>JBBMKD010000070.1:287053-308762 GCA_037834095.1 Argya squamiceps
TTCAACAATTGGTTTCAACAGTTGATGAAGGTGGTGATAGAATACTTTGTGCATATCTTATACTACAACCCAGGACAGTCTGTATGGAATGTGGCCCACAGCTCTGCAGGATTTGTGCAACAATGGTATATCCCCACAGACCCATACTGGTACAGATTCTGTCTGGACCAGCACAGCTTTAACCAGTGCCTGCATTTTCTTTTTCAGGATGCACTTGGGGCCCACCCTGGGCTTGCATCTCCAGAAGAGAAGCACAGCAAGGCTCTGGCTCCAGCATGAGGCACAGGCAGTTGAGGGCTGTGTAGGCAAGGATGGAGCTGCCAAGGGCGTTGTGTGTTTGTAGCTGAGGGTGGATGGTCTCACTGCCTGGACACGGGCACAGCACACACACAGCACTTCCATCTGGTCCATCTCTATCCACAGGAGCTGGAACTCACCATGATGAGGGTGAGGTTATCCCCATGGGCTCAGTCCTGCTGCTGAGATGCCCCGTTAGCTGAGTGCTAACTAATGGAAAAATCCTGCAAAAGGAAATTAGAACAGGAAAGGGAATAGGAACCTTGCTGGGTCAGAGTTACAGCTGGTCTTGCCTGCAACTAGCAAAGGCAGTAGGAGATGCTGTTTTGGGGGAGTCTTCTGCAGCCTAAGCACCTCCTACTTCAGCATTCATGGTCACTGGGCTTGGGACAACAGAAGGCACATCTATTTCCTCTGACATCCCCTTATGGAATGAGAGCTGCTCTTTATCAACTGGTCTAATCCCTTCTCACCCATGCTGACAGCCTCTTGTGGCAGCAAATCCTTGAGATTTTATTCACTGCATGAAGAAATCTTCTCTGTTTCAGAGTGATATGCTACCTCACTGACTGCCCCTCGCTCTTGGCCTTGGGATTGATTTAAATTTCACCTGATTCACTCCCTTTGGTCACTTCAGTCACATCCCTCCCACTTTTCTTCTCTTCAAAATCATGAATCCCAACCTTTTCAGTGCTTTTCACAAGACAACCCCTCCAGCCTCTTGATCATTTTAATTATTAATTGAACCACTCTTAGTATACGAAAATTAGAGCCTTCAGGTTTGTTTCTATCCTCTGGTTAACTTCAGAGGACATCTAGAGGATCTTCTCCTGGGACTCTAACTGTGGTGACTAAACATTCAGCTGCTTGAAAATATATCCTAAAAATATCAAATACCTTGTTCGTGGGGTTGGCTACAGTTCCTCTGAATTTAGAGTTTCTTTATAGGGTATTGCTCTCACTCCAGCAACCTGCATTAGCAGTTGCAGATGCAAGTGACCTACTGCTACAGCAAATGTCAGGAATTCTCTCAGCTCTGCAGAAAGAAAAGGCTTTTGTGGTTTAACCTCAAGGTGAGGAACAGCAAAATTGTGATGGCAACCTTAGATCAAATATCTCACAGGCCCATGTCCCTGGTGGTTTACCATAAACATGCATTTATTTAACACTGGGCTGCATGTGGTCTGGGAGCATTTGCAGGAGAATGGTTGATGTGTCTCACCCTGCTTCCAGAGTTGTCTGAAGATGCCGAGGCTTTGCTCTGCAGAAGCATTGCTGTGGTTAGGGTTCTCAAGGCTCACTACAAAGGTTAGGCTGTGTCAAAGGAAGATGTTTTTCCAGGGTCAGGGTTAAAGGACAGAGCTCTGGTTCACCAGCACACTGTAAATGTGGTTGTGATGGTCCATAAGAGGGGCTTTAGGACAGAGAAGGTGGACATTTATTTGTAAAGTTTCTGCTCTCCTGAAATGCTCAGTGCCAAGAGAATGAATAAAACCCAATTCCCTGCCATGCTACATCTGCTTCAGCTTCTGCAAAAGCACAGATGATGGTGTAAGGTCACCTTGAGAATGGCATCAAGCTGAGCATCTCCCTGGCTTCATGTTCATCCCACAACCCCTGCTCTGTCCTGGTCTCATGCTAGTGTGGGCAAAACCAGGCAGGGCTTGCACGTGGCTCCTGAGCCTGGTGTCCACAGTGGCAGCTCCCCAGTGAGGGTTCTGGTTGCTGGACACAGATGGCCAAAAGGGCCCTGTCCACTGCAGCCAGCACAGTGTGGGCAGGACACCATGGGGCAGTTTCAGCTGCCTGCTCTTTGCAGAAAAACAGCTGTGCAAACAGAGAGGAACCACTGCAGACTGCAGGGCCCATGGCACAGGGACTCTTTCCATCAAATTCTCTGTCCTGCACACTCAGCCATGGCAGGTGAGGATGGACCTGGGGCTCTCTCCTCCCAGGGCAGAAGGCGTCTTGCCCACCAGGGTCATAACTCCTGCAGAGCCCCTTTACCATGGCCACAGAGCCTATGGAGCAGAGCATGGCAGGTGAGGAGGTGCTCACCTGTGCCAGTTTCAGGCACACAAAGGATGAGGCAGACACAGAAGGTCAGGCAGGAAAGCTTCTATTTTAATTTTCTGACTCCCTTTTATACACTTTGATTAGAAGGCAAAAGATTGGCTACACAGGTTGCCACCTTTCTGATCTGGTTGGTGAACATCACCACCAATCATATTTCTCCTCCCAGAGGAGAAATATGTAAATGAAATAGATAAGTTCTAAATATATACATAGTTTACATGAAGCTGTGTGAGAATCTCCACTACAAACTGCAAACACTGAACAGCAGGAAAATGCAAGATGACACTCACCTGCCCTGTTCCCCTGCTCAGAGATTTCTATGTCCCCTGTGGATAGACCCAGGCCTGCCCTCACTGTCCCCACACAGACCCTGCACAGCACAAGCAGGACACTGACCTCTCCCTGCACAAGGCTGGGTGTATCCTGTGCTCTAGGACCTGCTGACTCATGGATCTGACTCACTCCAAGGCTGAATTTCCATTGCCACGAGTCAGTCTGTTCAGCCAACTCCAAAGACCCCCACCCATGGGGATCCTCTCCCGGGGGGAAGGAGGCTCAGCCCTGCACAGGTGAGCAGCAGCAGCACGAAGGGTCACAAAAGTGTCTGACAAATTACAAATGGCTTCATGGTTTGGCTGCTGGTGTGCAGAACAGAGCTCTGCACACAGGTATTGCCTCTTCTGGCTACCTGAACAGGGTAGGGGAGTTCAAGAGCTCCACCTCAGCCTCTAGTGAGAGCTTCCAGGAGGAGGCTGCCTGGGATAGGTGCTGTCTGACTGCTCCCTCTTGCAGCTGCACAGCCTCAGCTCAGGGCTCCAGTCTGAGGTGTGCTCTGCTCCAGGCTGGCCACACACGTCACCAGTGGAGCACCTGCTGCTGCAGACTGGCCTTTCTGCTCTCCCCTCTGGAATGGGGCACGTGGGGGCACACGGAGCAATTTGCCTTCCTCCTCAGGAAGGGATGCAAAACCTTGCCCAGGAGGTGAAAGGGACAGAGCTCAGGAAGGAAGGAGTGACCAGGATAGGTCAGAACTTGCTCTGGCTGCCTGGTAGGTGTGGCTCATCTTGCCTTAGGATTTCCAGTGCACCCTGTGCTCTAAAGTCCATCTCAGCAGAGATATCTCACCACTCAAGAGATGCACAATTACCCAGGAAGGTGTCTTTCCAACAGGTCCCTGTGCTTGTGAGAAACAGTTCTTCCTTTGGGATGAAAGAAGAGGATCCACTCCAAGTCAAGAGAGGCAGCATTGGCCCTTCTTTTGTCCCTGCTGGTCTCAGGAATGGGGCCTCTTCAGCCCTAGCTGTGTTCCCAGCATTGTTGGAGCAGCAAACCAACTGTGCTGAGGAGGGAGGACAGGCTGGCTCATACTGAGCTGGTTTGAGTTCGGTGGTGGGATCTCTGGGGTGCTTGTAGTCCCCTGATCCCCCTCTGTGCTGTCCTGGCACCTGCCAGCCCACACTGCCTGACACTTCACTGCTCAAAATCCTCACCAGACTGCAGTAACATCGAGAAGCTCTGTGCTGCCCCTGGGGCCTGGCCAGGCTGGAGGCTCTCCTGGGAGGATGACCAAATGTTCACCATCCAGCTGGTCTGTTGTCCCTGTGCCAGTCCTCTCCTGTAGGTCAGCCTCAGGAAGAAATGTTCTCAAGCTGCCAGGTCAGGGCAAACAGCAAAACATCTCTGAACATCTGCAGAGAGGATGACCTCTGGTTCACAGCACCCTCCCAAGCTGCCCAGATAAATGAGCACAGATTTGGTTTCTTCTGCTGGCCCATTGTGGTTATCTGTCTGATCTCTACTGTGCCCCCAGACAGGGCAGTCTTACCCCCATATTTAAGGAATTGTTGCTAGAGAGATGTCCAGCATTGCTTGCTGAGGGATTACATGAATTTGAAATTTTGAAATAGAATTGAATTTGAAACCACTTTACTCTGACTGAACGACTTTCTCTTTCTGGAGGCTCCCATCCCAGGAGATCAGGCTAAATCAAGGTCCCTGCTTTTCACCTTGTGATCTTTCAAATCCAAGAGCAGTGTTCCATCCCACCAAAACACATGCCATTCTTCATCCTGCAGTAAAAGACCTCCAGAGGTTGATTAGAAACACTTAATCCACATTACCCACCTGGAGCCTTGCAAGCTTGCTGGAAACCTTTCACCACCCAATTTCTGAGTCTCCCCTCCATTTTTCCAGGTGGTGCAGGTGCCTGTGAGGTACATAGGAGGTGCCAATGGAGTTTTTCCCAGAGGATGACTGCTGCTGGGTCCCATATATTAGAAGACAGCAGAGCAAACAGCCAGAACAGAGTTAGCACTGCCCTGGGCCAGCTGTACAGGGGTGGGTGGTTATGCAAAACCTGTCCCCAGTGTGTGGGGACAGAACTAAAACAGCCAGAGGACTAAAACACTTCCCTTGCAAAGAGTTCTCTGACAGACAGACCTTTTCCATGTCTGCCCTGCTGGGAGAAATCCCAAAATAAACAACCCAAGGGCTGAAGCCCCAAGGGAGACAAGCAGGGGCAGGGAGTGGGCCCAGGCCAGAGCACTCAGCCCCAAACACGGGGCAGCCACACAGATCTGTGCTGTTGACAGAGCCAAGAATAATTCCAGCATCCCTATTTAATGCTATTTAGAAAAACCTCCCTCTCCACAACGGCGAACTTCCCCAAAGACAGGATCAATATTTATAAATGCTGTGACTTCCATGCCCTGGTGATTTATCTCAGACCCAGGCTGGGCAGGGTTGCTGCAGCCCTGCCTGGGCCTGTGGGCAGGGAGAGTCTCCATCATTTTGGCTGTTCCCAGGGGAGCAGGATGCACTGAGGCAGCCTGAGGAGGAGGCCTGGGCTGTTCAGGGAGGCAGCTGGGCAGGAGTAGCTCACAGAAAGCCTGAATTTCCCACATGAAAACATGGTGAACTTTTGAGGGAATTCAGTGCCAACCCAGTCAGGATAACGTTGCCCAGTGAGGCTGGTTTACACCAGAAAGAGCTGGGGTTCCTCTGTGACAGCAGAAGGAGTGGGTGGTAACACTGGACACAGGAGACTGACTCCATCCTCCCACATCCAGGTTCCAGATCAGCTTTCCCCTTACCAGGAGCATGATTTCTTGGGGAACAAAGATGATTTTACTAATTTCTCTTCTCTCTCTCTCATGCCTTGCCATCCCCTGCACTGTTCCCATCCAGCTGACTGTGACTGCTGTAGAAAGCAGATGGGGGTTATATTAACCCCTTCTCTGCCCTCAGGTCATCCCCAGGACTCAATGTTTAGCCCAAACAAAGCAGTCAGCAGATGGCAGGGACAGCACACTGTGGCTGAGGATGGAGAGATGACCATCAGCAAACCCACAAACTGATTTTTAACTAAAGCTTGCTCTGCAACACCACTTCCCAAAACGTCCAGCCTGGCATTTGTACAGGGATAGCAAAGGGATGATATATGGGGTGCATGTTGCTCTGCCTGCAGCAGTTAGGGATGGATCTCACTTTGCTAGATTCCATCCATTGGGACCTCTCCCACTTGGCCTCCATTCATCCCATAACAGGACAGGTCCTGGCCCACAAGAAAGGACTCTTGTGAAGTGTTTGAGGCACTACTCCTCTGTGATGGAGGCCTGGAGGCTTGATGTTCCCCAGGCAGGTGCACAGGGCACAGATTTACCTGCGTGGCTGAGTTTTGGAGAACATCCCCTTTGACAGGACAAGGGGGAATGGCTTTAAGCTGAAGGAGGATAGATTTAGGTGGGATGATAGGAAGAAATTCTTCCCTGTGGGAGTGGTGAGGGTGCCCAGAAAAGCTGTGTCCCATCCCTGGGAGTGTTGGAGGCAAGGCTAGACAGATCTTGGAGCAACATGGGATAGTTCCTGCCCATGGAAAGGGGGTGAAAGAGAATGAGTTTTAAGGCCCCTTCCAACCCAAGCCTTCTGTCATTCCATGATCAAGCTCTTTTCTGTTCTGCAGCTCAACACTGCTGCCCAGAGAGGAGCTTCTGATCCAAATCATGGCACTACCTTGGAACCATCAGGGGACTGCAGGTGATTCCATCCTCTGCTCCTCCAGCAGAAAAAGCAAAGCACGGTCATAAGGCAAGCTGAGCATGCTCCCCACTCCCAGCCAGCAGCAGGCACTGGTGTGCAGCCACCTCCCTGTGCTGAGGGCCAAAAAGGGATTGGCAGTGCTCTGCCCCAGCAGGAACATGGTCCATGCAACAGTGAGGTTGGGACGTGCAGAGGGAAATGTGCCATGGGGGGTAATTTGAAGGGAGAGCAACTAAATCAGCAAGGGAACGCATGGCTGGAGCCCTGCCAGCACCTGCCACCTCTGGAAATAGCTCTTACAGAGCCCCAGGGTCCAGGCATGAAGTCCCCTTCCCTTGGGTTATTACGCAGCACAGGATACATGAAACATGTTGGCAGCAGTCAGTCTAGGGAGAGCTGAGCAAGGGAGGGAGGGAGATTAACAGGAAAACAAATCAGCACCTAGAAACAGAGCAAATGGACAACACACAGGGACCCAGACCACCAGGGATGCTGGAGCACAGACAAACCCAGGCACATGCATGGAAGGAAACACAGGCTGAGAGAAGAGCTGGCCACCCAGAGCAAAGGCAGGAAAATGAAAGGAAAACACTTTACTATCTAAATGGGGATAAGATTTCTGGAAGAACAGATTCTTCAGCCCAGGAATGGTGTTTGAAGCACTACAACAGCTGAGAGAGGTGTTGATGGCGGCTGTCACCAGAAAAAATGAGAGTAGGGAGATCCTGTTTTTTACCTAAAGCCAAAGCACGGGAGAAGAAATAGATACTTGGTTTTGAAGCAGGGAATTCTCAGCAGCAAGGGCCTGCAAGGGGAATAAAGCAGTGGAAGAAGTGCATGTGCTCAGTGCCCAGGGCAATCTGCAGCTTGCAGATCTTGGAGCAGGGATCCTGCCAAGCCAGGAGTTAGCAGGAGCTGCTCTGCTAAGAAGAGAGGAGGGAGGTTGTGCTCACACAGAACAGGAGCTGTTGACTGCACCCTCTGGCAGGGGAGAGCTGCCCAGCTCAGTGTAATGCAGATGCTCAGCCATCCCTGCTCACCTTCTGAGGAGCCTTGGAAAGAGGAAAGAGTTCAAGTTGAGCTGAGCATCCCTTTCACCACATGCAGATGGATCTTCCGTCTGATAGTTTGTGATAATACTGGTGTGGCTGCAAGGAGAGACCCAAGAGATGTTCTGAAGGTTACAACAGACATGGGTACTGAGGCAGGACAATAATTGTACAGCAAGGTTGATGAGATCACCAAAAAAATCAATGTTTTAGGTAGCAACAGCTCCTACCTGCCAGTAGCAGATAAGAGGTGAACTCTGTGCCACATTTAAGGTGGGATTTTGCCTAAAAGAGGCCAGACACTAATAGCAGGGGACTGGAGAGCTCACATCATGGACAGATGCCTAGGCATGCTGAGTGGAGGATGAAGGCATGCCTGGAGTGGTGCCAGGGCTGGATATTGATGCTTAGCTGAAGACAAGTGCTGTGCCCCATCCTGAAAGGAATCTCTGCAGCCTCCTGAAACTCCAACCTGTCTGTGGAAAGACTGGAAGAAACCTGATCACATTCAGTAATGGATCACAGATATGTGATAGCTGCAATAGCAAACACAGAGCCTGGGAAGTGGACTTTCTAGAGGCCACAGAGGTCAGAATCTGATGGAGAAGCAGAAGATGGCCTTTGGAAAGGCTGATCAAAACATGCTCTGCTCAGACTGGACCACCACACTCTGCAACAGAGTAACACAGTCCAGTATCCTGTGGGAGGCTGGACAGAAGGCTTCTGTCCCCACAAATCCCACAGAAAGAAGCAGGAATGACAAATGCCATAAAGGTGGTCTCTCCTGGGAATCACTGCAATAAAAAGTAATCAGTTCAAAGGCCAAGGAGGTTGATGGACCAGGAACTACAAGAGGGCATTACAAAGTCAGTCTGGGTGCCAGCAGTCCATCTCTTCAGGGAAACTTCACTTTGGCTGGAGAAACACAGAAGTGAAACGTCTCAAACCCATTTACAGTCCCTGCTTCTTAATGGGAGCAGGGACTTCCCCAAGACACCATCCAACTCAGTTGGGAGGGCAATTTAGATGAAACAACAGGGCAACTTACAATCTCTGAGTGCAAGCCTGGAACACGTTGGCAAAGGCAAGAGGATGGGGCAAAGGAGGGCAGAAACTCCTCTGCCATGAACCAGCTGCTCCAGTGGCAGGAAGGAGGAGGAGTGGGGTGGGAGGAAATCTGGTTTGGTACATGGAGAGTGTGCTTTGCTTGGTAACTCCCAGTGTGTCCTCTGCGACAGCTCGGCAGGGTCGTGCATGATGGTCTGCTCCATTAGCAATTACTTTATGCCAGCACATGTAAATAATTATTCTGGCACAGGTTCCCAGCAGAGAGCTGTGTGCAGCCCTTGGGAGCCAGTGCAGGGCTGACCCCCAGCACAGCCTGTGCTGCTGCCTTTCTTGGAGAAAGGAGTGAGATTTGTGCTCACATGTGGACAGGCTTCACGTCCTTGCATCAACAGTGCTTTGGAAAATTAAACCATCTGTGCAGGTGGAGTATAATTCCACGTGATCAAACTCTCTGCTTCCCCTCAAGAACTCATTGTGCAGCCCAGACTTTTCCCTGAGATCTGGCGCTCAGGAGAGAAGCCTTGGGGTTAAGACGTTGGGAGAAATGTTGACAGAAAAAATGAAGATAAAAAGTCCACACGACTCGATCTTTTCTGTGGAAGGTTTTGCCCAAGACGGAGCATTCAGGCCAAAGCTACAAACCCCTGAGAAGAGAAGCCACAAAAGTGATGTGCCTCTGCACGGTACAACACGAAACAAATCTTTCACCCCAGGAATCTGCCTCTTTCCAAACTCCAACAGTGCCCTCCAGTGCTCAAAGGAGAAGCCGCAAGCCAGGGATGGAGCCTGCTGCCACCCAGGCTGTGCGGCAGACGAGACTTGTGAACGGGGAGGGAGGAGAGATGCGGTTCCATGGCCTTGAGTGTGCCTCACTGCTGTCCCTGCCTGAGCTAAGGTGAAATGTCTGTGTCTTTTCCTACCTCTTTTCCCCAGACTGGTAGATCTGTGCTGATAGCCCATCTGTCACTGAGAGATGCTCCAAGAGCATCAAGAACAGATTTAAGGTCTGTGTTGCCTGGAAAAGATGCACACGTCACAAGCTTGTGGAAACAGCATAGCTTGGATTTGGCCACGGGAATGATCCCCCAGGCAGACCTCCTGGATCCACTCCTTCAGAAGACGTGACCTCTGGAGAGGAGAGGACTGTGTCTCAGTGTCCCAGCTCCAGAGGGGAGGTTGGGCTTCACCCCATCTGACTCCCTGATGTGAGCTTTGCAAGCTGTGTGGAGGCTGTTTTGGCAGATTCTCACTTCTTCAGTGGGCTGGGTGTGTCAGCAAGAGGGGCTCTTTCAAGGGACAGCAGATAAGGCCTGTTTGGATCTGTGGGACTTCTGTCTGCTCCCAGTGAGAATGGTAGCTGGAGACATGGTACCTGGTCACCTGGACTCCTCTGTGGGACACTCAGGTGATCCCTGGAAGGACGCTGAACTCAAAACCTGTGGACCCAATATTTTCTGAGCCTGAGCTCTTCCCAAGGGAAACTTTTCAACAGCTTTTCTTTTTCCCAAAACAACCTTGTGTAAACAATATTCCTTTCCCATAACAGCAGGTGTTGTTTGCTATTTCTGTTACTTAGCCAATGGGAGAGGTGTCAGCCCTATGGACCAATAACGCCTCTTTTAGTGCAGCATGCTATAAAAAGGCTGAATGAATTGTAAATAAAACCTTCTGATTTCTGTTGCCTTCTGACTGGAGTCAAGCATCTTTATTTTGTGTCCTATTGCGACAAAACCAGCTCACCTCACTCAGGTCCTTCCCTGCAGGTTCCTTGGAGACTCACCTGGTAGAGCTTTATCCTGCAGTCCTCCACTTTGGGGAAAGGAAACACTCAATGGTACTGCTCCATTCACCAGGACTTGCTGTACAAGAATTAAGATGTTTTCAAGGGACAACTGAGTGTTACTGTGCTGGGAATTGACAAAGCTACACTGGGAACTTCTTCAGGTTCCCTGTTTCCTCACCCTTTTTCTTATTTGGGGAGACTACTCCTGGATCATGGCATGGGTTTGACTTACATAGCATGGACACAAATCCCATTGAGTTAAGCAGAAGAGAGTACAGAAAAGGGGGAAATAGGGACAGGAACTTGCAAGTTTATTTTTGGCCCTGTAGGCAGAGTGTCATGGTGCCTCTGACCACCCTACCCCAGCCTTTGGAGAAAAGTCTGTGTGGCTCCACTGAAGGCATGTGTGTTGTTGTCTTCCATCACTGTCATCATGCCACTGACCTGTCACCTTCACACACCACCACATCCACCCCCTCCAAGGTAGGAGACCACAGGTGCTCTTCCAGCAGGCTGCTGTCATCCCATTAGACCCCCCTGAATCACAGACACCACCCAGCAAACACCACTTTCAGTTCCAGAGCTGGTTTCAGCAAAGAGCCACCCCTTTTAGGACCCTTTGCTGAACTGCCTTGATCTGGGATATTCAGCTTCTTCTGTCTAATTCTGGCAAAAAGCTGCTCCCACAGGTGCCTGCTCCAGGTGCTCACAGGGAGCAGTATCACAACGCCAAACAGACAGGCAGGCTCACAAACCTGGAGCCAAAACCTCACCTGTTTTACTGCCAGAGTTGCAAGTTGCTGGCACAAGGAACAATTCTCAAGGTATCAGAGAGATCAGGACTCTTCTCTGCCATCAAGGATGGCCTTGCAGGAAAAGTTTTGCTTCTGCAGGGAAAGCACCTACTGCAACACACAGCTCGTGCTCTGCTGTGGTTCAGCATGGCTCAGACAGCACAAGATGGCCCTGCAGCAAGTGTAGATCTGGCAGTGATGGGGATGTTGCTTCTAGTATAGCAGCCACTGCCCTTCATCTATCAGAACTCCTTGGCAAATGCCAGCCTCTGCCCCAGCAGCCTGGAGCAGGTCATTCTCAAAGCTGGGGTGTCATCTCCAGCTCAGCTGCTGCCAGCAGCCATAGAGCAAGAGCCACTGGTGACTTCTCAGTGTCACCCTGCTTTGATCACCAGCCTGGGGGTAAAAATAACCAGATCTGGGTCCAGATCTCTCACAAGGATCCCTTCAACATATAAAATAGGAGCACTCAGGAGAAAACTGCTGGAGCAGTGACTGACAGCTGTAGCAAAGACAACTCAGTGTAGGAGACTGGTAAAGGACCACAGTCTGGGCAGGTGAACCTCTGTCCACACATCCACAAGAAAACAGCCTGTCCTGCTTCTGTTGCATTCACCAAAAGTGACCTTGAAACCTGCTGCTAGGATGCCATTTCTATTGTAATGGCAGAATAGCTGGCATGCCACTCATGGCCAACCAAGAGGCATTTCCCTGGCAGAGCACAGAGGCCCCAGAGCAGAACAGGTCTCATTATGAAATTGTGGCTTTCTAATTAATACCCATTTGTCTTCAAGCTGATCTGCTTGACCACATGCCAGCCCCAGAATTTCATTTTCTTCCCCGGGGACAGGGCTTGGCAGTTGCCAGGACCTGCAGTCCCAGGCCCCACTGCCTGCTGCTGGTCACCAGGTCACACAGAGCCCAGGATATCACTCTCCACACCTCTGCATGCTTATCACACAATTAGCACTTGTTTAGACAAATGAGTTTAGTCAGTCCATTAGCTCTCCTCTGCAATCTGTCAATGGATGGATGGCCTTTCCAGGCCTGGGAATGTGAATGGAAACTACCCTGCTACTCCATGTACTGCCTGGCGGGATAGCATTTTTTATTTTTCATATCAATTTCAACCAAAATCTTTCTGCTTCTCCATTGACACGAGTCAGACAAAACTTTCCCAGAGCTCTTTTAGAGCTGAGCACAGAGGGACCAGCAGCTTTCAGATGTGCAACCATACAGAGAGCAGAGAACATCTGCTCAACTTTAGCACATGGGAGAGGGGTGTCTCTGAGCTGGCCAGGGCACGGTCCTCACACAGCTGTGCCTTAGTGGGGACACTCTGTGGCCTATGCTGCACTGGCTGCTGGTAGCAGGGCCAGTCCCACTCACTGGAGCCATCTGGAAGCTCTCAGAGCTGCTGAAAAACAGTGCCACCGGAGGCCCTTGTGAGCCATGGGTTGGGTCAGGTTACTGACAGAGGGACAGGGAACAGAAACAGAGCGAGGTCTCCGGGAGGAACAAGGAGCTCTCCTGCAATGGCAGAAATACAGCTAGGGGTCTCAGGAAGGAACAATGAGTACCTCTACCACGGCAGAAGTACAGACTGGGGTCTTGGGGAGGAACAAGGAGCACCCCTGCTATGGCAGAAATATAGACTGGGGTCTTGGGAAGGAACAAGGTGCACCCCTGCTATGACAGAAATACAGATCTTGTTACCCCTGCCCCAAGAGCAGGATGCCTGCCAGCACATGGACTGTGAGAACAGCCTGGTCCCACCCTGCATCCTGTTGCACACAAACCGACATGCACAAAACATGGGCAGGCATGGTGCCATTCAGCATTGGGATGCTTCTTAGCTATTTGCATTTCCTAGGGGCAGCCACACACCCCAGGATGTGTGACACACACACAGACACACCCTTCAGCACCCCAATTCTAGATCTGGTGCCCCAGGTGTCCTTCCCAGCACACCATGGTGAGTGAGATGCTGCCAGGAGAGCACAGGGAGCTGTGCCTGCAGCATGCAGGGGTTCCAATGGCTGGAAACCAGCCATGCAGGTAATGGAGCAGCAGATCAGGACCCAGAGCCAGAGCCATGTCTATCTGCTCCATGTCCCACAGCCCAAAGTACACCCAGAGCGTGGGCTGGAAGGTCCAGCACTGCCCAAGCATTCCCTTGCCCAGACCAAAGGCAGGCGACTCTGAGGAGGACATGTCTCCTGCTGCTTCAGCCCCACATGCCCCTCACAGCTTGCCCACAGCCCGCGCCCAGCCACCACTACCACCTCCCTCAGAAAATGAACTCCAGCTCTAATACAGGAGGGTGATGTTTTATACAGAACACAGAACCAATTAGGTCCAAAAAGGCCTCTGAGACTGAGTCGAACCTATGACCCAACACGACTTTGTCAACTAGACCGTGGCACTAAGCACAGTGTTCGGTGTGTCCTTAAAGACCTCCAGAAACAGTGTCTCCACCGCCTCCCTGGGCAGCCCCTTCCAGAGTCCGACGTTGAGGGCACGAGGTGGGAAGTGTGATCGAGGTGGGAAGTGTGATCGAGGTGTGAAGCAGCCATGGTGGGTCCCTCAGGGCAGTCTGGGGACAGGATGTCGATGTTACCCGTTTAAGGAGCTCCCAAAACACAGACACATCGTCTAGTTCCGCATGGAGACATTGTTTAATCGGCGCATAGTATAAGGGGGAGGTTTCCCCAAACACACCAAGGGGTAAAAAGCTGTATCTTTCATGCACTAACATCCACAGGAACCTGCCTATCCAACACATATTCTCCACCTACCTAATGCATATTTATTTTGGTGACGTGGCCTTGCGCAATGCTTGAGACACAGAATTCTTTCCTTCATTAAGCAATTTTTACTGTAGAAGTTATCTGACTACATCAGTTAAGTTTACAAAAAGTGCGAAAATTCAGCCAGAAGACATAAAATTAGACTGGAAGACAGCAGAGGGGAGGGGGCGAGAGGCCCTGCCGCGGGCGCAAGATGGCGGCGCCGTGAGGGGGGAGCAGGCGGGATTGTTGTTAAAGCTTTATTGTTCCCTCTGCCGGTACCGCTCGCCGTGTCTGCGCCCAATAAAGGCAAAACCATGGCAGGGCCGCCGCTTGGCACCTGGGGGTCGGGGTGGCTCGGCTCCCCCGCGACCCCGTCCGGCTGTCCCAGCTCCAGCCACCTCTCACTACCCCGCCTCGGTGCCAGGCCCGCGCCGGGGATGGAGCGCTTCGCCTCATGCCGGGGAACCGGGGGACGGGATGGGATGGGTGGGTGCCTTCCTCACCCACAGGGAGGGAAAAGCCCCTACAAAGCCTCTCAGGCAGATGAGGAGGTTGAGTGGGGCTGAATGGTGTCTCTGCCTTCAACCAGGCCGGGAGGGGGGACCCCCCCATCTGTGTTAAATCGAAGTCAGCCTTGTAGGTGCTCCTCAGTTGCCCAAAAAACGCAGTTCTTCTCATTTAAAACACTCCTCATGTTCCCTCTGCCATCACTGCCTTGTGGCAGGGGCCTTTCCTTTTGTAATCTACAAATAAAAGATATTTCTTCCGAAATTTTGTACTTACCAGTGAGACAAAGGCTGTCCGCTGGGTTCCATTGACCCTCTAAAGGTGCTATATTAGCTGTGCATTAGGGCTGTGCTCCTGCTTGGGCAGGTGTGACCCTCTCCAGGAAGTTTTTTAAAGACCGGCATGGAAGGGGTTTATCTTGTGCTTTGGTCACAGCAGATTCCTCTCCTTGCTTTGGACCACTAAGCACATCTGTTCTTTGAGATGATCCATCAAGACTCACCCGTCAAGAGACAAATAAACAGGTTTTTTTCACTACACCAAAAATTGAGCAGTCTCACTTGGTTTCCTTTGTGATCTCCAGCTCGACTGAGCTGCTGCAGGGGAGCAGGGAGAAGAGAGCCTCAGGGCTGTCCCTGTCCCCAGGCCAGGTGAGCTGTGTCCTGGTCAGGGAATCCCACCTTCTTCCTGTAGAGGAAGAAGCTGCAGTGAGGTGAGGCTTGGGAGCATTTTGCTCTCCTGTGCTGGTCAGGAAGGCTGACACACCTGATTTATGGGCCAGACATGAGATAAATCAGCAGGGTTCTGCAGGGTTTTGGTTAAGGTATGCCAAGTGTCTTGTGTTTGAGGAGGAATTTGGGTAGACATCCTGGCGGTGCAGGGACAGCCTGCTGGAGTACGGACCAGAACAGAGGTCCTTTCCCAGCCTCCATGCCCTACTCATTTCTCTCTCCAGTATATTTTAACTTCCCAGACGTACCACTTAAAGAAGGGGCCAAAAATGTCCCTGTTGTCCCTCAAAAAGCAGCTCAGCAGTTATAAAATTCTTCCAGGAGATGGAGGAAGCATGTTGGCCTGTTGTCCCTCAAAAAGCAACTCAGCAATTATAAAATTCCTCCAGGAGATGGAGGAAGCATATTGGCTTTCTGGGGCAAACCCTACTTGGCTTTCACAATGCTGCATCTTCCTCTGCTGTTTTAGAGCAGCTGCATTCATGTTTGAAGAGCTGTTGAAAGTCCTTTTTTCTTAATGGAGTTTTGGGGTTGAGGAGGTGCCTCTCTGACAGGCTGATGCAGGAGGTGACAGTGGTGGAAGTCCAGGTGTCTTGATAGACTCAGCTCCCAGTAATTCTGTGTACTTTTTTAAGAAGTCTGAGGGAATCAGACCCGTTTTGGGGTGACCATGCCTGAGAAGTGTCATTTTAAAGGCCTTTGCATCAAGGCACCTTAGAGGTGTGTAGAGCCATGTCTGCCCTTGGCTGTGGGGACAAATGGCTCCTCTACTTCTGCTGATGCAAAATGGGTCACAAATACTGGTCAAAGTATTGTAGTTTTGTTTTGGTTTTGTTTTTTTTTTTTTTAACAAGTCACTAAGAAATTGCAACACCATCCTCTGTGATGTAAGCCTACCTGACAAAAAGCAGTTCAGATGCCCAGCTTTTCTCTTTTGAGGCTGTTAAGGGAAACTGCAAAATATAATTAGCACTTTTGGTGCTCTTGGGCACAGTGATCCGTGGCTGAGCAGTGACTGGAGCAAACTTTGGCAGTTTCTTTGGGTCTGTGCAGGTTTTCCACTGCATGGTTTTGCTTGCTATTTGGGGCAGGTCTTGGTTTGAAGAAAACTTGCTATTAAGAGTTGCAGCAGAGCTGTTTGTTTTTTGATCTATTGTGTTTTTATTCAGGATATCAGTGCAGACAGACAGCCAAAATGTGTGGGGTTTGAGTGGTATATTCTTCTGCCTTTAGAGACTGTGGAGCGCTGAATTTAGTGAAAGTGTTGCTTATTTTCCTCTGTTATCAGTCTGCACTGATGCTCTGAACTGCAGCAAAACAGATTGAAAAACAAATTGGTGTGTGCTGGTTCCTTGTGCTGGATTTCACATTATCCTCTGGGCGAGCTGCCTGCTCTGCCCCTTTGGAGCACCACAGAGACAAGTAATGGCCCCTCAACATCTTTCAGCATTTCAAAGGCTGAATTACTTTTTGTGGGAGAGGTAAGAAAATTGAATTGCAATCCTTGATTTTCTGGCTTTCCAATAACCCTCAGTGTAAGATCATCACCTTGGTAACAAGAAAACAGGAAACTGGTAAACAGGCACAGAAAGTATTCAGATTGTGATTTAAGGCTGTCACTGCTCTTAACTCCCCAAAGCTAAAAAAAGAACATTGCCCCTCACTCAGAGGCCACTGTCATGCCCAAGGGACTGCAGGGCTGAGCAGCACAAGTGATGTATCCCAGCTTTCTGTCCTGCTTCGTGCACTGATTTCCATGAGGATTGTGAAATGAGCCTTTGATGGAGTGCAATTGGGCTGGGATGGGATGAGCTCTCACAGGGCAGGGAGCCTTCCTGGGCTGTGACCATGCCTCCTGCAGTGACCACTTTGGATTTTATCTCCCCAAGCAGAGAGCTGAGTGTAGGGAACAGGAGCGTTGTGGGGTGCTCCTGTGAACCCCTCTGATCAGCTGCAACAGAAGTGGCATTAATTGAGGACAGAGAAATTGGATTCTTTGTTTTGCTTATTTCTTTCTGACCACCTTTTTTCCCCCCTGCCTTTTTAGTTTTGGCTTTTTAGAGCTTGTATAGAACTTTCTTTCTTCTAGTTTTGCACTGGGTGTGCAGAGTGATTTTATACAGCTTCATTATCCATGTGAGCACTGCACGTTCCCTGTCTCTGCATGGCTGCAGCACAGCAGTAGGCTCTGCCAGCACTCATCACTGCTCAAGTATCAGTTACCTGCTCTCAGACAGAGATTCCCAGTTCTGCCCTGTCCCCCAGCCAAATCTCCCAAAAGTCATCTAGAGGATGGCTGGGAGACAGAGTCAGACAAACTGGGGTGAGAAACGAGACATAATTTAACTGTGAGGCAGTGGAGAGTCCTCCACCTAAAAATCAGTTTTTATGACTGGACTCCTTACTGCTTTAGCCAAACCCAAGTTACTGAGCCTGGAAATCTGGGAGGCAGTGATGGATGAGCAATCAGATTGCTGCTGGTGGTCCCTTCTGGCTCTAGGCTTTGAATAAAAGCCTCAGGTATCCTCTGAGTAGGGTGCAATTGCCTTGAGGCTGGTCTTGGCCAACACCCCTTGTTGTACATGCCTGTTCTCTTTGGCAGTACTGGATGTTTTGGGTCCCTACAATTAAAGAAATAAAATGTATTTAAACAAATATGTCTGCACTAATTACTAAGGACACATTTTCCCGTGCTCTGAGTTGCTGTAATGGAGAAGGGGACATGCTGGTAGGCTGCTTAGAGCTTCACTGTTTTGAGCTCTCATAAGCAAATATGCCTTCTATATTCCTGCCAGGAATGGAGGGAGCAGACGGTGCTGCTGCTTCCTCCAGCTTGCAATAAGTTTCATGCAGGAGGCTATTCATGGCAAAGTGAGCAGATGTCTCTTGCAGGACATCAATGTTTCCTGCTTATCCTTTTGTAGGAAGAGCCATAGCTATTATTATTTAACCAGCAGACACAATTTCCACTCAGATACTGGAAGTCCTTCAGATCCAGGGAAGGAGTTGTGATAGATACGATGGTAAATTAGTGTAATAAAATATAAAATAAATGTAGTAAGTAGAATGTATTGGAAATGTTTTATGTTGCAACTCTGTAAAAGTAAGACTGAATTCTTGGAATAGAGGGGCGGTTTCCAAATACCCGGACGAGCTGCTGGAGACTGTGAAATGGTGAATTATCACCCCGATTTGCACGAGAAAGAGAGTTGCCTGCCCGGATGTCTCCCCTTGAGTTAATTGAATCTTGTGCATCAGGAACATCAAGCCATCAGTGATAACATCGAAGGTGGACTCGGGACTTGAGCAAATCATCATTCCAAAAGAGTTCCGAGAAAATCCTTTTCAGGACGTGCCCCAGTGCCGGGAAATCTGTTCAAGTTTTATCACCGAGTGAAAAGATTAGGTGGACACAGTATCATCACCGACAGGCACAAAAAAACCCTATAAGAACTCAGACCAAAACCCCTGCAAATGGTGGAACAGAGCGAGCTAACAGTCCTGCTGTCAGTTGTCTGTTTCACCCAACATTCGAATTTTGTTTCCGTGGCTGTCCCAGATAGATTTCTAAATGGCAAAATAAAACTATTTTCTTTTTTATCCTATTGGAGAATTCTCATTTATAACAGAGTGGATGGACTAAAACTGCTGTTACATGGAGTCTGGCAAAGAATCGGGTCTGTCTGTTCTCCCACGACCAGCAGCAGCTCTGCTGATGGCAGCTTGGTTGCTTGTGATTTAAAATGGTGTGGGAGGAGAGCAGAGCCTGCATGTTGGATTGACTGGAAGTGCAGGTGGCTGGGCCTGTGCATGGGGGAGGAGGTGGATCTGCTGCTTGGAAAGATGGGCTGCAGATAAACCAGCCATTGGTAGCGATGTGCCTGGAGAAGCTCTGGCTCTGGGGGGCAGGAGGGTGGGCTGTCAGCCCACTCAGGTCTTTCTGCCTTCCAGAGAAGGACCCACCAACCCTGTGCTCTTGCTTCAGAAGTCCTCAGAAGTACTGAGGAGCGTAACACCTCTGCTATGGGGTGATGTCAAAACCATCTGTCATCTTCTCCTGGTGCTAGAAAAACAAGTGTCATGGCACTTCAGCTTTAAAGCCTGAGGGAGCTCTTGGCTGCACAGGAGAGCTCTCCTGAATTTCTGGGATCCACCAACCTGTTCAGCCTTCTGTAGCTGTGGGATGAGGTGATGTCTCTCCTATCCTTTTGTCTTCCTACTACAGGCAGTGCCATGCACAAGGACAGCTGGGGTCCTGCCTGCCTGTGGGCAGGAAGTCCTGCTTCCCACGAAAGCTGAGCTCCAGAGGGGTTGGTGCCTTGAAGAAGTGAGATGCCAGCTCAGCCTGCACCCAGCATCTGCTTGTGATGTGATTTGGTACAAGATGGGAGATGCTCTGAGCCTGGTTCCATGCAAGGCAGAGTTCTGAGATTGGTGTGTGTGCACTGGCTTGTTAAAGTTCATACCCTGGTGATAGGCTGTACTGCTCCTGTTCTCTGCAAGACAGCAGGAAGCTGAGTGCAAAGACGTTAAGTGTTGAAGGTCATGTAATTCATGTCCATCCAGGTGCTCTTTCTCTAATGCTCATACTGTTTTGTGGGCCATGCCAGTGTTAGGCATCCTAGACAAGGCAGTAACATCTTTATCTTGTCTATCTTAGATGAAAACTCTCACAGATAAAAATTCTGTTAGCAGATGTCCTATCTGTTCTCCCTCCTGCAGTGGGCTGAGAAGGGGGAGGAGGCTCTGGTAGATGGGATTAGGGTTATGGATATCTGCCAAAAATTACATTTTAGGGGAAAACCTCATAAACCGATGAGCTGACACTATGTGTGCTGAGAAGGGGGTGCTGAAGGCCCTGGGCTGCAAGCAGACCCCTGCCTGTAATGTTCACATGGTCCTGCTCATCTTACCAGTAACTTGGGGGAGAAAATGAATTGGTCCTAAGTCACTTAGTGCTTTGCAGGCCCAAACTAACACCTCAGATTCTCCTCTGTGTTTGGTAGAGGGTCTGAAGAGGTCTTCATGCCCTGCTTCCCCACCTGCCCTTTCAGAAAGCAGCTGCTGAATTCAGCATCAGCT
Source organism: Argya squamiceps (assembly GCA_037834095.1). Classification (NCBI taxonomy): domain Eukaryota; kingdom Metazoa; phylum Chordata; class Aves; order Passeriformes; family Leiothrichidae; genus Argya; species Argya squamiceps. Next base: position 307,271 of record JBBMKD010000070.1, read on the forward strand.
CCAACCCCTGGCTGCAGGCACAGCCTGGCACTGCAGTGCCTGATCTCATGGGCACATCAGGGAGGCTCTACTCCCTTTTTATGGCTCCTGGGACTCAGTACTCAGTCCAAATCTGCTCATTTAGGTGTGAACACTACAGAGACTCTTCACGTCTCAGAGTAAGTTGCTGAATTTGAGGAGTGTGAGTTCAGAATGAGGATCTTGCTGTAACCAAAGAATTGAAGCATAGTCAACAACTAAAATGTGTAAACTGGAAAGTCATTTTCTTACTCCTTCTTTCTGTCTTGCAGAGAGAAATCCTACCAGGATCCATTTCCTTTTCATTACCTGGGCTTTGTGAAAGCAGTGTGGAGACCAAGGCAAGAGGAGGTCAGCAGGTACCGTGGAGCTTCCCAGTTATGGCTGGCAGTGCTGCCCCAGTTGTACACTCCCTGCAAGGAGCAGTGTCGCCTTGATTTTTCAGGCACTTCTGGTGTTTTTACATTTCTACTAAAGCTTTCTCACGCTTGTAACATAAACAAAGAGTGATGTTTGGTAAATAATACATTCCTTCCAGGGGGAAGGACAAATTGACGGACTTCTAGGTTGACCACTGGAGTCAGAGAAGTGTTACTCTCGTCCCCCAATCCCTAATCAAACTCCAAACCCTATTTAAACCCCAAACCATAATAAACTTTCTCTCTTCATTTCTCAACTTGACGAGTAAATGTAGTTCTTTTGTGTCCTCTAACAACAGAGCAGCATTTCTGTGACTGCACCATCTTCATTGGGAATGTGCATTTTAGAGCACACGAGGTGGTTTTGGCTGCTGCCAGCCTGGTGTTTAAATCCCTGTTGGACAGCACAGACACCACCTCCCATTGAAGCTCTGTGGTGACACCTGAGGAGTTTGCACTCTTACTTGACATGATGTACAGTGGCCAACTCCCACTGGGGAAACGCAATTTCACCTAAGTTATCTCCGTGGCAGATAGTCTGCAGATGTTTGATGTGGCTGTTAGTTGCAAAAACCTCCTCAGGGATCTCATAAGTTGTTCTGCTCCTATAGCAGTGACAGGAGTCTCCAGCCAGGAAGCAGATTCATCTGGAAACCAAGCTGAACCTAATTACCTGTCCCAGTCTGGAAGACCTGATGAAGAAAAAACATTTATCATCCTCACTCAGAGAGTTTCTCCTTTACCTGGCCTTGAAGAAGCAGAAATGGAAGAAGGTGTTTCTCCTCCTGGTCAGCAATTTACTGTGAATCATACCTGGCTTCACCATGTTGAGTGACTCCAGGTTCCTCCAGGAGGATTCAGGCTCTGGCCCTGCCCAGCCTGCCCATGCTGAGTGGAGTGGCTGTATGGATCAGGGGCTTGCTGAGCCTCTAGAAGGGAAAGGGCAATCAAGGGATTTAGGTGAGACGTCACAGGTCTGTGTAGTGGTTTGAAAGCAAAACAAGTGAGAGGCTCCAAGTCAGAAATACAATTTAATAGGAAGAAGAAAAAAGGAT
>JBBMKD010000070.1:318789-333255 GCA_037834095.1 Argya squamiceps
CCTGGGGTATCTTTAATCTTCACTTTTCCAGGGAAGGGCAGTTGGAAATTCCTTTAATGGCATGAGGGACTCCACACCTGAGCACAGACACAGATTGGAATAGGATACCTAAAAACTTACTGCCAACAGAGGCATCTGTCCTGTCCTCGTGGGCTGTGGGCTGACTGGTGTGACTGGGCTGTGACTGATGGATTTTTGCCTCCAAAAGCACAAAGCTGAGCCTGGAATGGAGATGTGAGGGGAGAGAGCAGGGTATGAGTACAGCAAAGGACTTGGCATCTTCTGGGGGTCTTGTGGCTCTCAGCAGAGACCCATGTGGGGGGCCTGGAGCTGGAGCTTCCTCAGCAGTGGGGAGATAGGATTTTCATATTATTATTATTTCATATTATGTTTGTGTTGCAGTGCAGCCTTACTTTTAAAGGCTTCACCTTTTCCCTGCTCTCTTCTCTTTGTCTTCATAGAATTAGCTGGTTAAAATTCAGTATTTTTTTAAATTTCCTGTCATATTGAAAAAACCAAACACAACCCACCAATAATAAAACCAAAACCATTCTGCCATCATAATTCTGCTCCTTGGGCACAAGATACAGCCTTTAACTGCATCATCACATACTGCAGAGCTCCTGCCTCCTTTGGTGGAACAACAGTGTTTCTTTTCATCCTCACCAGTCTCTGTGTGCTCCCTTTGCTGCAGAGCCTCCAAACCCTGCTCGGAATACAAAATCCTACTCCTGTCTATGGGATCCCTTCCTGCTCTTTTTTCAGCCAACAGTTTCCATCAAATGACAGATTTTTTGGGAGGACTCCAGTGAGGCTGTGGGCAGAGCTCTGTCCTGATGTGGCACAAGAAAAGAAGAAAGAAATTGCCAAGTGTAGACTTACCTTGGGGGGGTTTATTTGTTTAATTCCATCCCCTCTCCCCTAGACAAGTGGGAAAATGTTTAATTAGTCCAGAAGTTAAACTGATTAAAATGATGGGCCCATGGCATGTGTGCAGGTGGGATCCCTGGTGTCTCAGGTGTAGGACTGGGAAAACAAACATGGAATTAGCAGCCACCTCTGAAAGTTTCATCTTACCTGGTTCATCCAGTGTTACACTGGAGCTCGGGGCTGGCAGGGATGGGATCTCCAAAGGTTTGTAAAGATGAGGTTTTCCTTTTTCTTCTCACTGCCACTGCCTCATTAGCTACACACTTATTCAGCAAGACAAGCACAAGTTTCTCATGGAACAGCCTTTTTTCTTGGCAGCTGGGTTCTTTCTGTGCCTGGTCTGAGCTGTGCAGTAGAACAAGTTTGATTTTCTTTGCTAGAGAACCCAGTACATGATGTTTCATGAGGCATCTTTGTAAATCTCTGGTTTTTCCTGGGTAACTTTTGACTCTAGCCTTTCTGGTTTTTGAGTGCTTAACTTCTGTGGCTTTTTTGGTGTTTCTGTAATTGAAAAGGGGTGGAGGATTTGGATACAGGTTGTCACTTAAGAGAAATAAAGTGATACAGAGGAAGAGTGGGTAACTTCTCCTGCATGGTGTCCCATTTAGGCTGCTGAGGAGTTCAGAGTGACCACTCCACAATACAGCCCTGAACCCACAAAATCAGAGTAGGCAGTAGAAACATCAGCCCTTTCCTTCTGTTCAGCCTTTCTTCTAGAAGACCAAACCAAGCTGTTTCAGGGCTCAGGCAGGTATCAGGGACAGTACAAGCAGGTTGTTGGCCACTGCAGGAATCTTAACTGGGTACACTGGGGGTGGAAAAACCCTGCTGCAAGCAGAACTGAGGGATATTTTCTAATTGCCTCACCTGGTGGTCAAAATAAGTCTTAAAATGTCACCACTGCACCTCCCACTGCCGGGGGCATCTCTTCTGCCTGGGAGCAGTGGTGGGTTACAGCAGGAGCTCCCCAAAGGATGCTGCTCTTGCACCTCATTTTGTGTTTTCTCCAAAGAGGACTTCAGATTAAGGGATCTAGAGGCAGGTTGGTGTGAATTGAAGGGGAGAATACATCAGCAGGTTCACTAACAGGGTTTGGGCTATAAAAGGACAGATCTTTAGAAATGAGAGAAACTAATTAAGGAGTTCAGGTGCTCATTAGAGCGCAGGAGGAGCTATTGGATTAGTTTCTTTTATGTTAAAGGTAGGGGAACTGTCTGAAGTTTGCATCCTGAATGAGAGAGAAGAACTTATATGAGAGGTTACAGATCTGAGTGAGTAACTTGAGGAAGAGCTTTAGAACATTCAGGGAGTGGCTGAAATGTCTTACAGAAAAACAAACATGCTGTAGAGCTGTGGAGAGACTGTGGCACATCAGTGCTGGGCATCACAGCAGATATTGTCTGACCAAGAAAAAGAATAATGAGAAGAGATCACCTGCCTCTTCATGTTGCAGTGCAGCCTTACTTTTAAAGGCTTCACCTTTTCCCTGCTCTCTTCTGTTTTCATAGAGTTAGGTGGTTAAAATTCATCATTTTTTTATTTCCCTTCACGTTGAAAAAACCAAACACAACCCACCAATAATAAAACCAAAACCATTCTGCCATCAGAATTCTGTGTGTTTGTTTGCCTGTCAGACATTTCAACCATTCCCTGAATGTTCTAAAGCCCTTCCTCAAGTTACTCACTAACTCAGGTCTGTAACCTCTCATACAAGTTCTTCTCTCTCATTCAGGATGAAAACTTCATGACTTAGCCTGGAGCCTGATTCAGGAGAAACACAGAAACAGAAACTTCCGGCAGATGAAGGAAAGTCCCAACTCAAATGACATCCCTCAAGAATCAGTTCTCACTGAGTAGTGAGGATTGACTGATGTGGTGGTATGAAGTGAAGGGTGTGCACTGAGTGCAGGAATGAGAACTAAGAGTTAAGACTCATCCAAAATTTGTTCCAGTCTGGTTCAAAAAAGGTGAATTCATATTGGAACTTGACAGATGTGCAGTGGGAAGTCCACGGGAGTGTAGAAGCTGTTTTATAAGAGGAGCTGCCTTATTTAGACAAGGGAAATGAAGACTGAGAGGGAATATAATCATGGTCTTATGATGAAATCAGGGAGGAAGGGTAGGGTAAACACCTCGGAGAGTTTAAAAGGCTTTTTAAGTTAAAAAATAATGTTGGCACATGAACAAACAGACATATACTGGCCATGAATAAATTTCAGCTGAAAATTAGAGGAATCAGCAGGGGAATGAGGCTGTGGAAGAGCTAACCAACCAGGGGAAAGGGAGCAAAAATGTAACTAGTTTTAGGGCAAATCTTAATAATTTTATTGATAGGACTGTGTAGTGCTTATTGTCATCAGGGAACTGGGCTGGTGCCCTGCAGAGGTTCTGCTCAGGGGCACAGTGTTGGTGGGAGGGAGGTCAGCCTGTATTTGCCAATGTAGGAGCCTTGTAGGTATTTTACTGTGTCCTAGAGCTTTTCCAAACTACACTGGTTGTATCTCACGTAAGAGGTGTCTCACATGGCCTTGTCACTGAAATAATAACTCAGGTAATAGGTGCTTATTTAAATAATAAGAGTATTTTCTCCTGGCCATCAGTTTTTTGATGGCAAGCAGAAAAATTGCGGAGACAAGGGAAACGAGACTGTCAGTTTTAAAAGTATTCACTGAAAATATTACATGAAATGTTGTTTGGAACACTTTCTTTAAGTTGACTTTTGTTTTCTTTTAAAAAGTAGTTTTTGCTTGTCAGCCACTTCCAAGAGCTGGGCTTGGTGGAAGAACCCACCAGGTTTGTTTTCGAGGTGACATGTCTGTTACACCTTGGCCATGTTTGGGTGTTCCTGTAACTGCCACCCTACAACCCCTTCCAGTTAAATTGTGCAAGCAATTACAGGGTATGGATCCAGTGCAGTATTGTGACACTGTTCTGTTTTTCTGATCTCTCTTCACATCCAGGAGTTTGTAGGCAGCTGTCACAGACAATTTTGTGGCTGTTTCTTTGTCACAGGTAGTTTTGGCTTGCTGTGAAGGCAGCTCTCAGAGGGAAGCCATGGACAATCTGCACAGGGAGGTGGATGAAGAGAAAACCCTGAATGTGGGAACTTTTGGGGGCTGTGAAAGCATCCTTCCCTGGACTCGAGCTGCTGCTGGACAACTTGGTGGCTGCAGCAAACATCTCTGATGGTAAAGGTATGAGTAAACTCAACTTCCATTGGTGACTTTACTGTATGGTAGTGACTGCCTTTGAAAACAAATATCTGAAAATTCCCCTAAGCTGGAGATGTCTTGATGTTAAATACAAACAGTGTCTTACTTGGAATTCCTTGTGATTGAGAGAGATGGGTGGGGGGAGATTTATTTGGGCTGTGCTTCTTTCCTTGATCCAGGTAACATTTCTGCTTGTGTTGGTCACTGACTGGTGGTCTCCTGTGTGCAGCAGAGTGTGCTAATGGGAATCCTACACTTAGTGTCTCCATTACACATCACTTTGTTGGATGGCCAGGCCACTCCTCTTATTTGTTTTGGTGGGATTTTATTGTTTGCTGCCTGCCTGTGGTGGCTCAGGGACTCAGGAGCCCCCACCTTTTGCCTGGTGGGACAACCTTCTGAGTTTAGGGACACTCTGAACAATTCAGATCAAGACACTCTAAAGTCACATAAAATTTAAAACTAAATTAACATGCAGTGAAATGTAAATGAGGATTTAATAGAAAGCAAAACTGTGCTCAAAATGCTGATAATTCCCTCTGTAGCAAACATTACCAACATGCACTTGGCTTTGTCATTTGTTAAGCACGATTGCTTTCTCCAAACACCACATTCCCAGCATGGTTAATTATCTCCTGGTAATACCCATTCCAAGGAGGGGCATTCCTTAATTACACAGAACTGAATTTCCTCAAATTGCAGCTTGAACAAACAGGAGCACAAATATTTCTTATGATGAAAATGAAGAGGGAGGGGATGATTTGAGTCTGCTGGCAGGTGATGCATTAACTGGTGGTACCTTTGGTGTCCCCAGCTGCCCAGGGAGCAGGAGATCCTGCACTGTGGCACAGGGCATGTGCTGGTTCTCAAGATCACCTTGGCATGGTGGCAGAGCAGTGAGTGCATTCATAACAACTCCACTTTGTGTCATAAAATCAGAAACATTCCGTTGGGAGAAGGAGGAAAATATTTCATCTGTGAATTTCCCTTGGCTTTGCTGGGGATCAGATTCATGTCTCCAAGAAATCTTTGTTCAGGGAGCTGTTCATAGTAGCTCAGAATCTTCTGCTGAATATTCCCCCAGCCTGCCATTGCTTCCTTCCCATCCCAGAGAGTTTTCTCTTCTTACACACCACTGTGTATTTTCTGGGTCCCAGAGACTTTACCTTTTTTCCCAAGCTGTGCTTCCTGCTTTTCTCCCAGGTATTGCTGTGAGAATGATGGATTGTTCTGGTTGGTTCTGAACCAGAATTATTAAAAGACCCAAGCACAAAAACCATGCATGGATGTCTGGGATGAGGTACAGGTTTTGGATTTGGTTTTTCCCTCTGAAGTGTAACTGTGCATCTTCTTCAACTTAGTAACTGCAAGGGTGAAAAAATTCTTTTCAGATTAATGTATTTGCCAATTTCCAGTTTTATTTATCAAGTAATCAACTGACAAGTACAATCCTAGATTACTTTTGGGACACAGTAGATTTTGCCCAAGTCTCTTCATTATCCTGAATAAACACTGTTCCTCCTCCTGACTTGGTCTGCCACATCCTGATGCTTGGGTGTCTTTAAGGGGTTGGGGTTTCACTCTGGAGTCATCATTTTTCTGATTCATCAAGGCAAACTCAGCAGATCCAGCTTAGAATTAGACAGGAGAAGGGAATGGGATGTGCCAGGGCTGATGCCCTGCTGGCTGTGGAGCAGATGAGCCAACAATTGTTGTGTCTGTGAATGCACAGCCTGTGTGAGCTCCTGGACACCTTGGCTGTGTAGCACAGGGGCCTGGGGAGTCAGTGTGACTGCTCTGGCAGCTGCTGCCTCTCTGGCAGCATTATCAAAGACAGCAGACTGCTGCCACTTTTCAGAGTGGCTTTTCAGAGCTTCAAGCCAAGGCTGAGAAGAAATCAAGCAAGAAGCATCATCAAAACCAAAAGCCCTGGAAAATGTTATTGACTTGGCAAAAACATCTCTCCTGGATGAAGTGGCCAGAGGGGGATTGCCAGGCACCAGCTTCTTTCTGGCATTTTACAGATCTTTGCATTGAACTTCCATATCTTAATTTCAAGGCCAGTCTCCTCAGTTCTGACATCACTGCTTACCAGGCCCACATATTGCAAGTGACTTTATGGACCTTGTGGCTTTTGTCATCAGCTGTGAGTGATAACTGCCAGCCCCATGTCTGAGGAGTGTCAGCTTCCTATTAAGACTGAGGAGACCTCACATTTCTGAGAATATGTATGTGCTGCATGGAGATGGGTTCAGTTTGACTTCCACATGAAAATAACAGGTTTTGCATCTCTACTGCCAAAAAAAAAATGCTCTCAAAAATTTCTGGTGATTAAGTTAGGTGAACCAAAGCACAGAGCACAGAGCATCCCTGTGGAAGAAAATGCATCCATCCACAACCATGCTCAGCAAGTAATGGGTTGATTTCTTTGGTGGAGGTACAACATGGAATCTCTTGGCTTCTCCTTTCAATCCTGCTGTAGTCAGAGCACTGTCACTCTTGGCAGCTGGGGCATGCAAGAGCAGGGTTTGGCTCTTTGAGCCAACTCCAAACCCTCCTCTATAACTGTCTGCTTTCCAGGGCTCTCTACAGTCATTTAGGAGATCATGTTTGTCAAGATTGGTCTTACTCTCAAATCTCAGAAGCGTGTCAAGAGTTCTGTAAAAAAGGCTTTTCCTCTCCGTGGTCTTGTTAAAAAAACAAACAAACAAACAAAAAACAGTTACCATCTAGTGGTAGATTGAAAAATCACTCTTCACTTAGGGCAGAAAAACTGACAGGGTTGGTTGAAGGGATGTGGGAAGAAATCTTAGAGGTCACAAGTCAAAGTGACAGAATGGGACAAACTGGAGACCAGTCTTCCAGTCTCTGTTCTCCCTTGATGTGTTTGCAGGTTATGGATCACCACTTGGTGTGTTAAGATTTCCAGGTCTGTTGGAATGTGTCATCTGGTCTTTGGTTGGTTGGAAATGTGGGGAGTAGTGCTGTGTGAGGGGACACTGTGCTGAGCTCTTCCCATAGTGAGGAAGGCAGAGATGAAGTTTTTCAAGCACAGGCTGAGCTTTCCTGTACACTGACAAAAGGAGAAGTCTGTGCCACACAGTTCCCAGGCTCTCATTAGAGCAAAGAAGACAAATGTATCTATTTGATTTCTTCCACACATGTATTTCCTGTGGGTCTTTTCAGTAGATTGAGATCCTGGGTGAATTTTCCAGCTTGTGCTTTTTGAGATGATGGTGTTAGAGGGACTCAGGAAGGCATTTATGCTTTGTAAGGAATGAAGGTAATGAGCAGTTTAAATACCTCAGGGCCCTGAGTAGAAAACTCAAAAGGGTCATAGCAAGATTATCTGTTCCTTTTCAAAGGGATTATGTTTGTGTTTCTGAGGTTTCTTGTCATTAAGGGCTGGATATCCACTCTCAGTGGCAGATTTTGTCAGTACCATACCTGAGGCTCAGGTCTGAAAACATGGCTGTAACTTCATGTGTCTGAACAGGAGACAAATGCTTGGAAGCCATAATTTGAGAAACAAGCTTTTAGGAAAATCTGGCTCTTGGCATCTCATGCAGAGCCTTGCATGTGTGGTGGAGAAATTCAAGGATCACTCTTTATCTTTCTAACCATGCATGGCCAGAACCCCTTCTGGCCAGAGCTGTGTGTCACCATTGTGATGGGACAGCATGTCTGATATGTGTCTGCTGCATCAGAGCAGGGAAAACTATGTAGGAGCATTCAGGAGATGGGAGGCTGAGGGGCAGGTGCTCAGTCCTACTGGTCACCACCAGGGAAAAAAGTGAAACAGTAAAAAAACCCAGTAAAACAGTTAAAAAAAACACAGTAAAAAACCCAGTAAGAAACAGTAAAAAAAAAAAACAGTAAAAAAAGTAAAACAGTAATTGTTATTTCCATGGGTCTCATGACTGTGGGAAGAGGGCAGAAACCTGGGATCAGGAGGTGAAAGGTGAACAGTGAATCCCAGTTTGAAGTTCTGGACAAAAATAAGGACAAGGCAGGAGTTTCCAGTGCCAAAGAAGCAAAGGAATCCCAAGGCAAAGGTTCTTCCAAGAAGAGTTTTGTCTGCAAGGCCTGTGATAAGGTCTTTCCCTTCTACTGCCACCTGAAGGTGCACATGAAATGCTGTCAGGTGGCAGAGGAAAGCAGATCCAGTATAAAGGGTGTGGCAAGGTCAAACTGACAAAAAAGGAGCTGGAAAAGCATCAGCTGGAGGTCCACAGGATGGTGGGGATGGCCAAGAACAAGAAGAGGCTCCCCATGGCATGTGACATCTGTGAAAGAGAGTTTGCTCATGCCTTAAGTAGGGTTTCTGGGAGCAGGGGTGTTTAGATAGAAGTTTGGGCAATATAGTAAAGTAATAGTCTGAAATCTCATCCTCTTCCTCCCTGCAGCTCTGTCAGTGCCACGTGTGAGAAACACAGCTCAGCTCATTTTTTCCTGCCCCACTGAGCACAACCACTTTCTGATTAGTTCTTCCCTAATTGTTTTTCCACGTAGCTCATCAAGGAAAAGTGGGGCTACTGGCAAATTTAAAAGTCTCTAAAAATAATCAAGCTGTTTCAGTTCCTGGCTGCTTTAGCAGGATGCCTGCAAGGAGCTAAATCTCTTTGCCTTTCCTGGGCCAGCTCACCATGTTGTGGCAGACCTCCAGGCTGGAGGGCACTGGAGGAGCTCAGTGTCACTGATGGGCTGGTGGACCTGCAGGAAGATGGAGTGACTCTGCAGCTGAGTTAGGCAGGGCTAACTCCCTCCAGTACCACCCCAGTGTCCTGCCTGCCTCCGCAGGGATGCAGCACCACAGGCTGGCAGAACACCTTGAAGAGAAGCCCTTCTCCTTCCAGGAATGCAGGGCCAAGTTTGTGGCCAACTCCACATGAAGAACCACCTGTGGCTGCACAGAGGGGACTGGCCCTTCATGTACAAGCACTGCCTGATGACCTTCATGCAGGGCTTGACCCTTGCCTACCACACCAAGAGGAAGAATGCTGAGGGTGAGCTTCCCTGCCAGGAGCTGGCTCTGGGTTCAGCTTGCGCCATCCACCCCTTTGTGCCCTTTGTCCTTTCTTTGCCTCCTGGCTGCTTCCCCATCCTTTGGGCTATCCATGGCCATCAGGCTACTCCCAGATCTTCTTCACCTGCATGGGTTTGCTTTCAACTCCCCACTTTGCCTTTCCCTCATCCCCTTATCCAGGTCCTCAGATTACTCACACACTCCTCCTCTTCCTCCATATTCCCTGCTTTTCTCCTCCTTTGAATAGCTCCTCTCTGTCCCATCACCCCTAGACTCCAGTGATGCATTCTTCCTCTGGTTATCCTACTTTCTCCTTTGCCTGAACTTCCCTTATTTTTCATGCCCCTGCTTCTCCTGCCCCACACTCCGTGCTGTGCACTCCTGGGACTGAGGCAGGGCTCTCCCAGCTCCTTGGCACAGATGAGGCATCACTGGGGTTGCAATAAATGTGATTGGATCTATTTCCCACTGTTCCATGAGTGTGACAATTCATTTTGAACATGAGACACAGCAGCCTGTAGTACCCTTGGGAGTGTGTCATATCTGTGGACACCTGAGGTCTGTAGTAATTTTATCCTCCCTGTGCTTTTTTCCAGCACCTCCAGGACATTCTGGATCTTGTACTGAGATACTTTAGTACCCTTGGAAACAGCTACCCTGTTCACTTCAGAGTCTCTTCCCTCTCCCTCTGAAGTCAGGTGTAGTCCAGACAGAGCTGCTGTGCCTTGGTTTTGTGTTGTAGGGGTGGCAAGACACACAGAGAGACACGGTAAAATCTTCAGAAGGTTCTTTATTATGGCTCCATGCTGTCTTTTATGCAGTTTTACAAACCTTGTGGGCAACTTTTAATTGGTTAACAGCTTTCTTGTTAATTATTCTGTGTGTTAGTAAAAGGTATTTTACTTGTCCAGAAAATCTATCTATTCTTGGATTGTTTACATATTTACTGATTTTCATGGGACAAATCCCTGGTTATTACAGGTGCATTTGTTTTTCACCCTCAAAATAGATTGTTGTGTTAAAGGAACTTTTCGTTCTCAAAATAGCTTCATATGGGAACTTGCAAATTGCTTGTTAGCTGCATTTAGAATAAATGACAGGCCAGCTTTGGTCCTATCCCCAGTTTCAGGCTCTCACTGGGGTGTCCTGCAGGGAAGATGTATTCCTGTATTCCTGCCAGTCATGGCAGCCACATGTCAAAGTGTTACTGGTGTCTGCTGGGGGTCTCGTGGGGGGATTTTTCCTCCCAGGAAAAGGGAGATTTTAGTGGGTTGATGATATGAGTAGGGTTATCCCAAAACCAATGGCAGGGGTGGCTTCCAGCAGACAAGCTGCTGGGAGCCCACCATGGGAAACAGTCAATGAGCAGGAGCAGCAACACCTGTATGTAAAGCCCAAACTCCAGTTTTAGTTTTCACCTGGGAAGTAACATCTCTTTTCCTTTTTTTCCCCTCCCTCTGTGAATTTCCCTCTTAATTCTTCTCTTCTTGTCCCTTGATTTCTTGACCCTCTCTGGGCTGTATTTCTCTGGGCTTTTTGCTGTATTTCTGAGCAGCAGACATTGAAGATCCCTGTGACTGCAAGAAGTACCAGATGAGCTTTGCCACCCTGCAGGAACACCACAAGCATCTCCATGAATCCCATTCCTGGGAATGCCACCCCTGCCCTACCTGCTCCAAAATCTTCCTTGCCCCATTGCTCCTGGAGTGCTCCTGGTGACCCTTCACCTGTGAAATGTGTAACAAGGCTTACCAGGTGAGCTGCTGCACCCAGGAGTTGATCTCAAATGCCAAAATTGCTGTTCCCTGCTCCTGCACCAGGGTGCAGCCCTATGCAGCAGTGTGGGGTTGGCAGAGGGAAAAAATTGTACAGAGGCAGAGTCCATAAGGAAAAGACAGGTCCAATGGGGAGAGGTGGGCTTTGGCTGCAAAGTGCTACATATCTGCCCATCAGGACTCTCAGGAATGTCATACACTCGAGTTTCCAGCTGCCAGGAAGTGCAGGAATAAAAATAGTCATGTTGCAAATGGCATGCCTTGGAGGGAATGTGTGTGGGAGCACACTGCTATGGGGGAACAAGAATTCACACCAAAAGGAGAGCTGCAGTGACTGAGACAAGGATCAGGGATGCCGCTCATCAGGGACAGTGGAGGAACAGGGTGAGGTGTTGGTGCTTGTCCCCTGGGAGGACAAGCAGGTCTTGTACCTGCTGAGCACAACTCCCCAGTTCTGTTGTTTTCCACTTTGTTTCTGGCTGTCATGCTGTCCCTGGAACAGAATCATAGAAAGTCAGAGTGTGTTGGGTTGGAAGGAACCTTAAAGCTCATCTTCCACCCCCTGCCATGGGCAGGGACACTGTCCACTAGCCCATGTTTCTCCAAACCCCATCCAGCCTGGCCTTGGACACTTCCAGGGATGGGGCAACCACAGTTTCTCTGGGCACCCTGTGCCATGGTCTCCCCACCCTCCCAGGGAAGAATTCCTTCCCAATATCCCATCTAACCCGGCTCTCTTTTGGTTTAAAGCCAACAGCTTTGCATGGTGACTGTGATTTGATCCTTGTCATTGCAGCAGTCATCAGGGTTATGGTGTCACAACAGGACCCACCACCCTGGTGTCTTTGCAGCTCAGAATCACCACTCCTCCAGGTTCTCCTCCCTGCAGTGCAGCTGCTGTGACAAAACCTTCCCCCTGCCTGTCCCAGGCCAGGCTCAGACAATGCTTCTCCCACAGGTTCCCAATGTTCTGCTGCTTGTGCTGCTCTTCTGCTCCCTGGGGGCCCTGCAGAGCCATGTCACCAGCCAGCACTGCACACAGACAGACAGAACCTTCATCTGTGAGCTCTGTGGGGAGCTCTGCCCCTCCCTGGGCAGGCTGGAGGGGCACCTGAGCATCCCAAGGTGGCCTTCTCCAAGCCCAGATTGTGCAGGTAAGGACTGCTCTGTGTCACAGCCACAGCTTTGTTCATCCATCCTCCTCTCCCACACTCTTACTCTTCCCAAATCCATCCTGTGGGCCCTGTTCTCCCTTCTGCTGCCTGATTTCCCATTTTTGGAGGGGTCCATGATGCAGACCCCCAGCCCACAATGCTCTGGGATTTCTGTGCTGGCGTGGAGCAGGTTTGCTGGAGGGGAAGGAGCTCAGTCATGACTTTAAGGAGCTGAGGAGGGGGATTGGCAGTGTGTGTGGAGGTGCCTGGTCCTATCCCCAGCTTTGGGCTCTCACTGGGGTGTCCCTGAAGGAAAGATGTATTCCTGCCAGTTCATGACTGCATTCATGGCAGCCACAGCCAAGGTGTTACTGGCATCTGCTGAGGGTCTCGTGGGGGGATTTTTCCTCCCAAGAAAAGTGAAATTTTAGTGTGTTGATGCTATGGGTAGGGTTATCCCAAAACCAACGGGATACTCAGGGGTTGTTACCATCTAGATGACACCCTGTGACTCTGCAGCTGTTTTGTTGGAGGCCCAGAGCTAGGTTTGAGCCCAGCCTCTTCCTCTTCAGTGTCTTATCCATCAGTCAGGGAGAGTTCCTTGGATGAGGGAGCCCAGTGTGCAAGATTCCCTGGGATGGCATTCCTCCAGTGGATAATCACAGTGTTTACTGTCTACGACTGCTTGTGGAGCTAAATTATAGCAATTTGTGGAGAGAAATATTTAAATTACTCTCCTGTCTTCTTTTGCATGGCTGCTGTGTGTGGTTTGGCGGTTCCTATTAGTCTCATGCCTGTTGTAATTGCAGGCCTGTGGTGTGAAGCTGAATGTTATTTATTACCTGAGCTGGGGCTGGGAAAGGTGTGAGCAGCAGAGGGATGCAGGGGAAAGTGGTGCTGTACATGTCTGACTCTTGGGTCATCTTCCCTCCACACAGGTGACTCAGACATTGGAGCAAGGAGCACATCATCTCTTCTGATTATGCCAATCTTGAGATGTTTCCCAAATCCCAATGAACCAAACTGGCTCTGAGCTGGTGACAGTGACTGTGGAGAACTTTTTTGGTGGCAGTCACTCTGATTTCTGAAGAAATCAGGTGAGGGACAGGGGAGGGTGCCTGTGCCTGGCACCTGGGGGTATCCACTAGGCTTGTTCAGGAGCTCAATTTGCTGCTCCATCTGGGAGATTTGGGGCTTCTTTGGGAAAGCAATCCCAGTAAGCACATTGTGACCACAGACAGGACAGGTTCATGGACATTCCCTGCCTGGGAAGTCTCCCTGTTGCTGGTAGAACACTTGTCTCCCCCAACACATGAGAAATAAAGTCACAGATGAAAAGATGGGAATCAGGAGTGACCCTCCACTGCTGTGAACAGAGAGCAGAGGACTGGTACAGGACAGAGCTGGGGCTTATGGATATGGGAAACCAAAAAAACCTGTCCTGAGAGTTTAGGTTGGAGATTTTTATGGCTGAATCAGTGATGTGCTCACAGGTATCTTCTTCTGCAAGGTGTAAGGGCTGCTTTGTTCCTTCTGCTCTTGCTGTATTATTGTGCAGCTGGGGAACTCTTCCAGCACAGAGCTGAAGAGCTGACTTTGGGCCTCTCTTCTCCAGCAGGGACTTCCTGGGAGTTGTGCTAAATGACTCCAGCACTGTTTGGTGCCACACAGGTCTGATCCCATCCATGTTTTTGCTGTGGGTCTGTTGAGAAGGAGGGTCCCAGGCAGGTCTGGGCATATCCATCCCCTCTGTGAGCAAAGAGCCCTGAGACCTGCCACCACCCTCTAATTCACCAGGGACATGCTGAAAAAAGGGAAGGAGCTGTGTGCCAGTGTCCCTTGTGGCACTAATGAAGGTGTTGGAGGGTGGGATAGCTGCTCTGACTGCACATGAACCTTCCCCTGGCACATGGGACCCTTGCCTTGATAAATGCACTCAGAACCTGCTGTAAAGTTTGCCTCTCTGGTGCACCAGCTTCATTGTGCACACCAATTCCCTTAAGACTAAATTTCATCAAGCTTTTTTTTATCTGCAGCTTCTTAAAATCTAATCTGATAATGAATGAATCCATTATGAAGTGCAATTAGATGGATGCAGGGCTCCTGTGGCTCTGAGTGGACGGGTAGCATTTATCTTCCTTTTCCCTCATGCCAAAAGGTTGAGCTCTGCCACGGGGATATTTACCCACAGAGCAGTGATCCTGCTGGATCCTGGAGCCCAGGAACACACCCTGAGCTGCTGCCTGTTGGATCCTGCTGCCCAGAGCCAGGGGAGCAGATTGGAGCTTTCCAGAATGTCCTGGGTTGTAGTATAAGATATGCACAAAGTATTCTATCACCATCTTCATCAACTGTTGAAACCAATTGTT
>JBBMKD010000070.1:340852-351643 GCA_037834095.1 Argya squamiceps
CAGACACGCTGTCCCCACGCAGAGCGGAGGGGGACAGACCTGGGACAGCCCCACACTCTGCTCCGTGCTCCTGTCCCCGAGCCTGCCCCGCTGCTCTCCCCCCTCCAAACCCCTGTGACACCGGCAGGGCTCCTGCCTCCCCTTTCCCCTCAGGGAGCAGGCAGCTCATCTTGCCAGAGCGATCAAACACAATTATTTCCTTTTTTCTGTGTCACAGGCTCATTGCTGGGGCTGTGCTCAGGCCGGGTGCTTGCAGGGAGAGGTCTCCTGTTGGGAACAATCCCTTCCCCAGGTTACTCAGACCTGTAATTTGAGGTGGGGGGACTAACTGGTGTTGCTTTAAGTATGGAAAATCCTGTCTGCCACGATGGGAAGCAAAAAGAATCCAAAAGTAGCTGGAACTAGTGGCTGCAGGTCAGGGGTATGAATGGAGCCCCAAATTGGTGACAGGCTTCAGCAGGGGTTGTAGGATCTTCTCATCCCTTGGGGTTGGGCCCTGAGGTTTCAGACATTGGCATCTCCAGTGATCTGTGATTCTCAGAGGATCTCCTGGGTTGGTCGTGAGGGTTCAGACATTGGCATCTCCAGTGATCTGTGATTCTCAGAGGATCTCTGCTGGTTGGGCCCTGAGGGTTCAGACACTGGGATCCCCAGGGATCTCTGATTCTCAGGGTACCCCTGCTGGTGGGGCCCTGAGGGTTGAGACACTGGGATCTCCAGTGATCTCTGATTTTCAGGGTACCCCTGCTGGTTGGGCCCTGAGGGTTCAGACATTGGCATCTCCAGTGATCTCTGATTCTCATGGTACCTCTCCTGGGTTGGCCCTGAGGGTTCAGACACTGGGATCTCCAGTGATCTCTGATTCTCAGGGCTTAGCCCTGTGCCCTGCTGAGCCCCAGCACTGATGGCAGTGCCCTGGGAGGAAAGCACACACAGCTGGAGCTCTGAGGACCGTGAACAAGCCTTTGGCAGTTTCACCTGCAGAAGCTGTTTAATTTGGGGCAGTGATGAGGGCTTGGCACACTTTCCCTCCCGGCTCTGAGGGGAGCTATCCCCACCCTCTGCTCTCCTGTGTTTGGGGCAGGTCTCTGCTCACTGAGGGGTTGCTCTATTTCCTTCTGGCCCTGCCCACTGTGCCATGTCCTTCCCTGACTTCAGTGGCCTCTCCTGCTGAGTCTCCTCCATGCTTTCTTTTGTGTGTGTGCTGGATGGTTTGGAGGAGGTTTCCCCTCACAACCCTGTGGAATCATGGCCCACACAACGCCTGAATCTGCTGAGCCCCTTTTCTCCCTGCCTTGTCCTGGCATTGCTGATGGCCCTGTTGGCACTGAGAAGGGAAATCAGCCTGGTCACTCTGCCCTGGGGGCAGCAGGGAGGGGATGGAGGGGCAAGAGTTTCCCAGCTGCCACCCAAGGGATGCTCTAGGGGGGCATCTCACATGTGGATCAGGGCACGGGGTGGCTGCAGTGGGAAAGGGGGAGCAGGAAGGTGCACACACAAGCCTGCTCTCAGAGGAGGAGCAGAGGCAGCCCCAAGCTGCTGTTGCTGGGCAGGATGATGGAAGAAGAGGATTATGACAAACAGTATTACTAGGGAGTGCTTCCCCCACCTCTTCCCCCTTTTTATTTTATTTTTTTTTTAAATACAGGCTCAGGCTTTGCCTGTGCTCAGGCAGAACACAGCCACAGAGACTTTGGCTCAGGTTTTCCCCCAAAAAAACCTTTCATCTGTGATGAAGCTTGAGACATCTCCAGCACAAAGACTTGATTTTTTTTTTTTAAGTCGTTAACGCCTTGAAAGAGGGGTTTAGGAGAGAACAACCTTTGGTGTGGGTTATAATCTCACTGCATGAGTCTCTGATATCCCTTGCTCACACAAATACACAACCCAGCTACCTCCAGAGCATCCTGCAAGAAAATCGATGAGGAAATGGGATTTGCCATGCTGGTTCAGCTCACTCAGGGTCTCCTCTTCAGAGGTGACTGGACTCATGCACTAAAGGTGAAAATCCTCTGCCACCCACGTGAACAGTTCTGCAGCAGCCTGAGGGGGAAAGAAATCCCTTTGGAGCACTCAGATCCCCTCAGATTTTAAGTAAATATTTTGGAGGGCCAAACCCTGTTACACTGCTGCAAAGGCTGTGGTGTTCAGGTTGTAATTAATTCAGAGATTGGCTGGCAGGACTTGCTCCAGGCCCCTCTTTCCTAGGGGAGCAGTTCCAGGAAGCTCCAAGTGTTAAATCATGACCTGAAAAAGAGTGAGACATCTGATGGGCACTGTTGATGTTGGTGTCACCCACAGAAGGATGCCAGCTGTGTGTCCTGCTGTGCCTCTGTGCTATTGCACCCTGAGATGTGACCAGCTCCACCAGTGTGCCATCTCTGAGGGCAGACTGAAGTGGGGAGAAAAAGGTACAACAATGATCTGAGCAGGGGGTTGTGGTGGACCAGGTGATTTTCAGAGCTTCTGTCCAACTTCCACTTAATCTGTGATTCTGTGATTGCAAATTTTTGACAGATCTTTTCAGTTTTTCCCCTGAGGGTTGAATCCATGGCTTTAGCTGTGTTTCTCTAGCTGGAACATAGAAGCTTACAATGTTTTGGATGGGAAGGGACCTAAAATCCCACCCAGTTCCACCCCCTGCCATGGGCAGGGACACCTTCCACCATCCCAGGGTGCTCCAAGCCCCATCCAGCATGGTCTTGGACACTTCCAGGGATCCAGGGGCAGCCACAGCTGCTCTGGGCACCCTGTGCCAGGGCCTGCCACCCTCACAGGGAAGAATTCCTTCCTCATATCCAATCTAAATCTACCCTTCTTCACCTTAAGGCCATTTCTTCTTGTCCTGTTACTATTTGTCCCTGAAAACATCCCTCTCCAGTCTAAGCAAACCCGGAACTCAAGAATGCTGCTTCCATTCTTCAGCTAGAGAATAAATGGACCAAACCCAAAAGACTTTTAAGTGTGGGCTCCAGTGCCATCCTAGTGCCAAGAGAGATTGGAGCAGGACAACTCAAGGTGGACAGTTTGTCTCACCAGGTTCCTGAGGGAGGAATATCTGACTCAAAGTTGTGCCACTTATCCAGGGTGTGCAGTACTTTGGTCTGCTCTGTGCAGGGCCAGGGAGGTTTCCTGTGGTTCAGTGACCATTTGACAGCTCTGTACCCACTGCAAGAGGCCTGTGAGAGCACTGTTATGACTGCTCCTCCTTTTATGATGAAACAAAGGGGCAGTTTCTCACCTATTCCACTTTTCACAGGTCCCACCAGCTCTGTCTTAATGTGATTTGGACCCAGCTCTGGAGGTATCAAGTATTGGGTCTCTCTGTCCCTCTGTCCCTCTGTCCCTCTTGTCCTGGTGATGTTCATCTGAGGTTCCATGAGTATTCAGACATCTGTGGTAATTTCAGGCACACAAAGGATGAGGCAGACACAGAAGGTCAGGCAGGAAAAGCTTCTTCATTAATTTCTGACTCCATCTTTTATACATTTTGACCAGAAGGCAAAGACTGGCTACACAGGTTTTCACCTTCTTGACCTCATTGGTGAACATCACCAACAATCACATTCCTTCTCTGAGAGGAGAAATATGTAAACAAAATAGATAAATTCTAAACATATACATAGTTTATACGAAGCTGCATGAGAACCTCCACTACAAACTGCAAACACTGGAAAGCAGGAAAATTCAGGGCTACAGACAAGCAGCTGGATGGCAGCCCCACTGCAGTGCTGGGGCCTCAGGCTTGTTGTCACAGTGCACGACACCACGAGGAGTGTCCTACAGTGGTGGGACCACACCCCTGAGCAGTGCCTCACTGAGAACACCCTCACCAGGGCAGGCAGAGACATCAGCCCTTCTCCTCTGTTCAGCCTGTGTGCTGGCAGTGCTGTTTGCCATCCTGATGCTGCACTTCCAGGGGTTTTCTTTCTTTGGGGGAGCTGCTGTTACTCAGCAGTGTCTGATGCCTGTTCCCCTTTTCCCTGGCAGGGCCAGCCTTCCTCCCACCCACTCAGAGCTGCAGCTCTGAGCCACAGGCTCCATCTGTGCCAGGGACACAGTGGCTCCTGCTGCCTGCAGGCATGTCCCAGCATTCACAGAGCTGTTCTAACTCTGCCCTTCTGCCTTCTGTTCACCAGCTTCCAGATCTGCCCTTTCTGCTTCTCCCCACACTGTTGTCTCCAGGACTTTTGCAGCTCTAGGATGGTGTCTGGTCCTGGATGCAGGACATTCCCACTCTGGGCTGTCCTCAATGGGAGTGGACAAAACTCTCCTGGTACCAAGGTGAGCAGCCTGGTGGTGTTCACTTCAAAACCCCAGTGCTCATTCAAGCTGTAAATGCTGCAGCCACTGTTTTTCCTACCAGGAACCATATCACAGGTTAGCTGGAGTTTCTGTCTTCTAGCAATCACAGAATCCCAAAGAGGTTTGGGTTGGAAGGACACCTTAAAGCTCATCCCATTCTGCTCCTCACATTCACCTTCCACTACCCCACGTTGTTCTAAGCCCTGTCCAGCCTGGTCTTGGACACTTCCAGGGATGAGGCACTGACAGCTGCTCTGGCAACCTGTGCCAGGGCCTCATCAGCCTCCCAGGGAAGAATTTCTTCCTAATAGCTAATCTAAATTTTCTGTCTCTCACTTTAAAGCTATTCCCCCTTGTCCTATCACTACATGCCCTTGTAAAAAGTCCATCATGCTGCTCAGAGCAGCCTGCTGACTCACTGCTGGTCACAAAACTGAGCTGCAAAACCCACCCACTCGTGTCCCACTGCTGCTGCAGTGCTCCTGCCTGCACTTCCTCTAGGCAAATCCAATCCACTTGCAAAATTTCCTCTCCAGCAGGGTGCACAGAGGCATGTGAGTCTTCTAATGACAGCTGAGATTTGTGAGTATTGACTTCATTATTCAGTGATTAAAATATTCCAGCCTCATTGCGACACAGGGGTGCATTAATGATTTATAGTATCGCATTTTGATTCGACACGTTAGCCACCTTTAAAAGCTGATTCTTCTGAAATCTGGAAATTAGATCTTCAAATTTAGCAGCTGAAGAAATTTCAAGCCAAATTTAGCACTTTGGCTTGAAAGGTAGGGCAGTGGACTGGATGCACCATGGGGAAAATAACTGACAATAATCTGAAAGGGTCTGTGAACAGTGACCTTGTCCCAGAGCAGTGTGGTGGCACCAGTTCCCCAAGGGAGTGGCACAGGCTGGGGGACACACCATCCACTTCCACACATGCCATGGGGCTGGTGCCTGGCCTGGCTGTGCTGATTTTCTGTCATTCTTCAGGGACCTTTTTCAGAGTTTTAAGTCTTTTACAAAGTGATGGGGACCTGGGAGCACAGCGGCTTCCAGGAGTGTTTCTGGGCCATTTCTGGGCACTTCTCTCCATGGGACAGTGCCCTGTGACCATCTGTCCCAGCAGAACACCCCAGCCCTTCTTGCTCCTCTAGTGGAGAAGGCTGAGAATGTGGCACAGTCACTTGTGACTTTGCTGTCCCTGCAGGGAATCCATCACTGAGTCTCCATGTCCATCCTCTGCCTCACCTGTTATTATCAGTAAATGCTCTGAGACCTGCTTGAACAGTCTCTTGTTCACAGTGGGGGTCACCATCGATCAGTTCATCTCTTACCACTGCTCTTAACAGACCCCTGAGGCTGTGTCCTTTCCTCTTGCCTGTGTCCTGAGAAGAGCAGGAGGGACAATTTCAGAAGTGTGGACGGGAGGAGGGATGTTTCACTCCAGACATCCCTGTCACAGAATTTCCCCCTTGAACTGATGCCTGCAGCAGCCTCAGCCCCTGCAGACCCCCAGGCCCCTTTTGGGTGTTTCATCCTATCCCCTTTTACCTCCACTCCTTCCCAGCCCAATTACCTGTTTGTTTAAGGTATTGCAAACTTCACTTGATAAGTTTACCTAATTGCTTCACTTAAGTTAATTACTTCTTGGCTGAACAAGAAAGCAACATAATTGATGTCAAAGCATATTTGTCACTTCCATTAATGTCTTGGGAGAGGGAGAACTTTGGTCCTCTAGCACCACAGCAGCCTTCCTTGACCAGGCCAGCATCCCCCTGCTCCCCAGGGCTCCTGAAGGCTGTAGGAGGGTGGAGGTGGGTGCTGCACCCCAGGCAGCCCTGCCAGAGCTGTGTGCCCCCATGGGCAGGTTACAGTGTGCTGCTGATGCTCCCTCCTGCCCCCAGGTCTTGCCACATCCTGGGAACAGGCAGCAGTTTTGAGGCACTCTCAGTAAATCCAGTTATCTGGGATAATGGCACAGCCTGCCTGATGCATAGGCAGGGCAGGTGAGGGCAGGGAGGATGCCCAGAGCACAGGTAAGGAGCCCCACTGCAGGCAGAAAACACCTCTGGAATTAACCTGTTGTGGGTAAAGGGATGATCCTCATGGATCCTGCCTGCCTGACACGGGGAGCAGCATCATGGGGATACCTTGGCCAGATCCTGCACAAGGCTAAATCCAGTCCCTACTCTGGCTCCACACAGGCTGGATTTGGGCCAGGACACAGCCTCAAGTGGCTTCCCTGAGTCACTGGGAGTTAGGAGAGCTGGCAAATGCTGAGCTGAGGTCTTTGCTGCTAAATGAGGCTGGCGGTGATTGTCAGGGAGTTTGCGTCTGCTCCTTTCTTTCGGAGGGTTCTTATTTTTGTTCCCTTTGCATGTGAAAGGATTGGAGGCAGTAGGTTAGCTCATAAAAAGGTTTCTCTGGGAGCAGCTGCCTGCCGGACTTGAGGTGAATGCCCTAGAGAAAATGCCTCCCACTCCAGTGAAATCTTCCTCCTGTGACCTGCACCAGGAGGTGAACTTTTGTGCGAGGGAAAGATAATCCCCTTCGCTCACCGGGACTGAAGGCGCTGTGATAAAAGCTTTATTCAAGATCAAAGACATGCTGCTTTTTGCTCTTTTTTTTTTTTGCCTTTTTTTTTTCTTTTTTTAAACTACTACCTTAAACAAAAAGTTTGGTTTGTGCTGGATTGAAGCTCAGAGTGGTGACAGCTCCTGAGCTCATCTTCCCGGCTGGTCAGTGCCAGTGGGGATCAGGACAGCGTGGGGATGGAGGGCACCGGGACCATTATCCCTGCACAAAGAGGGTTTGGGGGGCTCAGCTCTATTTCCCAGTGCATGAAACCGCTCAGGGTTCAGGTTCCCTTTCAGTCGGAGGGATTATCGGGCAGCTGGAGCAGGCGGGGGTGGGAGCCTGGGGAATGGTTTGTGTTTGATCTTGCTCAGCAGTTTCATCTGTGCGAGTGTCCGGCGGGGGCTGTGCTTGGGGCTCCAGGAAACCTTCTGTGCTGGAGGTGACATAAAGGGCTGGGGCTGTTGCCAGGGGGAGCTGGGTAATGGAGGGGAGGGTGTTGTGCTGGTTTGCACTTCAAAAGCCACGAGATGGGCTTCCAAAACTCTGGCCTCAGCTACAAATTGCAGGGTCGTTTCTTCGTTGTCGGAGCCCCAGTGCTGGGAGCTTTTTTTTGTTGTTGTTGCTTTCTGCCCAGCTGCAGACATTTTCCTGCAGCCAGCCAGGCTGGTACCCAGTAAAAATCTACCCAGAGTGTCTCTTCTCAGGGTGCTCAATGTCTTGTATCAATACCTGTGTCATCAGGACTTTGCATTCTCTGGGATACCCTGAGACTGAGGGTACCTTTGTGGTTGGGTGTATCACAGGGCACCCACCTGCAGGACTCCCCATCCCCTCATGGGACACCCCCAACACACACACTCCATGTCCCCAGACACCCTTTAGTGTAAGGCACCCCATGCCCCATCCTGCAGAACAGCAGAGCAGCCACAGCATGAGGAGCTTGATTACCAGGATCACGTTTCAGCCAGTGAAATAAGTCCCACATAACCCCACTTTCACCCCAGCAGAGATTTTCACATCTGAGCTGTGCAAAATGTCAGAGGTTCTCTCACTTCCACTGCTGTATCCTCTCCGTGTTTAGCCCTTTGTAAAATGAGGGATCACAGCCTGAACCGTGTGCTCAGGGTAGCTAATGGACTTATTATGGTCCCTCATTTCAGACCTAAGCTCAGCAAACCTGGTCTCAGGGGGAAAAAAAAAAATCTCTCCAGGGATGAAATTCACTCTGTCATGTGCAACACGTTTTGCATGTAGATAAAGTTCCCTCTGTGTGGCCTCTGCAGGGCCTGGTCCCCTGGCTGTTCCCAGCACTGCTGGGCATGCAGCCCACAGCCCAGACCCAGCTCTGTGTCCCAACTGTGCTGAGCCAGGGATGTCAGATGATGTTTGCCAGCTTGTTCTGGTGAAAATCTAGCAAAATCCACAGGCCAGGCCATTGGAAAAGACCTACTTGCCTAATGCTGCTCGAGAAATAAAACTATTTTGAGAATTTGCTCTCCAGCATCCTCCAGCTGGCTTGGGCACAACTGTCTCAGCAGATCAGCATTAGGCTGGGAGAAGATCCTCCCCAGCAGGACCAGGGAGCCAGGAAGGGTGGGCCGGCAGCTGCATGGCTGATAGGATGCCACCACCTGCAGCTTGAAGCCTCCTCACCTTATGCTCCTCCTGCACAGCCTTCCCCTGCACCCACATGCAGGTGCCAGCTTGGATGTGTGAACACAGCTACTGAGGATGAAATGAGAAGGAAAGCAGGAAGCCCAGGGGACTGGATGGGTTTGGGATCACATGGCCCAAGCAGAGAGAAGGGGTAAACCCACACAGATTTGGGAAAGGGGGACCTTTTCCCTGTGGAGCCCATTGAGACTGTGGCAATATCACAGGCTGCTGCCAACAAATATGTTTTGAGATGCTGAGATAGAGATTGCTCCTGATTCCTGCTGAGAATCCACAAAACAGAGTGGAAAATCAGCACAACATCCTACATCCCTCCAGAGACAGGAGTGACATGGACACCTGGCCCCACTGAAGGGCTGCAGGGCTCTACCTTGCAGTTTTGAGGCCTGTCTTTAATTAAAGGAGAGCAGCTGAGCCAGGGTACTTCCCAAATCTTGAGGAGGACTTCCCTTCCCTGGAAAGAAGATGCAGGAGGTTTTTGATGTGGGGAAGGGCTGGGCCAACACCAGGCTGTGCCTGTGGGGTGGAGCAATGTCCCACTCCATTCTTGTGGCTGCCAAAGATGTGGCCACGAGCCACACAGAGCTGACAGCAGTCAGGGGACAGGTGGGCAGAGGAGAGGGGCACAGCCCAAACCTTCTCACAGGAAAATTGTCCTTTTCTTTGGAGTCAAAGCTGCACTGTCAAAGGGGTCGTTCTGGACACGGGGGACTGGCAGCACAGTGGCTGATGGAAGTGCACTCTCACTGGGTAATCCAGGAGCTCTAATGATCTGCCTTTGATCTCCTATTCAACAGGGAGAATTATTACAGCTTTCATTTCAAGTCAGAACTGATGAATTTCAGTGGACCTGTCGAGTGGCTACAATCTGGAAGCATTTATCTTTCAGGAGAAAGAAACCATCTCCTCTCTTTGTCTCTTGAAATGATGTGAGGGAGACATGGTACCCAGCCAGTGAGAATCAAATGGTGCCTGCTGCATGGCAGCAGGGTCTGCCTTGCTCAGGGCAGGCTCTCTGCTCCAGCTGTGGCCTAACAGCTGCTTCAGAGGCTTTTCTGCTCTGGCACAAAGTTAATCAGCTAATTACATGTTGCTCTCCCTCTTCCCTGCTTCTGCAGACAGCCCAGAGGGGCTGAGATGCAGCATCACAGGCTCCCAGGGCCCTTCCCTGCAGCTGAGGATCTTCTGGATCAGGGAGATGCCTCTGCTTCTCCAGCAGAAGGTGGCCTGGTAACCTGGTGTCCAAAACTGTCATTTATGGCAGTGGCATGGTTGTATTTGATGGGTTTTTTATTGCTTGTGATCTGTGTTCCATGTATCTTATCCTGTGTCCAGCAGATCACCAGTAATAATCTCAATAAGAGAGTGGCTTTACGGGTGCAGACTGTTCTGGCATTAGGGTACATGAGTCCTTCACACAAAAAAAAAAGGGGGAGATGTTGCACAGAGGTAAAACTTTACAAAATAAGGGCCTTTTTACCTTGTAAAATCATGGCTCAGGCCTGTTACTTCAGCTAAGTAGAAAAGGACCATGGAAAAGTGACTCAGCTGAATTAGAATGGTTATATGCAAGTTATATAACCATTGCCTGTTCACAGCATGGTTTATGGTGGTTGGTTGAATTCCATTTCTTGTGTTTAAATGGAATGTAACTGATAAAGGCCTGACTGCTTACAGAGGCCTGGTTTTGCAATGAAGGGTTTTGCACCTGCCTGGGGAGTCTGCATCACCCTGATTTGTAACAATGGACCTGTTACATCATGGACAGGCAGGTCCTGGGCCACTGGACACAAACAATAATCATACATTACGTAAATAATCTACTCGTTTCAATGCCAACACACAAAAAAATACAAGAGGCCCTCAACTGCGTGATCACAGAAGTTCAAAAGGCAAGGTTAAAAATCTCTGCATCAAAAATCCAGGGAGTCCCATCATAAAAATATTTAAAATAGAAAATCTCAGAGCAAACGATCAGACCACAAGGGATAAGGCCAGGAAACACATTAAAAAGTTAAGAAACATGTCTTCAAAGTTCTTCTTGTGTTACCTTTCTGTCCCTTTTCCTGGCCACAGATCCATCAGAATCTTTCCAGAAAAAGCCCTGGGAAAGGGAGAAGTTGAGGATCAAGGAGCAAACCCAGCTGGTGCTCAGGAGTGCAGGTGCTTTGCTGGACTCTGAGTGTTTTATAACTTCATCCTGAGCCCTGCTCCCCAGAATCAGATCATGAAACC
>JBBMKD010000070.1:383172-403155 GCA_037834095.1 Argya squamiceps
TCCTCAGCCCAGGCACAGATCTCCTCTTTCAGGGCTGCCCTCCTCAGCCCAGGCACAGATCTGCTCTTTCAGGGCTGTCCTCCTCATCCTAGGCACAGATTTGCTCTTTCAGGGCTGCCCTCCTCAGCCCA
This sequence comes from Argya squamiceps, assembly GCA_037834095.1. Lineage (NCBI taxonomy): Eukaryota > Metazoa > Chordata > Aves > Passeriformes > Leiothrichidae > Argya > Argya squamiceps. The sequence continues at coordinate 383,304 of JBBMKD010000070.1, forward strand.
GGCACAGATCTCCTCTTTCAGGGCTGCCCTCCTCAGCCCAGGCACAGATCTGCTCTTTCAGGGCTGTCCTCCTCATCCTAGGCACAGATTTGCTCTTTCAGGGCTGCCCTCCTCAGCCCAGGCACAGATCTCCTCTTTCAGGGCTGCCCTCCTCAGCCCAGGCACAGATCTGCTCTTTCAGGGCTGCCCTCCTCATCCTAGGCACAGATCTCCTCTTTCAGGGCTGCAGGGGGCAATCCCTGGGTGCAAAGGGCAACAACCACCCAGATTTGAGTTAGCCAGGAGGCTGTGCCTCCCTATAAATGCACCTGGGTGCTGCTAAAAGGGGCTAAACCCAGGCTTGCTTCCCTCCTGTGCTCATCTCCCTGTCTGAGCTGTGCTCTCATCTCCTCTCCCTGCTGCATCTATAAATATCCTGCCCATCCTGGTGACAGCCAGGTGCAGGACCACGGCTGGGGGACTGGCAAGAGGCTCATCAAGGAGCAGAGGCAGCAGCTCTCAGCAAGAAGAAGGAGGCAGCTGGGCCAGGCCAGGGAGAGCTGAGTGGGAGCCTGGGGAGGGCTGTAGGTGGGGAAAGGGACAAGGATCCTGCTGTGATGCTCTCCATGCTGGTTCCCTGGTCAGTTTGGGGTTTCTTGTGACCACCCCTTGTGGCTGCACATGGATCTTAGTAGGGAAGGGCTCTGCATTCCCAGCCAGGAGCATCCCAGGAGTGCCTGACCCTGTCCCAGCTCCTCCAACACCCCTGACAGTGCCCAGCCTCGATGCACACGCATTGATTGTGCACTCAAGGCACATCCTGGCCACAAAACCAAGTGTCCAGGGAAACCAGAATGCCTGACCCTACCCCCACAGCCCTCCTGTGCCCAGTGTGTGTGCACTGTGTTGTGGTACAGAGTTCACACTGATCCCTCTGCCTGCTGCACCCAGCACTGCCTGTAGGCACCCCATTACACACCACCCCCTCTCCCCAGAGCTGACAGAGGCCTCCCACCCCCTGGAAGGGATTTTGGGGTGTTTCTGGAGTGGCTGTGGCTCCTGCAAAGCTGCTGTGCAGTGTGCAGCAGTGCTCAGCCAGCACAGCTTCTCTGCCATCCTGAGCACAGCAAAGCCAAAACCTGTGGGGACGTGCAGGAGCTGGGCCTTGGCACCTTTGCAAGACCCAGAGGACCCACAGTCCTGTCACACGTGGGGCTGGGATGGCACCAGGGCACTGCAGAACCCATGTGGGTAGCTGGGATGTGTTGAAGGCCTGCAGGGTCAGGGGCATGACAATGGGAGGGGAATCACTCACTGCTGGAGGCACAAAACTGCCTTCTGCCTCCCCAGAGCTTTCTGGGACAGAGATCACAGAATCATAGAATTATTTGTGTTGGAAGGGACCTTAAAGGCCATCTCATTCCACCCCATATCCAACAGACCATGTTTCTCCAAGCCCTGTCCAGCCTGGCCTTGAACACTCCCAGGGATGGGGCAGCCACAGCTTCTCTGGGCACCCTGTGCAGGGCCTCACCACCCCTACAGGGAGGAATTTCTTCCCAATATCCCATCTATCCCTGCCCTGTATGAGTGTAAAGCCATTTCCCCTTATCTTGTCCCTCCATCCCTTGTCCCAAGACCCTCTCCAGCTCTCCTGGAGCCCCTTTATGCCCTGGGGGAGCTCTGAGGTCTCCCTGGAGCCTTCTCTTCCCCAGATGAACACCAGAGCTGGAGGTATCTCTGCAGGGGGGTTTCACAAGAGCCCAGCAGATGATGGTGGCAGTGTGAACAGTGTCCCTCTGGAATGCCTGGCTCTGCTTGGGCACTGGGGCCCAGAGAGCTGCAGGATCCAGCACTGAGCTGTGACAAACCCTTCCAGCAAATGGAAATGTCTGGGTCAGAGTAGCAATGTGATAGCTGGCAGAAAATCTGCTTTCCCACCAGCTGCAGGGGTGGAACTCCTCTGGCATCACCTGGGGGGTCTTCCTGGTGGCTTGATGTGATTTTGGAGACCACCAGCCCTGACCCCTTTGCTCCAAGGCCCACTGCAAAGGTCACTGTGTGTCCCACCCCACAGCAGCGCTCAGCCTCTGCCTTGGGAACATCTGGTGCCTTCCTGAGCAAAGCTGTGTCCCTGAGCCTCTCTGCAGGCCCAGCCCGTGATCCTGCTGATGACAGGATCTCTCCAGCACTGTCTCTGCACCGACAGCTTCCCAGGCAGGCAGGGAAAAAAATCCTGGAGGGACCCGAGGCTCTGGGCTGTTCCCAGCTCCTGGTGATGAGTGGTGGGTGACATGACCCTGCAGGTACAGTCCTCATCCTTTCTGAATGAGGAATTGTTGTCACTGTGTGCTGGGAGATGGGCAGGGAGCTCCTCTCCTCCAGGCAGAAATCCACCTGTGGGGTGGGCCAGCATCTCCAGGGGACACACAAGAGTGTGTCACAGAGTGGAATGGAGGGTGTGCAACACCCCTGTGCCCACTGAGCAAGGCTGGGATGAGCTTTTTCCAAGGGATGACCCGACAGACAACAGCAAGAAACACCTATCCTGCCCTGCATGCCTTGCCCAGGGGTAGCAAGGGGCAGGGCAGAGCTGCAGTCACAATGCACTGGCCATGAGGGCGTGAAGGAGCAGATCAGTCACTGCACGTGGCATGGATGGGAGTCAGCATTTGTGGTTATTACCACGGGCAGGTATTAATGATTGCTCAGCATTTAGGATGGGGAAGCAGTAGTGGCTGCAGGGGGTCTGCTGACAGATGTGGAGTGTTTAATGCTTAGCAAGGAGCTCACCTGGCTCTCTGATTTTGGTGGCTCCAAGCAGGAGGGATGTAGAGGCTGTGGGAAGGATTTTGTGTTTCCCAGGTAGCTCCAGGCCCCTGTCACAGGACATTCTTGCCCAGAGCCCCTTTCTGCCCTGGCACAACTGCTGTGTCTTCCCAAACTGCTTTGGGAAGGGTTGGAAACTGCTTTGGGAAGGGTCAGGTGCCCAAGGTGGCAATAAACGGAGACTTGTGAGTGCTGTCCCCTGCTCCCTCTGCCACAGGTCAATTGTGAGTGGAGTGTCCCTCTCAGAATTGTGTGGCATGGAAAGCATCGGGTGTCCTGTCTGTCTCCTTCAGACACTCAAGGGGAGCAGCTACAAGGGGAGCAAGAGGAGCAGTTACAAGGGGAGCAAGGGGAGCAGCTACAAGGGGAGCAGCTACAAGGGGAACAGCTACAAGGGGAGCAGCTACAAGGGGACCAGCTACAAGGGGAGCAAGGGGAGCAGTTACAAGGGGAGTAGCTACAAGGGGAGCAGCTACAAGGGGAACAGCTACAAGGGGAGCATGGGGAGCAGCTACAAGGGGAGCAGCTACAAGGGGAACAGCTACAAGGGGAACAGCTACAAGGGGGGCAGTTACAAGGGGGGCAGCTACAAGGGGGGCAGCTACAAGGGGAGCAGTTACAAGGGGAGCAGTTACAAGGGGAGCAGCTACAAGGGGAGCATGGGGAGCAGCTACAAGGGGAGCAAGGGGAACAGCTACAAGGGGAGCAGCTGCAAGGAGAGCAGTTACAAGGGGTTTTCCTCTCCTCGCACCCCGGGAGGCACGGCTAACCCCATCCCCTTCACACCTGACCCCGGCCGAGCGCAGAGCTCCCCGCAGGGCTGCAAGTTTCGTCTCCGGCCGGGGCCAGCGAGGGCAGCGGAGCGGGATGAGGGGCACAGGGTGCAGTGGGGAGTGCCGGAGCTGCCCCAGGGCGGAGGGCTGGGGGAAAGCGGGGAGCGGGATGCCGGCTCCAGATGCCGGCTGTGGGTACAGCGAGCGCGTGTGGCGCGGAGAGGGGGGCTCGCTGCAGAGCCCACCCAGCCCATTGGCTTGCGAGCGGTGACGGGCAGGCTGCTCCCTCCCTGCTCGCCTGCCCGTGTGGCTGCGAGGAGCAATGTGCGCAAAGTGCCTTTGCATTAGCCGGCGAGTGCCGTAGCTCTGGGCAGAGGTAGCTGGCTCGCAGAGGTGCCGGGACAACCGAGGTGGCCCTGTCCTGAGCCTGGTGGCCCCCGCCGGACCATGGCATGGACACAGGGGGATCTGACATCCTCGCTCTCCATCGTCATCGCCTTGGCTGCCTGCCTTTCGGCCACCACCAGCGAAGGTAGGAACCGGGGTGGCCCTGGAGTGGCGGGGCAGTGCTGGGGACACCCGCGGGATGGCTGTGGCTGTTGGGATGTGTCCACACGGGCTCAGCCCTGCCGGGCTTGGCTTCTCCGTTCTCCCAGGGGAGCGCAGCTCCAGGTTCCTGCCTGCCTGAGTTTGCTAATCCTGGAGCTTTTGCACCAGAGGCAAAACTTCGGAGCCGGTCAGGAGAACCTGACTCTGCAGCAATGCCGGCAGCTCCCCTGCCCGGGCTCTGCTGCAGCATGCAGGGGTGGCTGGAGAGGGGACAGGGACACCGGCACCAGCTCAGCCATGGCCATCCCCATCACCAGCAGCAGCGGGGCCGTGCGTGTTGGCCGAGCAGCGTGGGATGAGATGGAGCCGGTGGGTGGGCACGGGAAGGTGTGCAGAGGATGAGGGATGCTGGAAAGGGCACTCGGGTGGGAAACTTCTCGTGAGAGAAAGGGCTGGAAACTTCTGAAGTAGGCAGCAGGGATGCAGCTGAGGATCCTCTCCCGACATCTTGGTGTCAGCCACGTCAGGCCTGCTCGCTCCACCCGGCCGCTCCACCCGGCTGCCGGCTGTCCCCAGCCCCGGCCCTTGTCCCCATCCCTGCTCCGGGATCTCAGGGCCCCCTCGGTTTTGGCAGTTCTGCCCCTGCCACCCACCCGCTCGCCCGCCTCCCTCTGTGCTGGCAGTGGCGGCACGGCTGCTCCCCAGGTCTGCTGATCTTCATCGCCAGAGATCTGCTGTTCCCGCTCCCGAGCGTGTCCTTGGCACTGGCAGCAGCATCCTTCCTCCCTTCTGCTGTGCTTGAGAGCCACAGCCAGCACGGCACACAGCCTCTGCAGCGAGCCCCGGGGCCGTTGTCCCTGCTCCATCTCTCCCTCTTCTCCTGCCCCTGCATCTCTGCCATCCCTCCAGCACGCCGAGGCCCAAGGGCTGCCACCGCTGTGCCTCGTGTGCTTTGCAGCGCCCTGCTGGGCTGGGTCCCGGTGCTTACTGCCATCGTCCCACACCCACCAGCATCTTCCTCACTTCTTTTCCCGATTTCCAGCTTTTTGCTGCTCCTAACCCTGTTTTCTGCCCGAGGCCTGCTTCCTGGCTCTCTTCCTGCTCCTTTTCCCATCTGCTTTGCTGCCCGTGCAGGGGGATGTGTTGGGGTCTCGCTGCTGGGGATGGCTGTCAGGGTGCAGAATGGAGCCCGACACTCCCAGCCCTTGCTTGGGCTTTGCTCTGGGCTGCAGCAGCTCCCTTTGCCCCGTGCCCCGGGCAGGGAGTGGTGCAGGGTCCTGCCCGTGCTGCTCCCAGTGCTGCAGCAAAGCCAAACAGCCCTGCCTGGACTTGGCGCACCCTGGGCATGGACGAGCGAGGCAAGGGCCTCCTTGCTGTCCTCTCTGGAGGAGATGGGTGGATGCTGGATTGGGTTTTATGGTGTCTGCATGGACAGCCAGGCCCTGCACTGCTGTCTGCCTGTTGCCAGCTGGGAGAGACCTGCCTTTCCCGCAAGACTTGTTGGAACAGAAAGCTACCCTCAATCACAGCCTTGGTCGGGAGGTTGCACGGGGCTGGAGATGTGCTGGGCTCTGGGACAGACCAAGCAGGCTGGATCTCAATTAGACCAGACAGGAGTGGCATCAAGAAAAGGTGTTGGAGCCTGCAGAAAGCTGGTGGTGCTCCATCCACTGCTGTGATGATGCTCATGGCCCCACAGATCCTGGGGCTCTGCCGTGCCCTGGCACGGGGCACTCAGTGCCAGCCAGGTCCCCAGTGTGAGCACTGGAACTGGGATTTGGCTGTGGGCTCTGCCAGTTCCCAGTGCCCCAGGTGCTGGGACGGGCTGGGAGCAGCATCCATGCTGGAATCAGCTGTGGTGCCAGTGTTTGAGCATCCTGGCGTGGTGTGGGGCTGGAAATGTGGGAGATTCCTCAGGGCACAGCCCAGCCCTGGTGCGTGCCGCGCTCCGGCTGTGCCACGCTTGGCTGCCCCATCCCCTGAGCGTGTGGTGACCACGGGCACAGTGTCAGGGTGTCACCTGTCACCTCCCCATCACCTCTGCCTGCTCCCACAGCCTCTCCGTGCCCTGTGTTCCTGGCTGTGCTCCCCAGCAAACCCAGGGCTGGTTTGGGAACTGCGGGGTAGAAAATCACAACCGCAAAGCGAATTTCAGGCCGGGGTGTGCTGCACTCCAATACGTGCACGGATTGGAAGGCAGTTGGTGGATAAAAACACGAAATAGCCAAAAAAAACCAGATTCAACCCTAGATTTTTTCTTTCCAAGAACTCCCAGCGCCTTTCTCTTTCCTGAAATATTGTTCCGAGGAGTTTTAAGGTTATATTTTTTTTATTCCTTTCAGTCTTGTGTGCAGGCGTGCCCGAGAAATAGGAGGAAAAGGGAATCGCCATTCCATGGGAAATCCCCCATTTCAGCACGGCAGCCATTGCGAAATGCATTGAAAGCCAAAACTCAGATTATTATTATTTTTTTAAGAGGGGTAAAAATTTGCAGGATGTGGAAGAATTTTATTTGGAGCACTGAAAAAAGGATTGTCTGAAATTATTGAATTGCTTTAGAGAAGGGAGGTAGAAGAGTTATTTTCAATAATATGAAGTATGAGAGACTAAAAATGTTGCACACTGAGTTGCATAGGTGAAAATATTAAAGCGAGTATTTTATATTTTAGCACAAACTGAAGTTAAATAATAAAATATGGAGCACCTTTGTTAAATTGAAAGAAAATCAGATGAGCAGAAATTACCACATTTGGGGCTCGGCGGGGGGGGGTAAAAAAATTATATTTCCTGTCAAAAAATGGCACTTAAAATGCTGCTATTGGGGATCTGCTCCCTCCCAGGTGATGCCCCATCTCAGCTCTGCCCTCCATCCATGAGATGGGTGACCTTCCTCCCCATCCCAGCGTGGAGCCCATGAGCTTGGAGGGTTCCATGTGGGGACCCAGTGAAGCAGGGACGGGGGATTTGGGATTTTGGGGCACATTGGGCTGGCTGAGTATTTTCTATTGTAGCACAAACTGAAGTTAAATAATAAAATATGGAACACCTTTGTTAAATTGAAAGAAAATCGAACGAGCAGAAATTACCACATTTGGGGCTCCGGCGTGGGTGGGTAAAACCCCATATATTTCCTGTCAAAAAATGGCACTTAAAATGCTGCTATTGGGGATCTGCTCCCTCCCAGGTGATGCCCCATCTCAGCTCTGCCCTCCATCCATGAGATGGGTGACCTTCCTCCCCATCCCAGCGTGGAGCCCATGAGCTTGGAGGGTTCCATGTGGGGACCCGGTGAAGCAGGGACAGGGGATTTGGGATTTTGGGGCACATTGGGCTGGCTGAGGCAAACAGCAGGTGATGTACAGGGCAGGAGGATGCAGAGCCGACCAGGGGATGCTCATCTTTTCCTTGTGCCACGGTGATGGGGTTTTATTCCTGCACTCAACAGGGATGGGGTGCGGGGAAGCGCCGGAATCTTTGGGAAAACCCAGCTGCTCTCTGCGCCGCCGGAATGGGGAACACAGGAAGGGTTCACGAGGGTCTCCCCCGCTAATCTCTCCTTGTAATCTTATTAATTGCCCCTCTGCTCAAACAGAAAAAAAAAAAAAAAAGGTAAAAAACTAATCTGCGTGCTTATTCAATGCTCCTTTCCTACTCATCTGCAGCGGTGTCAAAGTCGGGGCTGCGGGAGAAGGAAGGCGCTGAAAGGGAGAGGAAATCGCCTTTTCCGTTTTGAAAAGGTTGTTGGAGGTGTGTGTTCCTCTGTGAGGATAGCAAATAAGAGTGTTTAATTTTATGGACTTTTGGTGATGGGGAATGGAGAAGCATTGGTTTAAATTAGGGAGGTGATTTAGGCTACATTAGTGAAAAAAAATTGGGGGGGTGTTTGATTTTTTGATTGCTCCCAAAATGCTGATATAAAGCAAAAAAATATTTGCATGTTTTTAGGTAGGCTTGCAGGGATTGATATAAAGCAAAAAATATTTGCATATTTTTAGGTAGGCTTACAGGGATACGTTTCTGGTGCCATCTTCATTTCCATCCCTCTTGTATTAACGGCTTGTAAAACTTGTGGAAAATCAGCCTCCAAAATTTGCAGAAAAATAACACACCTGAGCACAAAACACACCTACTCTGGCAGGTTCTTTCATTCTCCTTGAATTCTCGTTTCCTGAAATTGCGAGTTGTTGTTTCCAGTGACAATAAACGAGCGCCCATTTCGGTGATGGTGGAAATGGATCAGATGAAGCCGAATTTAAGTACGACTGAAAACACGATGAATTGCTTTTCAGGGAGGAAGGAATTCCTTATTTTTTTTTTGATGGTTTGTAAAATATTTTACTCAAAAAATAAAACCAAACCCGCATCAAACCAGCGGTGAACCAAAGATGCTCAGGAAGGGTGGAAGCTCATCCCACACATCCCAGCAGCAGAATTTGGGGGAGCACTGGTTTCATGGAGACATCCCCACACCTCTGCTCTTTGTTCGGCTCGGGTCTTGTGTTTTGCCTGTCCCTGCCGGCCTCACGGGCAGTCTCCGGTGCTGCCTTTATACCCAGGGGCACATCCATTCATATGATAACTCTATTCATACCCTGACAGTTTGGGGTTGTTTTTTTTTTTGATAGTTCATTCTTCTCACCCAGCCTGTTTGCCTGGCCAACACTCAAAATGATTCCTCTGTCAGAGAGGCAATTAACCCCTTCAGCCTTATCACCCTCAACGGGAGTGGTCGGATAATGCACTTGTGTTACCTTCAAAATGAAACAAAACCCCCTCTGTCCTGCCCGTGTCGATGAGCGATACTTGGTGTCATAAAAAACTGTGTAAAGGATGTAACTCCTTAATGGATCAGGTCCAGGCACACCAATAAAGCCTAATGAAGTGTGTTTGGCCCAGGGATAGTGTCCAGAAAAGTGTTCGCCATTTGTCTGAAGACATCGGCGAAGGCAGCGCTGCTTTCAATAATCCCTTCCAAGGGCTCATCAGCCTTTAAAAATCAGCCCCTTTTTCCCTAATACAAATTTCCCTGGCTTCACCTTCCAGCCATTTGTTCCTGTTAGGCTTTTCCTGCAGGATTAAAGAGCCCGTGTTTTTTGGCTGTGGAAGTGGTAAACTCAACCCGTACACCTCGCAGCCCTCGTGGGCACGAGCAGGCTCTGGGCTCTGCAGGTTCTTTTCTGTGATTTTTCTTTATCTCCAGCCCTGGTTATCATGGTTGTGCCTGTGGTATCTTCTCCTCTATGTCCAGTTTCTCGTATTTAAAATGCTGTGAGGTTATTTAACCATGTTAGTGAGTGGCAACAGTGCAGGCTGCAGCTCTATATAGATGAGTTCCATCCCAGCTCCATCCCAGCATCAACGATGCCACAACTTCCTGGGTCTTTCCTTGGATGAAATGCCTTCTGTGTTATGCACCTTCCATGCAATTATTAAGGATTTCTGTGATATTTAATTACCAGTGGTATGAGATATTCAGCCTGTCCCCTCAAATGCAGTTAGTATTGGTATTTTTGTCTGTGAAAATGTTCCATTTTAGAAAGCTATTTTTAAGAGAGCAAGGGCAAAAGCCTTTAAAAATTATCTCGCTTTAAAAAATGTCACCGGGGTACAAACAGCTCAGTGCAGTTTAGGGTGGCCAACTGGTGTGAGAGCAAAGATGTCCTCAGAGAAATTAGGGAAAAAGCATATGACAGCCTGAAAAACTGCTGTGTAAAGCCCCTTCAGATAATCCAGATAAACCAGCACAAGCCACGTTTCCCTAGTGAGGATTCCAGAGAGGATAACACTCAAAGCTTTGCTGGGACACAGGGATCGGTGGGAAGGGCAGAGTGGCATTTTTCAGGGTGCTGCAAGGTTTGCCCTGGCTCTGATACAGGCACAGATTTCCAGTGCCCAGGTCTGCCTGAGTCACTGTGGGAATTGGCAGTGTGGGATAAGAAATCTTCCAAATCCCAAAGGGGCAAGAGATAATGGAGTGGGCAGGCAGCTTATGTGTGGGGAGTGAGATACTCTGGGAAAAGGACTTGGGACAGTGCTGGCAGCTTACCTGGCATGAGCTTCAATGTCCAAAAAATGCAGCAGAGGTTGGAAACCTTGGTGACTGAAGCTGAAAATGCATTTGTGTCTATTTTATTGTATCCAACAGATGTGAGAAAAGACGAGCGGGAGTCAGGACTGGTGTGGGGACACTGGGACAAACCCCTCTGGACACAGCTCCCATTTCTTGGAGTCTGTACCACAGAGGTGTTGCTGACTGCAGGCAGAAGACATTTATTTTGTGTTAGAAAACTCCTGTGTGATTTTTAAAGGCTGTCACAATATTGCATTGCTGGTACCATGAGGTGTTTAGGCTGTCCCTGTAGCTGGGCTGCAGCTCAGAGGGAATTTGGGTGCAGATCCATAAACTGTTCCTCAAGCTTCTGGCTTTGGGGACAGTGGTCAGGGCTGCCAGGAGCCACCCTTTGGTGCTGTGGGAGTTGAATGGGTCTGTTCTCACAGGGCTTTAGCCAGATGAGATATCGAGGGGTGGCTGTGCCAGGCATGGGCTCCTCTCTGCTGATGGACAGGGATGTGTCTTTGTGCCATCCCTCAGGCTGAGGATGTTGTGGTAGAAAAGACTTTTGTGACTCCCAGCTGGTCAAATCCAAACCTGGGGGCACCAGCTATGCCTCCTCCAGGGCCACAGGGACCCCAGAGCACCTTCCCCAGCCTCACTGCAGTCTTGCTTCTTCCCCCTGCTCACACTGGATGTTTCCATGGAATTTCTTGAATCCCTGACCCTTCTCACCCCTCCATCCCCAGAGCCTTCCCACCTCCTCCTCTGGCTTCTGCCCTGAATTACAACGAGCCCAGTCACCCCTAGAGCCCGAAACAGCTCCTTTCCCACTGGCTCTGGGGCCAGGGGCATGGAAATATGGGCTCACCCTCACTCTGAGCCCTGCCCAGCCCTGCACACTCACCCTGGAGCCCTGGCACAGCCCGGGGAGGTTCTGGAATTTCCAGTTTCAGCTGGCACTGGAACCAGTGAGTGCTGCAGTGCCGGGCTGCACACTTGTGCTGAGGATGGGTGCACACCTGTACTGGGGATGGGTACACACCTGTACTGGGGATGGGTACACACCTGTACTGGGGATGGGTGCACACCTGTACTGGGAATGGGTGCACACCTGTACTGGGAATGGCTGCACACCAGTACCAGGGATGCGCACCTGTACTGGGAATGGGTGCACACCTGTACTGGGAATGGTGCACACCTGTACTGGGAATGGTGCACACCTGTACTGGGGATGGGTGCACACCTGTACTGGGAATGGGTGCACACCTGTACTGGGAATGGTGCACACCAGTACCAGGGGTGCACACCTGTACTGGGACACACACCAGCACTGTGACCCCCTGCCCAGTGGTGAGTAGTGTGTTTCATTTGGGTCTCCTACAGCATGCCCAGCTCTCCCAGTCTGTCCCACTGCACACAAGCACTGGGAGTCTCAAGGCAAGCAGGAAACATGACCATTTTACATCTCTATTTTCTCACCTGTAGTTTTGAGAGGGAACATCTTTTTTGTTGTTTGGCTTTTGATGTGCTTTTTTTTTTTTTTTTTCCTGGGAAGAAAAGACTGCCCTATAATTTCAAGGTTTTTAGCCTTAGAAATACTTTATTCAGGGTGTTTTGTTTTGTTTTGTTTCATTTTTTGCATTATTTCACAACACCTCAGTCCTACCACAGGTTATGCTCTTGCGCTGTACATTATCTCACATGATATCATGCAGGGGCTGGAAGGATCAGGTTGATAATTTTATTTTTAAAACCTGAACTGAGGCTTTTTGTTAGCACTGATTGAACAAACAAGCTTTCTTCTTACATCAAAGTATCTCCTGCTCTGGGTATAGTGAAAAGGGGTGACCCTCTGGGCAGTCCTTATGGGCATTGCCGCTCCTGATGCATTACAAAATGATATAAAATTAAATACAGAAAGTTCACAGCAACAATCTGGAGGTCTGAGAAGAAATCCTGAAATGGGAATTAGGGCAGAGCCAAAAAGCAGCACTGCTTTTGTTTGAAAAGGTTTCTTTTAGCTTGGTGGGCTTTTTTGTTTTGTTTTGTTTTGTTTTTTGTGGGGTTTTTTGGTGGTTTGTTTTGTTTTGGTTTTGTTTTTTTTTTTTGGTGGGGTTTTTTTGTGGGTTTTTTTTGTTTTCTTTGTGTTTTTTTTGGTTTTGGGGGGTTTTTTTGTTTATTATTATTATTATTATTCTTTGGTTGGTTGGTATTTTTCTTCTCTGATTTTTTTCCCCTTTTTTAATTTTGGTTTTGTTTTGTTTTCCAACCTGACTCTGGCATTTCCAGAAGTGTGGAAATCCAAAATCCCTGCCAGATTTGATGATATTTCCTGGATGTACCCGCAGTGCTTTTCCAAACGCCTTCTCTGGGCAGCTGAGGGCAGCTCCATCCCCGCTGTGTCCTCAGTGTGAGCAGCCTTGGGGATGAGCAGCTGCTGGACAAATCCTGCCTGGATCTGGCTGCTGGTCTGGCAGAGCAGCAACCCACTGCTGACCTGGATCCGTGGGGAGCATCCCTGCACACAGCTCCAGGAGGGGAGAGCTGACCTGCCCTCCAGGCATGCTGCTCCTCCCTCTGAGCCCTACCCATTGGTTTCATGTGTTGGGGGATAAATGGCTATTTTTCACTCCTTGAAAGATAAATAGTGTTCCAGGGATCAGGAGGCTGAAAATGAAGCTGCCCATCCTGTCCTCTTCCTGTTCCAAGGCCAGCAAGGCACGACTTTGTGTCTCAGCTTTGCCTCCCGAGTTGGAAAGGTCATGGCTGCCTATTCAACCAGCCCTTGGATTAAACAGAGGGACACAAACAGCTGACCCACCCTGGCCCCACCTGCCCCTTCCAAATTCTGCCCCAGATTAGGGGGAATGAAAGCCACTGGCTCGTGTTCCCCTGCTCTGGCTGCACCTTTGTCAGACTCCCTTCCCGCTGTGGATAACCCTCCCTGTGTCATTCCCCCAGGAAGAGGGGCTGGGGGCTGCTGTGGGGTGTGCAGACCTGCTTGGGGCTGAGCCTGCTGGTCTCTTTGGCTAGTGGGGAGCAGCCAAACCGTGCTGGTAAGAGTTTAATTATCGATGCAAAAGGCGTTGTTGCGTGGAGGGGGGAGCCTTGCTGGGAATCTTGGGAGGCCTTTGAAGTTGTGGTGGAGAGGAACTGAAGCCCAAGGGAACAGGGCTGCTCCCACTGACCCTTCCTCCCCACGCCTGCGCTACAAAGCCCCTGCCTAAGAGGGAGATGGGGGAGTAATTAGAAGCAGGGTTAACAATTAGTGAGGGTGCTCAGAGCCCTCTTTGGTCCCCCGCTGTTCTTCCAGAGGCTGGGACTCAGTGCATCCACCAGTGTGTCACCCTCAGGCTTGTTCCACCAACCCCACCATGAACCCGGGGTGGGCTGAGGATGCACAGGCTCCCCTGGGTGCCGTGAGCCCATTCCTGAGCCCGGGATGCTTGGATGGGAGACCCCAGGGTGCTCCCACATCTGTTTGTAGGGATAAAATACATCCCTGCAGGAGCTGTGGCCACCAGCACAAGTGTTGGGAAGGGTATCTAAGCACTCACTCTTTATAGAGGATATAGATATATATATGATATAGATATAAATGTAGATATCAATGTTAATATAGATATGATAGAGATATACAGATATAGATATGGATGTGGATATGGATATAGATATGATAGAGATATACAGATATAGATATATATGATACAGATATAAATATAGATATCAATATAAATATAGATATCAATATTAATATAGATATGATAGAGATATACAGATATAGATATGGATATGGATGTGGATATGGATATAGATATAGATATAGATATGATAGAGATATACAGATATATAGATATAGATGATATAGATATATATATGATACAGATATAGATTATATAGATATAGGTATAGATACAGATATAGATATACATATAAATTATATAGATATAGGTGTAGATACAGATACAGATATAGATATAGATACAGATTATATAGATATAGGTATAGATACAGATATAGGTATAGATACAGATATAGATATAGATATAGATATAGATTATATAGATATAGATACAGATATAGATATAGATATATGACAAAAGATATATGGCCCCAAGAAAATCTCACATCCTCTGGATTCTGGACCCAGTCTCAGCTTCCTCACTCATGCCAAGCAGGGTTTAGAATTTGGTAGATATGGGTATGAGAAATGGATACAGATATAGATCCAAAAATAGAGACATAAGTATAAATACAATATACACACACATCATAGACTGATTCACACACTTTGACCCCTGCCTGGTCTGTATCTCTGAGGCTGCAGTGTGCACTACTAATGCAACTTTCTGCAGCAGGAGGGTCTGCCTCACGTGAGGCTCTGCCTGCAGACCCCAGTAGTGCTGGGAAGCGACCTGCTCGCTCCTAGGTGCTTCCATTTGAATAGGCAATCAGGCTTGACAGCTTTTCCACCAGGGTGAGAATTTCCCCTGACACCTCCTGGTGTTTTGGCTCAATACACCGAGGCAAGGCCAAGGCACAGAATAGGGGAGCGACAAAATGGTGCTGAGGAAAACAAAATGGAGCTCACAGTTTGAGACTGATACGTGCAGACAGTCCATAGCATCAAAGAGAATTGCCCAGCTGTAGGGGAGAGGTCTCCCAAAACAGCACATTTTCTGAAAAAAGAAATGTTCCAGCTGAAAGGGGTTCTTTGTGGTGGTCCTGCTCAGCCGGCGGCGGGCTCTGAGCATCTCCCCCAGAGGAGCAGCACAGCCAGGAGCTCACCTGCTCACTTGTGACGTGAGGTGTGGCTCATTCCCTTTGGAGCTGGGCTGTGAGCTGGGCTGGAACCAGCTGGATTTGGGGCAGAGTGTTGGTGTGCCCATATGGGAGCATGTGGCAGTGCTGCTGGAGGATGCACGTGTGCTGTGCTGTGAGTTAACAGGAGCTCTTGGACACACAGTCCCTCTGTGTTTGTGCAGTGTCTGCTCTGTGGGCTTAAAACCCAGGGCTCTGTGCACTTGGCTGTGCCCTTAGCTGTGCACTGAAGTAAAGGAATAAAAGAAACTCATCTCTCTTCCTGCAAAGAGGAATCTGACCATGGGTGGGATGCAAGCTGGTGCAGGTTGTCCAGGAACCAAAGCAGCTGAAAGGAGAAGACTCCTTCAGGTTGTGGTGACATCTCTGTGACACTGGGTGATGACCACATGGTCAGGGTGGTGGGATGGTGTCGCTATAGGACACAAAATGAAGGACACACACACTGTTTAGTCATCAGGGCAAAAAGAGGGAAGTTTATTTTCTTACATGGGCTTATATAGATTATGGACAATGATCAAGGATTGGAGGATGAGGTTGTCACCTCTCCAACTACACTGGTCAAACTAGAAGTCCATCAATTGTCCCTCCTCAAGAGAGGAGTGATAAACACAAGGACAGTTTACATTTCATCACTTTTGTTTACATGGAATCTGTGAGAAACTTCACTACAAAAATGCAAACATCAGAAGGCTGAAAAAAAATCAAGGCGACAGGATGGGGTGTAGCAAGCTGGCTCTCCCACACACCATTGGGAGACAAATCTGGGGTACACCCCACTCTGTGCTCTCAGCATCATTCCTCACAATGTGATGCTGGACCCCAGTCCAGGCAGGCTCCTCCTGCTGCCTGCAGAGCAGTGGGAGGCAGCCACATCCATTGCTGAGCATCCCAGCGTGGGAAAGAGGGTGCAGAGACCACGGTGGGGGGGGACAGAGGGTCTGCAAGAGCTGTCCCCTCCCTGCAGCCTGCCTGCTGAGGGTCACCAGGACCGTGCTCCTGCACTGTGAATAGGGAAACTCCCAAGCCTGGGCTCCTGCTGGGTGAATTACCCAGGGAAAATAGGCAGAAAATCTTCAGATTAACAATAACAAATAAAAATGGATTTGAGATCTCCGAGGTAATTACTCCGTGCTGAGGGCAAGGGGCCTCTTTAGCAGTGGGAGCAGCGCCTCGCAGGGAGTGGAGGGGCTTGGCCTGCTGTTGGGCCAATGGAACCACACAAGAAACCCTGGAAATTCTTTCAAATTGTTCTGCTAACATTAATAAATGCCTCAAAAGCTCCTAATCTGCTCTGTCAGGAGCATGACGTCCGGGTGTTTCACAGCCAGCTCACGTCTCTGCTCCTCTCTCCCCCCTTCTCCTTCCCTGCCTGGTAATAGTAAATGAAAGTGGCACCCGTTCCTCAGGCTACAGGGACCAGCCTCACGCTGAGCCCAGGCTCTGCCAGCACTGGAGCCTCTGTCCTGATATGCCCTGGCCCTGCTGTGACAAGCTGGTCCTGGCAACAAGTCCCTCCTGAGCCCAGGGACCAGCCCAGCCCTGGTGCTGCAGAGGGAGGCTGTGACAAGGTGCCTCCAGACCCAGTTTGGTGCTGCTCAAGGGTGAGGAAAGGCAGCCAGCAAGGGTGAAGCCTCCTGAGGCATTGACCTCACTGGGTGGCTTCAGGATAAAGGGAATGGGGAAAGCTGGAGGCACTGGGGGTCCCTGTAGGAGCCTGGTGCACTTGGGGGGTGTTGAGGCATCAGGGTCCTGGTGCCCACTGCACTCTTTCCCAAGGCTCAGGGCACCTTGGCAGCCTCCCCCCAAGCCTCCATCCCTCTGGATCTGCCCCATGGAGCTGGAGATTGGGCTCAAACCCAGGTGCAGAGCAGCTCAGGGTTATCAGGCAAGGCAAGGCTCTCCTCTGCCTGATGCTGTGGGGTCTGGGGCTCAGCTGGCTCAGAGGCAGCAGTGCCATGGCATCCTGCTTCCCTCCACTGCTGCCACTGCACAGGAAGTTTCTGAGCACATTGGGAGGCATCCTCACCTCTCCCCCCACACAATCTGCTCCCCTCTGCCTGCAGTTTGCCTCTGTCTCCTCTTTAAGCCGAGCTCCTGGTGGTGGCAGGGATTTGGAGGGGTTGGCTTTGATGGACTTCTCCAGTGGGGTGTCAGACAGGACCATGGGGAGTCTCTTTGTGCTGGAGCTGGGCACTGCAGTGTGCAATTACAGCAGCTGCAGGAGTGCAGACTTCAAACCAGTGGTGCTGGGAGGGAGCTGAGCCTAAAGGGCTTCCAGAGGAGAAGTGTCCAAGCCAAGGAATGCTGCTCCAGTTGCATCAGTCTCAGCCCACGGTGGGATTGGTGCATAACCTGATGCTGGGAGTTTGTTTCCACACCCTTTCCTTGCTTTGCACTCCCTCCAACCTGCTGTTTGCAGCCTCCTCTGATCCAAAAGCTCACTGCTCTCAGTGCTGGGGCCAGGACTCAGCTCTGTCCTGGACCACTGGCTCTGGGGAGCATCACTTGTTGTCATCCCCAAACTCCACACCT
Source organism: Argya squamiceps (assembly GCA_037834095.1). Taxonomy (NCBI): domain Eukaryota; kingdom Metazoa; phylum Chordata; class Aves; order Passeriformes; family Leiothrichidae; genus Argya; species Argya squamiceps. The sequence continues at coordinate 400,845 of JBBMKD010000070.1, forward strand.
GCCTCATATCCACCCTGGGGAAAGATTTACACCATTGATGGTGGGGGCATTCTCAAGGAAGGGGCATGTGAAGAGTGGCTCTGTTCCTCACTCCTTGGGGATGGGGATAAAGCTTTCTGACACAGCTTGTGCTCTTGTGTTTTCCAGTGAACTTGCTAGACACGTCAAAAATCCTGGGAGACTGGGGCTGGATGACTTATCCCTCACATGGGGTGAGTATGAGGTGACTGCTGGCACAGGGGGGACCCCAGTGGGATGGGTGTCACCGTGGGTGGCTGTGGCAGGGCTCAGGGGGTGGATAGGGCATGGACATCTCAGTGCTGATGAGGCAAACAGACAGTGTCTGTTGGGAAAATGCCAGCCTGACAGAGCTGGTTTGGAAATGCCATTTAACCCTCCATCTCCCCACGTCCTGAACTTTGAGGGGACTCAGGAGCTAAGAAATGTCTCATTCCTCAGTGCACTGGGTGAGCATCAGGGGGAACAATATAAAATAACCCAGCCCCAAAATAACCAGGCAGCTCCCAAGCACCTGTAACCCCAGGAATTCCTGTGGGAACTGGGCAAGAGGGGCAGGGGAGCCTCCCCTGTGGATTGCATCTTGTGGAAATGGGGGTGCAAACTCCCAGCCCTGTGGGGTGGCAGGGAGGTGACCCCCACGTGAGCCTGCCAGCTCCACTGGCTGGATCCTTTCCCCACACTCCCTTCACCTGCATTTCCATGCCCCCACACAGCAGCTTTCTGGAAATTGTGAGTTTCAGATGTCAGGGTGACCTGGCTTGGAAGGATTTTTGCTCGTTCATTTAGTGAACAGCAACAATCCCATAAATACCCACAGGACCAACTGCAAGGCACAGTGGGGCTTTCTGCAGGCACAAAATTGGGGTGCCTATGTCTTGTTGCTGCTGTGTTGATTTTTCATGTCCATTCTTTTTCATCCTCTCTCTGAACTAAATGCTCCTAATCTTTTCAATTCCACCTCCCACAGAATTCTTCCCAGGCCTCTAATAATTTCCATTGATCTGTTGCTTGAGACTTTCAGTTCCCCACACTGCTTGAGCAGGAGTGATCAGAACAGTGAATTCATAATAATGCCAATGATCAGATTCCTATCGGGCTTTATCATAAATGTAAATGTATTAAATTGTTAACTCAGCTCTAATTTTAGCAGTTAGCTGCTGCAATGATGAGTATCCTGGGAATGTAGGAAATTGAGAGGTACAAGGTCAGAGGGGACCGTGGAACTAATGTGATGTGATCTCCTGCATAAATACAGCCCTTCAGACCTGTCAATTCATTCAGCTCTCAGAACAGCCCAGCTCTGAGGAAAAAAAAAACATGCTTGGCTGCAAAATTGCTGGTGCTGGTAAATCCTCCAGGTCCTGTGGAGATGCTGTTTACAGGCCCCTGCTAAAAACTGATTGCTGAGAGGGTTTGCCTGGCTCTGGTCTGCAGCCAGGGGACCTTCCTCTGCCTCTGCCTGCACCAGGCAGGTGCTGTCCTGCTCGTGGCTGCCCTTGGCTGTCACTGCTGTCCTGCCACTGAGCTGCTGTCACCTCATCCCAGCCCTGCTGCCAAGCCATGGCAGCCTGGAGGAGCCTGGCACACAGTCAGGGAGCAGGGAGAATGTTTCTGGGATTTTCTGGGAGCAGGGAGAATGTTTCTGGGATTTTTCTGGGAGTCAGGGAGCAGGGAGAATGTTTCTGGGGTTTTCTGGGAATCAGGGAGAATGTTTCTGGGATTTTCAGGAGTCAAAGAGCAGGGAGAATGTTTCTGGGATTTTCTGGGGGCAGGGAACAGGGAGAATGTTTCTGGGATTTTTCTGGGAGTCAGGGAGCAGGGAGAATGTTTCTGGGATTTTCTGGGAGGCAGGGAGAATGTTTCTGGGATTTTCTGGGGGCAGGGAACAGGGAGAATGTTTCTGGGATTTTCTGGGGGCAGGGAACAGGGAGAATGTTTCTGGGATTTTCTGGGAGTCAAAGAGTAGGGAGAATGTTTCTGGGATTTTCTGGGAGTCAGGGAGCAGGGAGACTGTTTCTGGGGTTTTCTGGGAATCAGGGAGAATGTTTCTGGGATTTTCTGGGAGTCAGGGAGAATGTTTCTGGGATTTTCAGGAGTCAAAGAGCAGGGAGAATGTTTCTGGGATTTTCTGGGAGTCAGGGAGCAGGGAGAATGTTTCTGGGATTTTCTGGGAGGCAGGGAGAATGTTTCTGGGATTTTCTGGGGGCAGGGAACAGGGAGAATGTTTCTGGGATTTTCTGGGGGCAGGGAACAGGGAGAATGTTTCTGGGATTTTCTGGGAGTCAAAGAG
>JBBMKD010000070.1:429747-448702 GCA_037834095.1 Argya squamiceps
CTTCCTTCCTTCCTTCCTTCCTTCCTTCCCCTTCTCCTCACATTGTTCTCTCTGTGACAGGAGCACCCAGGTAGCTGGACTAAATTTTGGTAGTTTTTGATGTCTCTCGACATTAAATTATGAATTTAAGATTTAAAATGTGCTCCATTTATAGAACTCCAAAAAGGCTTCTGACTTCAGACAAGCAACAGTGACAATCCTAAAAAATTACATTAAGACAAACAAGAAGGGTTGTTAATTAGAAGGTAGGATAAGTAGGGAGAAGACTTAAATTGACATGTCTAAAATTAGAGATTATCTGCATCGTTAAAGCCTTTAAACTTGCTTTTCTGTTGTTAAAAAAAAATTTTTTTAAAAAAAAATACTTCTTGTATTCTGGAGATTTTTCTCCCAGGCATGTGATATGTAGGAAAAAGAGGCTGAAGAAGCAAAAGAACATGACAACATCACAGATGTGGGCAAACTACTTCCTCTTCAGAAGAAGGAGGAAGTGGAAAATAAATTTAAAAAGCTGAAGGTGCAATTAGCTGCTTGACTATCTACTACCTTGTGTGAAAAACTGTGGAGATATGGAAGAGATATCCTTGTCAGAACTCTGTTCCTTACAAAATCGGGTGCACTTAGAAAAAGACGAGGTGAATTTCTTCTGCATAATAGTTTTTGGTCAATTGAAACTGGCAGTTCAGCAGTTTTATATTTATACTAGTTTTAATTTCAAAGAGCAACAAGTCTTTATTTTCTGAAATAGGGGATGCTGTCAGAACAAATTACAGGGGCTTCACCAGAATTCTTGGGGTGATTAAAAAAAAAAAAGGTTTAAAGCCAGCTTCTACCTCCAACACTGTGGGCAGTTCCTAAATAAATACAAATAGTTCCCTTAAATAGATGAGAACAGTCCCATGCTTTTTGTTTATTTAGAAGGTGGGTGGTGAGGTTCCCCAGCAGGATTTGATGTCAGGGAGGCCAGTACAGACTTGGAGCATGGAATCATTGACAATTGTGAAAAACGAGTTTCACTCTCTTTTAAAAAATTTTCAGTTTAATAAAAAAATAAAAATAGACAATTAGGAGATAGAAAGGGCAAATGTTCCAGCTGGGGTGCCTCACCAGAAAGCACATCCTTCTCTTTCCATTACTGTGTTTTAAGGATTGCTGTTCTACATATTCAATAGATATTAAAACATTCTTTTCTGTTTCAACTATCCCCAATCATCTTATTTGATAGATTTATTTGTGGGTGGCTCCACTCTGTCTGGTAACATGGGTCTTATAAATCTTTTTCTTGAGGTTTTTGGCTGTTTTCATTTTGATAAAAAAACCAGAAATCCAGCAGCCTTCATGCAGGGCCACAAGGTGATGACCCCCTCCCCCAGACTTTCTGGCCTGGTCAGTTCAGATGTCACAAAGAAAAAACCCAGTCCTCTTACCACTTATGTCACAATCAGAAAATACACTCATCACTTTTCCAAACTCCATTAACAAAACATAATACAGTACAATTATACATATAGTATTCATTCTAATATTTGCAAAAAGCCAACTTTATAATATGCATTTATAACATGAGCCAGGTGTAAATGTATCAATTTCTGAGGGTCCAGCCCTTGCAGGTTGACTTGAAATAATCTTGGTGAGACTGCTCTTTAGAGGTGTTTTGTAAAGTAAGAGGTTTAATAAATGAAAAATAACAAATGTTACAGAAAACAAAAGAAAAGCCATGCACAGGTGTCCAAGAAAACCTTTGACACTCTGCTAGAAGCAGGCATGTAAAATCAGAATTCCAGGGCAGGTGAGCAGATGATGGCAGACTTCCCAGGACTGGACCCCTCCAGCAACAGTGAACTCCTGCAGCAAGCAGCAACCCAGCCGTTCTCCCTAAATGCCAAAAAACAGATGGAGAAGCTGCCTCCAGCTCCGTCCTTTACCTGCCCCAAAACTCGTGTTATCTCCCCCTCTGAGCTTTGGCCACCTCTTTGTTTTGGTCAAGCACCCTTAAGTACCCCACACTTAATCTCCTTAGTAATTCATGGGGAAAAAATTCTTTAGAGTAAAAAAGGAACGAACCTAACCCCCAACAGAGCAGTCATTTTCCACCTCCCTGATACCCCTGCCTCTCTTCCAGGGCCAGCAATCAGGTCCCACATCCCTGATACCCCTTCCTCTCTTCCAGGGCCAACAGTCAGTTAGTTCCCACCTACCTGATACCCTTGCCTCTCCTCCAGGGCCAATAGTCATTTCCACATCACATCTCTGATACCCCTGCCTCTCTTCCAGGGCAAACAGTCATTTTCCACCTACCTGATACCCTTGCCTCTCCTCCAGAGCCAATAGTCATTTCCACATCACATCTCTGATACCCCTGCCTCTCTTCCAGGGCTGATACATCCTTGATACTTCTTCCTCTCTTCCAGGGCCGACAGTCAGTCAGTTCCCACATCCCTGATCCCCCTGCCTCTCTTCCAGGGCCGATACATCCTTGATACTCCTGCCTCTCTTCCAGGGCGGACAGTTCCCATCTCCCTGAACCCCCTGCCTCTCTTCCAGGGCTGACAGTTCCCACATCCCTGATACCCCTGCCTCTCTTCCATGGCTGATACATCCTTGATACTTCTTCCTCTCTTCCAGGGCCGACAGTCAGACAGTTCCCACCTCCCTGATACCCCTGCCTCTCTTCCAGGGCCGACAGTCAGTTAGTTCCCATCTCCCTGATACCCTTGCCTCTCTTCCAGGGCCAACACATCCCTGATGTCCCTACCTCACTTCTAGGGCTGACAGTTCCCCTATCCCTGATCCCCCTGCCTCTCTTCCAGGGCCGACAGTCAGTTAGTTCCCATCTCCCTGATACCCCTGCCTCTCTTCCAGGATCAACAGTCAGTTCCCACCTCCCTGATCCCCCTGCCTCTGTTCCAGGGCCTCCCTCTGCCCCGGTGAACCTGATCTCCAGCGTGAACGGCACCTCGGTGACGCTGGAGTGGGGCCCTCCCCTGGACAAGGGCGGCCGGGCGGACGTGGTGTACAACGTGCGGTGCCGGCGCTGCGCGGGCGCCGCCGGGCCCTGCGAGGCCTGCGGCAGCGGGATCCGCTTCGTGCCGCAGCAGATGAGCCTGGTGCAGGGCGCCCTGACCGTCACCAACCTGCTGGCACACACCAACTACTCCTTCTGGGTGGAGGCTGTCAACGGCGTGTCCGACCTCAGCCTGGAGGCCCGGAGAGCCGCGGTGGCCAACATCACCACCAACCAGGCAGGTAGGTGTGGGAGCCATGGGAAATTAGAGTTTACAGTTTTAGTAGGTAGTAATATATATGGGATGATGTGGAGGATTAAAGGTGTTGTCTAAGTCCTTCTTCACCTTCTTCTTGGGTTTGGGTAGGTTTTTTTCTAATTGGGTGAAAAAGGTCCGCGTTGCAGGCCTTGGGTGGTCAGTTATTGGGTTAAAAGTATGTATAAATGTATGTATACATAATATAGGTGTCATATAAATATATGACACCTATATTATTTATATATACATATTTTTACATATATATACACAAACATATATATTTACATATATACATATAAATATATATACACCTATTTTTATATATAACATATATAATATGTTTTATAGATATACATCTATTTATATATATATTATATATAATATATCTATTTTATATATACATAGATATATAAATATTATATATTTATATATAAACATGTATTTGCATATATACATAAAAATATATATACAACTATTTTTATATAGTATGTATAGAGTATATATTATATATAATAAATATATAAATACATAAATAAAACATTTATTTCTACATCTATTATTTATAAATATAAATATATAAAATGTAAATATTATATATTTATATATAATATATATTTGTATATACACATACATTTACATATATATGCATATAAATAGATATACCTCTATTTATATATTATATATATTTATGTATATACACATATATTTACATATATACATATAAATAGATATACATCTATTTTTATATATAGTATATATAAATAATATAGGTGTCATCTTGTTATTGGGTAATTAGCACTTAAAAAACCTTGGAAAGGGTTAGAGGCACCTCCATTTTCTACCTTGCTAGTTGGACCTCACGACTCATGAGACTTTACTATAGACAAGAATTAATAAACACTGAGCCTGAACACAAAACTGCGACTCCCGTGCATTAATCCTGGCTCTAACTCGAAGAAAAGAAGATAAGACACCCACAGGAAGGAGGAGCAGAGCCACCCTCCAGGCTCAGCCTCTGGGGGTGATGCTGATGTTGCTCCAGCATTGCTCCAGCCAGTGTCTGCAGGAGCCAGAACCTGCTCTAGCAGTGAAGGGCTGGCTTGGTGATGGCCTTGGGTGGCAAAGAATTGGGACCCCTGTCCTCTCTGCTGCCTGAGATGGGTTCAGGGAGCTGGGATGGGCTGGGAACACGTTGCTGTCCAAGGTAACTCGTGCCCTTCTCTGCTTCCTCTTCATGGTGTCCTTTTTCCTTCTCTGTTCCCTTCACTTCAGCTTGCAGCCACTGTTGGAGGCTCCTTTTCTGTTTGAGACAGGGGACACGGAGAACACTTGTTTATTGACAGGAACACTAAGTGGAGCATGAATGCTTCAGGCTGATCCTCCAGCCTTTTGTCCCTTCCCAAAGGGCCAGGCAGCAGTTCATACTCTGCTCTTATCTCACACTGATGCCAGGCTCTGGCAAGTGACAGCTGGGAAAAGTCTCTCCCTTGCATGTCTCACCTTTGCAAATTCCTCACTGCAAAATGATCTTTCCCCTGGAAATTGCTCTGAGCAGTAGGACAGATAGGACAGGACTTTGCTCCATGGCACTTTTCCATGGAGCAGAGAGATCAGGGCAGGGACTGACCCTCCTTGTCAGTCCTCCCCGTTTGAAATGAGCCCACAAGAACGAGCCCCCTGTGATGCTGAGCCCTTTCTGCCCTCATGGCAGGGGTACCAGTGGGAGAAACTTGAGGAGCCTTGCTGGATAGCTCATGGCTGGCATGAGAACAGCTCCCTTTGTCACTCATGCCAGCCTGTGACACTTCTGCAGCACGTGGAAATGGCTCAGTCCTGCTGGCTTGATCCCTCACAATCCCTCCAAGTGATGCCTCAGATGGAGATGCTCTCAAGAAGTGCTAAATATCCCCATTCTGACTACTCAGCTGCAAAAATGGACTCTGAGCAGGTGCTGTGAAAGCAGCAGGGTTGGGAATTTGGTAGTTCAGCTACTGTGCTCCAGCTGCTGCACATGACAGAGCCTCCTGCCATCCAGAGGGCTGAGGGACTGTGACACTGCACCCAGCTGCTGCATGTGACAGAGCCTCCTGCCCTCCAAGGGGCTGAGGGACTGTGACACTGCACAGGGGGGGACACCTGGGTGCTTGTCCCCCCATCCCCAATGGCTGAGCATGGCTGAGGCAGATGCAGCACAGATTCCCTGGGCTGTTTGGAGTAAAGGCATTGCCCATGCTCATGCAGTTTAAGTGATTCCCACCATCCCACCCTGTCCCACCCCCCCAGGGTACTCTGTACCAGCAGCATTTTCTGCTTCTCAGAGGAGCCAGCCCTAAAGAGCTAAAGCTGCTGCCTTTCAGTCCCTGGGTGCCCCACTGCTGCTGCAGCCCCTGTGGCCTCTTTTGGTCTCTGTGCTGCTCTGGTGACACCCCTGCACTGCAGCCATGGCAGCTCTGTCCTCCCCAGAGCTGCCACATCCCATTTTTCACCTGACAGTGAAGCCCACAAGTGGGGCCCGAGACCTTCCCATGAGTCAGACCCCATGGCTGTACCTGGCCATCACAGCACTCACTACATTCTGAGGAACTTGCAGTGTGTGTTTTCCCAGCAGGAAAAGAGGCTGGTGAGTTGGTTCCTCCTGTGACAGTTACAGTTCAGGCAGGGCTACAGGTACCAGAACTGATTCACAGGCTCCCAGCTCAGGACTGGGAAGATGACAAATATCTCAGGGCACTTTCAGACTGGTGCTCAGACCCTGACCACGCTTATCATCTCCCTTTTCCCTCTTCCACTGCCCTTCTCCCTTTACCTCAAATAGAACAAGAGGGGACAGAGTGCTGTTAGGGATCTCCATGACCTCCATCCACATTGGTACTTCTCCTTTCTGGCTCCAGATCACAGCAAATCACCAGTGGCCCCTTCTGCCTGTGCTGGGACAGTGCCCTCCTCTCTCATCTTCTCAGAGCTGCTTTTACTCCATGGGAAAGAGACTGACACAGCCAAAACAAGGAAAAACCTGTTTGCAATGCCCATCACAGCACTCATCTCCACGTGGCTTTAATGAAACCAGAATCCTGGTTTAAGGGGTCAATCCAGGGGTCCTGCCTGGGGCTCTGACTCCACCCTTCCCTGTTGCTGTCTCCTAACCCCCTGTGTCTGGTCCCCAGCCCCGTCACAGGTGGTGGTGGTGCACCAGGAGAGCACAGGCCAGAACAGTGTCACCTTGCTGTGGCAGGAGCCAGACCAGCCCAACGGCATCATCCTGGAGTATGAAATCAAGTACTACGAGAAGGTAACACTGAGCTTGTCTCTCAGAGAGGCCCCTGGGGGCTTCCCTGCAGGGCTTTGTGGCTTCTCTGTGCTGATGCAGAGAAGGTTTTGTCATTGATTTTCCCCAGGATAAGGAAATGCAGAGCTACTCCACTCTGAAATCCAAGAGCACCACTGCCACCATCTCTGGGCTCAAGCCCGCCACCCGCTACATTTTCCAGGTGCGGGCTCGCACCTCCGCCGGCTGCGGGAGGTTCAGCCAGACTGTGGAGGTGGAAACAGGGAAACCAGGTGAGTGTGGGCAGGTGTGGGGTGTGGGGAGTGTGGGGCAGGGAGCATGGAGCCTGGTGATGCCCTTCTCCACGGCCACTGTTCCTCTGGCACGCAGGGAGGGGGCCTGCAGGCAGGTGCCCTGGTTTTTCAGCCTGCAGGGATTGCTTGGGGCTGCGTTCCTGATGTGTTTGGAGCAAGAGGAAACAGACTCAAGTTGAAACAGGGTTTGGGTTGGATAATAGGAAATGTTTCTTCACTGAAAGAAGATATTGCTGCCCAGGACAGTGCTAGAGTCACCATGCCTGGAAGTGCTTAATGAATCTGTTGATGTGGCACTTGAGGACATGTTTAAGTGATGGCCTTGGCTATGCTGGGTTAATGGTTGGACTTAGTGATCTTAGAGCTCTTTTCCAACTTCAATGATTCCCTGATGCTATGCTTATACATTAGAAAGAAGAGGGAGGCAGGATGTAGCAGCTAGGGCAGGGAAGACCTGGAGAGGTCCTGAGGCTCCAATCTCCTCTCTGTACTGGTTTGCTGTACAAGAACACACTGAGTCCATGCAGCAACAGCCAAAGTTTATTGTTGGGATTCCCCTTTTACAGGGGCTTCAAATTTCCTGCAGGTACACACATGATTGTCTGAGGGCTTAGCACCACCCAGCTCACTGGCCAGTGATATGTCTGCATTCATGATTCAGTGGGATTGGCCAAGGTCCCCTGTTTGAATTTGAATCCACTCTATCATTATTATGTCCACAGACTTATTTACTTCTGTTCTCTAACAAGCTGGGATGGTCGATTTGGTGCCTGTCATGGCTAATTTTATCTGTGCAGCTGTAGACCAGCTCTAGCTGTCACATGTCACCATGGCTTTCTCAGATCCCTCCTTGGTTCCCCCACATGTGGATGGTCCCTGTGCACTGGGAGAGGCTCAAAACTGGGAATAGGTGGGACAGTGCTTCATCTTTGAAGACCATGACCCTACTGTCAGCCCAAGGCTTTATCTTTGAAGACCATGGGGTAGGGATGAGCTCAGCAGTGAGTTCCCCACTCCAGCTCACCCCCTTCCTGCCCTGCTTTTTCCAGTGTCTCTCCGGTACGACACGATGACCATTGTCTGGATCTGCCTGACACTTATCACTGGTCTTGTCACCTTGCTGGTGGTTCTCATCTGCAAGAAGAGGTAAGGGTTTTCTGGAGGCCAGTGGGGTTTCCTGGAGGCCAGTGGGGTTTCCTGGAGGCCAGTGGGGTTTTCTGGAGGCCAGTGGGGTTTTTTGGTGGAGGCCAGTGTGGGTTTTTGGAGGTCTCCAGCAGGGACAGGAGTGAATGGGAGAACTTGGGCACAACTTTTCTCCTTTCAGTTTGTCCAGAGCATCCATAGGTCTAGGGTTAATGAGCAGCCAAGAGACTTTATTTAAGCATCAGCACTTTCCCTGAGGCAGAACCAATCTCCTGATCTTCCCCTCATGCCAGCAGGCTGAATAGTAATTAATCAGTATATATATATTATAATATATAATATATGGAATATCAGTAGCAAGAGCAACACCAATACCAGAACTACTACCAGTACAAGAGCTGACTGGATGGACTGGTGGGCAGGTTAGGAGTGGGAGGATCTTTTCTACAGCAGACAGATCCAGTGGAGGCTGTGTGCTCTGTATGAGCATGGCTGAGCCAGGCATGTGGAGCACACCTGCTTTTAGCACTGCCAAGCCTTGGAGAGCACCTGGAGGGTACTTTGATCCAGACCAAAGTGTCAGTCCAGTGAGATGCAGGAATGCAGCTGGTGGATTGCCAAGTGTTTTCTCTGGCTGCCCACAGCCCCAGCATGCACTGCCTTTTACCCTGATTTTGGAATGCTTTAGGGAGTGAGGCATGGCAGCCTCTGACCCTTGTCCTCTCGTGGCAGGCACTGTGGGTACAGCAAGGCTTTCCAGGACTCTGATGAGGAGAAGATGCATTATCAGAATGGGCAAGGTAGGACACTCTCTGGGAAGGAGCCCAGCCTCATGGGTGGGCAGAGATGGACTGGTACTCCCTGGCACTGCTGTGGTTTCCAGGGGGAAGGGTTTTGTGTCTTGCCTCCTTCTGGGAACTGTCTTAGGAGACTTGAGTGGGAGATCTGCTCCCAGGGGCATCCTGGTAGTGGGGTTGAAAAGTTGAACAGTGTGCACTGAGAGTGCAGCAGAACCATCCCAGAGAGCAGCAGGCCAGGGGCAGGGGTGGGGGGTGATGGAATGGGACAATCATGTGGAGAGCAGCTGGGCAGCCAGATCCTGAACTGCTCTGAGGACACTGCTGGGACAGAGTGACTTAGGGTTCCTCGTGCTGCATCTCTGTGGCTCCTCAGCCTGTCCTGCCCCTGCCCATCCTCTGCCCTGCTGCTGGGTGTCCCTCCTGCCAGCAGGAGCAGGGAGGTCATTCTTCAACTGTATTTGGCACTGGTGAGGCCACACCTCGAGTGCTGTGTCCAGTTCAGGAAGGACATTGAGTGCTGTGTGCAGCTCTGGCCCCTCAGTTCAGGAAGGACATGGAGTGCTGTGTCCAGCTCTGGCCCCTCAGTTTAGGAAGGTCATTGTGACACTTGAGTGTGTCCAGATGAGGTAATGAGGCTGGTGAGGGGCTGGGAACACAAACCCTGTGAGGAACAACTGAGGGAGCTGGGGTTGTTCAGCCTGGAGAAAAGGAGACTCAGGGGTGACCTTATCACTCTCTACAGCTCCCTGAAAAGTGGCTGTGCCCAGGTGGGGTTGGTCTCTTTCTCCAGGCAGCACTGACAGAACGAGAGGTCAGAGTCTCAAGCTGAGTCAAGGAAATATAGGTTGAATATCAGGAAAAAGTTTTTTGAAGAAAGGGTGATAAAGTGATGGAATGATCTGCCCAGGGAGGTGGTGGAGTCACCATCCCTGGATGTGTTTAAACAAACATTGGATGTGGCACTCAGTGCCATGGTTTAGTTGAGGTGTCAGGGCTGGGTTGGACTCGATGATCTTGAAGGTCTCCTCCAACCTGGGGATTCTGTGAATTCTGTGAATTCTGTGATCTCCTCTCTCCACTTTGAAACCCGGCAGTGAAGTTCCCCGAGTCCAAGTTCTATGTGGACCCCCACACGTACGAGGACCCCTGCCAAGCTGTGCACGAGTTCACCCGTGAAATAGAGGCCTCCCGGATCAAGATTGAGAAGGTCATTGGGTCTGGTGAGTCCTGGGGCCCAGCTGCCTCTTTGCATCGTGTCTGTTCAGGGAAATCCATGATCTGAGGGTGTGCTGTGCCCCTGGCCCGCTGGGATCAGAGCTGTGCTCAGCAGGGCTTCATCTGCTCCTCGTCCTTGTGAGATCAAACCCTTGGGTAGAGTGGGGGTTTGGGGGACTGAAATAAACCCTTTGGAGCAGGGGGCTGCTCGTCAGCAGGTGTGGCACTGGCAGCTCAGGCTGACACAACAGATGGCTCAGCCTGTCCCCGTGGGTGTCCCCACGTGCACCCATGAAAAAACCTGGGGTGACAGGATGCAAATGAAATTGCAAGGGAAATGGTACATTTTCAGAAGAACAAAAGGGAATTTTGCATAGGAACAGGGGCTTTTGGGGAAGCACAGTGCAGAGCTGGAGCTGCAACTTCACCAGCAGCACCCTGAGGGCTTAACCCAGAGCAATGATGAGGGTCATCCTGGCTGCTCTGAGACTCTCAAATTTGTTCATTAAAAGCAATAAAGCAAGTGCCACTGTAAGCACTGCCCTTGGCCCATTGCCTTCAGTGACAGACCCCAGAGAGAGGTGATTTCTGACGTTCCCACTCTTCCTGAACTGAGCAATCCTTTCAGAGGATTGAATCCTGGAGGGGTTGGAGGGGATTGAAATCCAGGCTGAAACCAGGAGGGGCTGGGGCACGCTGTGAGTTCACTGACAGACTGGATGGTTCATGGTGTTGGTGGGTGAGAACAAGAAGCTGAGGAGCTCTCCATGCCCCCACTTTCCCTTGCCTTGCAGGGGAGTCTGGAGAGGTTTGCTACGGCCGCCTGAAGCTGCCAGGGAAGAGGGAGATCCCCGTGGCCATCAAAGCACTGAAGGCAGGCTACACAGAGAAGCAGAGGAGGGACTTCCTGAGCGAAGCCAGCATCATGGCACAGTTTGACCACCCCAATGTCATCCACCTGGAAGGGGTGGTCACCAGGAGTACGTGGCTGGCACGGGAGGGAGTGTATGGTGGGGCAGAGCTGTGGGAGATGGGGGTCAGGGCTCACTTTGGGTGCACCCCATCCCTCACTGCCACAGTGGCTTTTCAGATTTGTGCATTTACCTGGGACAGCCATCCCCTTGCCTCCTCTTCCAGGACAAACTTGCAGCTCCACACTGTGCTCTGCAGCATGCTCCAGATCGTTGTTGGTCTGGGAGATGTCCTGCTCAAAGGCATTTATTTTAAAGGCTGCCTGTATTGAATCATAATTTGAAGTCTTCCTCCAAAAAGGCACATTCTGATGCAAAGCCTTACACTAATGGCATGCAAATTTCAGCAGGGTAACAAAACTGACCCAGCCATATCAATAGCACCTGGAGGGAGGGGTGCCTGTCTGGGTTGTTGCCAAATCCCCATCTTTGGGTCAGTCCTGCCCAGTGCAGGGGTGACACCACTCTGAGGGGCTGCAGAAGACCCACAGACCTGAATTCCTGTCTCTCCCAGTAAAAACCTGGCACTGGGCTTCCTGGAGGAAGGTGACTTCTCTGCTAACATGACCTCCCTTGTCTTCTGCAGGCAAATTGGTAATGATTGTTACTGAATACATGGAGAATGGCTCGCTAGACACCTTCCTCAGGGTAAGGAGGGAGTTTGTATTTTAATTCACTGCACGTCCCCTGGGGCTGGTTCCTGCTCCTCAGCCTCACAGCCACTGAACCCCCTGTGCCAGAGAGAGCTGTGGGTGCTGGGCTCTCACCTCTCCAGCAGGCACAGGCTCCAGGCATCATGTCTGGTTCCCTGGAGCGACACTGCAAAGGCAGGGACAACTGCCTGAGCACGTGCCAGAGGCACTGAGAGGGCAAGAAATGGGCAGGGGCACAAGCAGGAGGCCCTGGGGTCAGAGGAGGTGCTAATCCAAAGATGAGAGGCACTGGGGGAGGACTGGTTTAACGCCAGCAGCACCAACAGGATGGTGGTGTGTCGCTGTAGGACACTGTAGACTCCAAATATTTCAGAAGGCAAAGAGCATAGAAATGAAGGCTTTGTTGTCTAAATTCTTACTACCTTTTATAAGGTGTTCTGATACAGACTTAACATGGTTGGTGCATAGGAACGACACCTCTCTAATGCCATTGGTATAAACTAAAGGAACAGCAAAACATCACCTGGAGAAAGATTGTCTTGAGAAAGGAGAGTTGTTTGCCAAGATTGAGAAGAAGCTCTTCTTTGAGAAGAAGCTTTCTTGAGAAAATTTTCCCTTGGGAAAAAGTCAGCAGCTGCTAGCAGGATAAAATCTCTCAGGCCACAGTGGTGAACACCCTGAGTGAACTCCAGGTTTGTTTCCCTTCCAGAAACACGACGGGCAGTTCACCATCATCCAGCTGGTGGGCATGCTGAGGGGCATTGGGGCTGGCATGAGGTACCTGTCTGACTTGGGCTACGTGCACCGGGACCTGGCTGCCCGCAACATCCTGGTCAACAGCAACCTGGTGTGCAAAGTGTCTGACTTCGGCCTCTCCCGCATCCTGGAGGACGACCCTGATGCTGCATACACCACCACGGTGGGTGCCTCACACTGCTGGTCCCTGCTGCTCCCCAACTGACACCTGGAAAAGTCAGAGATTCTTGAGTTGAAATAGGTAGGGCAGGAATGGCTGATTCCTGCTGATATCTGGGCTGACAGCTCGAACTCAAGGAGCTCCTGAGCTTTGATGTGTTGTCCTTCACACAGGGGCATCCCAAAAGTGAGTGTGCAGTGAACAGAGAGCAGCAGCATGGGAGGGCAGGGAGTTATCAAACATCCAACTGCTCCCATGGGAGTGTGTGGCCTCTGTGTCCCCACTGGAGTCCTTCCCGAGGCTGTGTAGCTCCATCCACTCCTCAGTTGTCCAAGAGCCATCAATCCATAGCAGGATGGTCTGGTCCACCCTTCAGCATTGTGGCCACACATTGTTTTTTTCATGTGACTCTGCCTCATTCATGGATGTGGAGAAGGTGGGAATTGGTTTTGCAGCCTGTGGTTTTATTTTGTGCAGTACACTTTTGTCTGTGAAGCCGTGTTGAGGTTTTCTGCAGCTCTGTTTCTTGAAGTCCTCCTCCATGGAAGGTTCTCAGAAGCAAAATGAAATACATCTTCATGAAATACATAGAATATGTTAAATAAAGTGAGCTCTCTTTGCTCTTCTCTGGCCATGAAAAGAATTAGTGTGCTCCCCTGGAACACCTCAGGACAGACTGTTCCTGATGGAGGCCAGTTTGGAGCTGTAGCAGAGGAGTCCAAACTTCATTTCTCAGAAGGACCAATACTACAGAAGCAGAAAGAGCTTTTGGGGTAGCTGATGCTGAGCATGTCCCAGAGCAGCTGCAGCTCTGAGGGATGAGTGCACCATGGCCCAGCCTAAAGGACGTGGCCTTCATGGTCTTTGCTTGGCTTCAGCAAAGTGGAGAAGCTGAGCCAGAGGGGCTCACTGTGTGTCTGTGCCTATGCATTCGTCTGCTCCTTCTGGTACCTCAAGAAATAGCATGTCATTCCAGATAATCTAACTTTGGGAAAGGTTTCTGCTGCTTGGTTTCTGGTGCTTTGAGGTGCCTTGGTGCAGTGAAACCCACCAGAGCTGGTTGGTCTGGAGGAAGATTGGATAGTGCATGGTTTGGGTAGAGCTGAAGCACAAGGATGCAGTGGCAGAGTCAGGATCTTTAGTGAGGTCTAGTCAGGATACCCTGCAAAGGAGGTTTCTTTTGTCTTCAGAAATTTGTGTTCCTCCTGTGCTGTCTTCAACATGCTCAGGAGATTGCTTCCACCAAGGAACTCTCCCAAAAGGCACATTGTTCATCTGCAGTCCTTACCCAGGCAGGTGCCAGAGCAGGCAGGACTCAGCTGGGGAGGGACAACTCTCCCTATCCCTGAATAGTGGTGGCACACCATTCCTGCCCCAGATGCCCTGGGAAGCCCAGTCAATGTCCCTACACTGCAACATTCCTCTTCAGATGGCTGCAATCACATTTCCAGCTTAAAAGCATTCCTAGTCCATATATTGGTGATTTTTGTCAGCATGGTCCTTTAATTGAACGCATCTGCCTTTTCAGTCCTTGCCTGTCAAAGCAGGGAAGGACAGGAAGCACATCCCATCAGTCTCCCTGTCTGCTCAGGTCAGGCTCTCTGCTTGCACACAGTTAGCTCAGTGCTTGTGTGCTCTGGTAGCCCAGGGCTCCTCTTCATCACTCTGACTTCCTTGTCTCTTGAGCACTGGGGGACGAAATTGTGCATGAAGGCCTTGTAAAAGAGCAGAGTGTTCTCCTTGCTCTGTTGGAGACACCTTGAAGCTGTCCTTCACTTACACCTCTGGGCTTCCCTTGTGCAGATCACCTCCTCCGTCCTTTTTAGAAGATGCCACCCTGTTGCAATAGGACACAAAATAAAGATACTTGACTCCAGTTGATGCCTAGAAGACTGACCTGAAACAGAGACTGGACAGAGCTAGAGAGTAAAGTAGGTATTTATTGAAAAGGTTCTAGGATTCACTTTGGGCAGGACAGGAGCCTGACCAAAGCTGCACCTCGAGGCTACTACAAAATGCCACACACGAAAAATGGTTGACCAGTCACAAAGTCTTACATTTTTATTAGATTTGGTCCATTTGCATATTGGGGTTTAATTGTTCAATTACAGCTTCAGGCTGTGAGGTTTCATCCTTCTTGTTCTTCCCTTCGGTCCACCCTTGTTTGTGCTTTTGGGCCTGAAAGTTGTCCTTGGTTTCCAGCAGAAAAAGGATTTGTTTTGTCTACATACCCTGTGAACAGAGCTTACTGGCACTTAATATGAGGCTCAGAACTACATCCCTAGGTAACACAGAATCTGCAAGCTAAAGCTTAGGGCATCACAGTCAGAAGGCAGTAGAAATCAGAAGGCTTTATTTACAGTTCATTCAGCCCTTTTATAACATGCTGCGCTAAGAAGACACATTATTGGTCTATAGGACTGAGACTTCTCCCATTGGCTAAGTACCAAAAATAGCAAACAGCACCTGTTGTTATAGGACAGGAATATTGTTTAAACAAGGTTGTTTTGGGAAAAAGAAAAACTGTTGAAAAGTTGAAAAGTTGTTGTTGAAAAGGCCTAGCTCTTCTCAAGCCCAGAAAATACCGAGTCCACACCACCCCAGCTTTATCTCTTCCCCAACAGCTGTCCCAGCTGCAGAGCTGGGGGTGCTGAGCCCTGCCTGCCCTGATCCTCCTCTCTCTCTCCCTTTCCCAGGGGGGGAAGATCCCAATCCGCTGGACGGCTCCCGAGGCCATCGCCTTCCGCAAGTTCTCCTCGGCCAGCGACGTGTGGAGCTACGGCGTCGTCATGTGGGAGGTGCTGGCCTACGGGGAGAGGCCCTACTGGAACATGACCAACCGGGACGTGAGTGCTGCCACACCTGCCCCCAAACCCGCCCCCAAACCCCCCCTGCTGCCCTCCCCAGCCCGGCCTGGCATGGGGGCTGCGAGCAGGGGGTGTCGCAGTTACGACACGAAAGAACGATGCTCACCCGTCATGTTGAGAAAAAGGAAGTTTATTATGTTTGGGGTTTGATCAAGGATTGGGAGATGAAAGGAACACTCTTGTGACCCAGTAGTCAAACTAGCAGTCTATCACTAGCAGTCTATCGCTAGCAGTCTATCCCCAGCCCAGCCTGCCAGGGGGCTGCGAGCAGGGGTGTCACGGTTACGATACGAAAGAACAACACTCACCTGTCACGTTGAGAAAAAGGAAGTTTATTATGATTTGGGGTTCAAATAGGATTTGCAATTTCATCAAGGATTGGGAGATGAGAGGCACACTCCTGTGACCCCACTAGTCAAACTAGCAGTCTATGACTAGCAGTCTGTCCCCAGCCCAGCCTGCCAGGGGGATGGGAGCAGGAGTGTCACGGTTACGATATGAAAGAACGGCGCTCACCCGTCACGTTGAGAAAAAGGAAGTTTATTATGATTTGGGGTTTAAATAGGACATGGAATTTGATCAAGGACTGGGAAATGACAGGAACATTCCTGTGACCCCAGTAGTCAAACTAGCAGTCTATCCCCAGCCCAGCCTGCCTGGGGGATGGGAGCAGGGGCGTTGCGGTTATGGCACAAAACAACGACATTCACCCGTCACATTGAGAGTGAGCAGAGAAAGGGGAAGTTTATTATGATTTGGGGTTTAAATAGGATTTGGAATTTGGTCAAGGATTGGGACATGAAAGGAACACTCCCTGTGAACCCAGCAGTCTATCCCCAGCCCAGCCTGCCAGGGGGCTGCGAGCAGGGGTGTCGCAGTTACAACATGAAACAACGACACTCACCCATCACATTGAGAAAAAGGAAGTTTATTATGATTTGGGGTTCAAATAGGATTTGGAATTTGATCAGGGATTGGGAGATGAAAGGAACACTCCTGTGACCCCAGTAGTCAAACTAGCAGTCTATCACAGAGAGGTATGCGAAAACAATCTACTTTGTTTATGTTAAATGTGTGAGAAACTCCAGTAGAAATATGTGAACAAGATTAGAAGGCTGAAACTCAGAGTGACACAGGGGCACAAGGATCAGCTCTTGTCTCTCCTCACACCCCCACAGGGCTGTGCACATCCCCTCTGTGGTGACAGCATCCCCTCTGTGGTGACAGCAGTCCATCCCTGCACTGCACAGCTTTTGCCTTTGCAGTCCCACATATCCCAGGAGTGACCAGAGCTCATATATTGACCCAGCTGCTGGCCCATCCCAATCCTGCCCCATTCCTGGGGACACTGACTTAATTCCCAGTACAAATGCAGGCAGGGAGGTCACTGCCAGCTGACTGTCTGTGCTGTGGCTGTCCCCAGTCCTGCCTCTCTGCTGGCTGGAGAGATTCAGCAGATGCTGTGCCACATTTCCCAGTCCCTGGAAGGGGTCAGGGCTTCCCTAGGATCACTGCAGCCCCACTGCACTAGCCAGCCAGTTCCAATGCTAGGAGTCCACCCCTTCCACTGCCCTGCTGAGAGCCTCAGGCTAGCACCACCCAGCTGTAGGCTTTGGGCTTGTCTGACTTGTGTGGAGCCACTCTCACCTCAAGAGTAGCATAAAATCTGAAAGGAAATGTAAATTATAATCCTGACCACAACGTGAGGGCAAAATTTCCAAAAGGAGGCAGTAAAATGAGGATTTTTGGTTCTGCAGAACCACAGGACTCCTTTTTTGACCTATGAGTACCATAAATCTCCCCCTGTGCTGGGATTCCCCTCTCTTCCTAGGTTTTTGCTTGGGTTTTTTTTTGTTCGTTTGTTTGGGGGTTTTTTGGGTGCGGTTTTTTGTTTTGTTTTTGGTTTTGGTGGTGGGTTTTTTTTGGTTTTTTGGGGTTTTTTTTGGTTTTTTTTGTGGTGGCTTTGGTGACAGCATGGCATGAATGCAGTGGCTTACACTACCTCCTCCAGACAATCCCTTCATGCAGGATTTCCTCCTGCCTTGCCAACCAGTGCCATGCCCTGGCTGTAGCAAAACTGAGTGTGAGAAAAACTGAGTGTGGCTTGTCTGCTGGAGGGAAGCTGCAATATTTTAGGCCACTGGACCACGAAACAACTCTGTTGTCACAGCATTGATTCCCTGTATATGTGTGATGTCCAGATGTGCACAGAGCCTTGTTCAGCACAAATGTTGTGCTAAACAAGATCAGCCCTCTGTTCACATCCCACAGCCCCAGCAGCTCCCACAGATCTTCCCATCATAGGGGCTGGTAGTGGGATGGGGGTGCAGCTCCACTGCCCCTTTGGGGTGGGCCCACAGGGACAGGGAAGAGCCAGGAGGATGTTTGCAGGCTCCCAGGGGAGGAGGGGTGCTGAGGGCTGGGGGAGGACTCCCCAAAATCACCAAGTCATTGCTATGTAGGAGCATCTCATGCAGGACGTGGTGCAAGTACATGTGCAAAGGCTCCTCTGAACCTTGGGGGTGTCTGGCAGGTTTTCCTAGACTCAGCCTGACCTTCTTCTGGAAATGCAGAATATTTTTTAGAAAGAAGAAACATTAACACCAAAAAACCAACCCAGTAAAACCTCAGCCCTCATCTCCTGTAGTCTGAGCTGAAGTGTGTTGGAGGTGGGCTTGCAAAACTCTTCCTGCAGGTGTTGAGCTGTGTTCCAGCTGCCCTTCAGTGAAGGAATTACCAGAAAATGAACTGCAGGGCAAAGCAAGCACCATTTTCAGGAAATGCCCTGTAAAAGCAAAAGGGCCCCACAGCAGAGGGTGGGGTTGGCTCTAAACCTGTCTCTGCTTGCCCACCTGCTTTTGCCACGCTTCAGGGACAGAAGTGATGGTTCTCTGGCCCCAGTCCTGGCTGCCCAGGGCTCTGCCCAGTTTTTCCTAGACTCAACCTTACCTTCTTCTACAAAAAACGCAGAATATTTTTTTTTTGTTAGAAAGAAGAAACATTAACACCAAACACCCACTGCGGCTTGTGACCAATTAACGACCCCATCTTCCCTGCAGGTCATTAACTCAGTGGAGGAGGGCTACAGGCTGCCAGCCCCCATGGGCTGCCCCAGCCCCCTGCACCAGCTGATGCTGGACTGCTGGCAGAGGGAGCGCAGCGAGCGGCCGCGCTTCGCCCAGATCGTGGCCGTGCTGGACAAGCTGATCCGCAGCCCCGACAGCCTCAAGTGCACGGGCACTGTCAACAGGTGAGGCCTCCCTGTCCCCTCTTATCAGGTTTTTGGGTTTCTTTCTTGCCCAAGATTTAGGTTGGTGGTTGGGATGGGGTGGTTCGGGCTGGGTGTTTCTTGCCTTCTGCCCTCTGGAGTCTTTTAGCTCGGCGTGGGAATGAAGAGGAGTCTCAGATCTTGGTGTTTCTGGGTTTCTCACATGGTTATTATTTCTTATCTTACATTTCTCCCTGTGCCCGGCCAAGGTGTTCACAGCAGCTCGGACACAGGTGACTCCCCCTGTGATGGGAGGTCACTGCCTTCTTATACAGATAAT
>JBBMKD010000070.1:448802-462862 GCA_037834095.1 Argya squamiceps
AGCTACCAGACCTTTCTACGGGATCACTGCTTCCATCATCCCACTCAGGCTGTATTCTGACTCTGTCAGTGGTCTTTGGTATTATTGCATTTATTTTATTTTATCCTTTTTTCTTCTTCCTGTTAAATTGTATTTCTGACTTGGAGCCTCTCACTCGTTTTGCTTTCAAACCACTGCAGTGACACATCCTGCTCACCTCGGGCCAGCCTTTCTCCTGTAACCCCTTCTGCTCTGCCCCCAGGTTCACCCAGACTCGTTTGGACAGGGGTCTCCTGGACCTGACCAGCTGCCTGACAGTGGAGGAGTGGCTGGACTCCATCAGGCTGGGGCACTACAGGGACAACTTTGCCATGGCTGGGTACTCCTCCCTGGGCATGGTGATGCGCATGAACATCGAGTGAGTAGCACAAACAGAGCTGGGCTGGGTGTCCCTGCACCCCCCTGCCAGCCCCAAACTGTCACCATCCTACCTCAGCTGCCCTGTTCCAGCTGGTCCCTGCTGCCAGAGATGTGTCTCTAGGCAAACTGTGTTGAGATTTGGGATGATGTCCAAGACTGTTGTGCAGGTTCAGCACCAATAGCAAAAAACAATTAGTGACTGGTTTTGAAATTGGATTAATCAATTAAATATAGGGATATTTTGCTTTGCTTTGCTTCTCTCCTAATCATATATCATAGTAGAAAAGGAGTAAATTGATTACGGTAGGCACTTAGACCACTACACAAAAATTTGGCAAACAGGAAATTGGTGAATGTGAAACCACTACAGCTGTGCTGGGCTTTGAGGGAAGGTGTGGGAGTTGTACTGAGAGGCTGTGAGCTCCAAGTCACCCCCAGTGCTCTGTGGTGGCTCTCCAATGTCACCATAGGCCCACAGGAGGTAATTCAGATTGCAAGGTGCTCCAGGAGGTCACCTAACCCAACCTCCTGGTCACAGCAGGGTCAGGCAGGAGGCTGCTGTCTCCTTGTGCTTCTCATCTTTTTTTTTTTTTCATGCAAAAAGGCATCTCTGGGCTAGTGAGTGGCTGTGCTATTCTGCACAGCTTCTCTAGGATCACTGGGAAACAACTGGAGCTTTGTCAGACCCCTGTGCACAGCCTGGCTCCCTGCTCAGAGCAGCCAGGAGGGGACACATCACTGGAAGGTCATTAACTCATGACCAAGGGTGGGTTAACTAAGGAGAGCTGGACAGGATCTGTCTCACCACCCTCCTGCTGTAAGGAACTTGATCCCCCACCTGTCTGGGGAGTTTCCAAGGTGGACCATCCAAGCAGGAACAGAAAAGAAGGCAACTATACCAGCTCCTGCCCTTATACCTGCTTACATCCCTCATCCCTTGCTGTTACCAGTAGTGGCAGGGCTGGACAACAGCCTGTCCAGCCTCTAAGGAGCCTTGTTCCCTGTCCAGAGGCATGGAGCTGCTGGATGGTGGTTCCTGTGGCAGTGGAAGGGAGGGCAGGGACACAGACAGAGGGGTGTGGTGTGTATTGATCAGGGCTGTACGTGGGGCCTGTGCTCTGGGATTGAGCTGATAGTGACCCTTGTTCCTGGTGCACATCAGAGGATCTCTTGAATGGGGAAGGCTCACCATCCATCCATCTTTCTGACTGGGTTATCTGAGGGCATCTCACTAAAACTGAATCCAATTCCACAGCATCCATCTTGTCACCAGTCTGTCAGGAGTGATCCTGCTGCTGCTCCCCACGGGGCTGTCACAGGGGCCTTGGCAGGAGGACGTGCCCAGGGGAAAGGCAGCCTCTGGACCCTCCTCAGGACCAGCCTTGTGCTGGTGGCAGGTGGAGAAGCCCAGGCAGGGTTCCTGGGCTGGGCCATGGGGTGCAGTTGTGTCCCTGGGCCTGGCACAGGAGACTCCTGTTACAGTTTCAGACACATAAAGGACAAGGCAGGCACAGCAGGTCAAGGGAAAGTTCCTCTGTTTTAATTATCTGACTCCATTCTTATATACATTTGTCACAGGTTGCCACCTCTTTGACCTGGATGGTGAACATCACCATCAATCACATTTCTCCTCCCAGAGCAGAAATATGTAAACACAATAGATAAATTCTAAAAAATACACATTGTTTTCTTGAAGATGCATGAGAATGTGCACTGCAAGGTTTCAAACACTGGAAATCAAGAAAAGGTGACAGTCCCTGACAGTGTCTTTGTTCCCCAGGGACGTTCGGAGCCTGGGCATCACCATGATGGGCCACCAGAAGAAGATCCTGAGCAGCATCCAGGCCATGAGGTCCCAGCTGCTGAACACAAACGGCCCCAGGAGGCATCTCTGACCCACGAGAGCTGCATCAGGCATTCCTCAACACCCACCCTGGCAAAGGGGCAGCAGGGTGGTGAGCAGGAACAGGGCCAGCAGCAGCTGGAGCCCTGCCAGCATCTCTGTGATTTGTGGAATTCCAGACACCTTGGTGGTCCTGTTGCCTCCTTCCCCCACCTGAAGGGGGGAGCGGCCTTCCAAGAGGACACATCATGACTCTGTGGGGCTGGGGGTCTCCCCACAACTATGCAGGACAGGAGACAAGCCCTTCCCCCAGTGGGATGGCCCAGCTGCTGCTGCAGGTGGAGGGGTAGCAGACACATCAGCAATAAGCAGGAGCAGTGGGCACACAGCTCCTTTGGATCAGGCAGCTGGGCAGTTCCTTGGGTCTCTAAACTGAGCAGGGCTGCACACACTGCACACAGCAGAGACAGCCCTGCCTCCCATCCAGCCTGCACCTCCTGAGCTGCACCAGCCTGAAGGTGACTTCATGGTCCACCTCTACCAAGAGCAGGAGGGCAGGGGACAGAAGGTGGCAGCCCCAGGAGCAGCTGGCTCTGCCTTCCCAGCTTGGAGGAGAGTTGCCCAGGGCCTTCTTCTACCTGGAGACTCAAGAAGCCCTGGAGTGCTGCAGGACACTCTCCACCTTTTTAACTCACCAGCTCTGCTCCTCCACACATCCAGCACAGCCCTCCAGGCAGCCCAGGCATGTTTTCTAGGGCCACAAGCTCAGGTTTCTCTGCCAGCAGAATCATCCTGGCCTCCCCCAGGACAGAGAAGGATGGCAGAGTGTGCTCCCATGTCACACAGTGGAGGGACAGAGAAACAACTCCTCTTTGTTCTTATAGAGAAACCTAAGAGCTGTGCCATCACCTGGCTGCCCGTGCCCAGGGTTGGATCACCTGCACTGAAGGGATCCTGAGAGAATTTCCAGCTGCAATCACAGCAGGGGCTCTGGGCACAGAGGGTCTCACTGCTGCTGACCCCAGTGTCTGTCCTGCACAGGAGCATCACTCTGGGTGAGCTTCCCTGGTGCTGAGCAGTGCCCTCTGAGGATGTGTGGGGCTGGCCCAGGAGGCTGCAGAGGTGCAGAGTGGGGCAGGCTGTGGGCTGGGAGTTTCCTTTTGGTGTAAATATGATTTTCTAAGGGTTTGGGAACTGTTTTACTGAAGTAGGATGTTAAGTACACAAAAATGGTCTCAAAGCACACAAGCCTCAGCCGTGGGGCTGAACTCACTGCAAAAAAAGAAATAAAAAATCTGCTGGGAGCATGGCTGGGGTGGGGGGTGACAGGAGAGGGGCTGGAGGGGAGCCAGGCTCCCTGCCAGGGCCCAGCCTGGCCCACAGCACCATCCTTGTCACGGGCACAGCAAACCCAGCATCACTCCAATGCAGGTGCTGGAGGGACGTGGCCTCAGGGCTGCTCCTGCCAGGCCTCTTTGGGCACAAGGGGGGGTGGGGGGTGGGTTAAAGCCATTTCTCAGCTGCAATAATCCTGGCTGAACCAGCCTGTCCAGGGCTGGCTTGGCTTTCCAGGCAGGGCACCTGTGTCCTGGTGGATTCTCTGACTGTGGCGGGCACTTTACTTCTTCCTATGGAAGCTTTTTGTAAGGGGGAGAGATGCAATGTGTTGTTCCATTTGTATTGCACCCTGTGTCCTGCACTCAGCCCTGGCACACTCCCCACAGCCAGCACGTGATGAAGCTCAGCCCAGCCCTGCAGCACAGGGGGCTGGCTGCTGGCCCTGTCCTCTCTTCCCAACATTTGGGACTCTGCCACGGCCACACTGGTGACAGCAGAGGTGACACCAGTGTCCTTGGGGGTTTGCTGGGCAGCCCCAGGCAGGGGGGGCTGCAGGATCTGAGGCTGGGAGCTGCCAGGTGGCCCCTTCCCAGGTGGTTCATGGGTCAGATCCTGCAGCGTGGGGCCACTGGGCTGCTCCTGGCTGTGGGGATGGTGGGGCAGGGTTTGCCTTTTATGTTCAGAGTGTGCACTTCCTCCTGGACAATAAAACTCCCTCTTTCCGTGATCCAGCTCCTTGCCTGTTATTGTCACTGGGCTGCACAGAGAAGGGACAGGGACAGGGACAGGAGAAGGGGCAGGGACAGGGGCTGGGACAGGGACAGGGCTGGGACAGGGACGGGGCAGGGACAGGGACAGGGGCAGGAGAAGGAGCAAGAGAAGGGACAGGGACAGGGACGGGGCAGGGACAGGAGAAGGGGCAGGGACAGGGACAGGGGCTGGGACAGGGAACACCCCAGCTGCTTCAGGGGGACCAGCACTGAGATGCTCAGCTGGTCACCACCTTCCTTTGCTCCAGAAAGCCTCCCACGAGTGAGGAGCATCCATGGGATGGGCTCACAGGGTCAGGGAGGAGCCAGGAGGATGTTTGTAGGGGAGGAGGGGTGCTGAGGGCTGGGGGAGAACTCCCCAAAACCACCAAGTCATTGCTGTGTAGGAGCATCTCATGCAGGACATGGTGCAAACACAGGAGATCTCGTGTGCAAAGGCTCCTCTGAACCTCAAGGGTGTCTGGCAGGTTTTCCTAGACTCAGCCTGACCTTCTTCTAGAAGGAAATGCAGAATATTTTTTAGGAAGAAGAAACATTAACACCAAAAAACCAACCCAGTAAAACCCCAACCCTCCTGAAGTCTAAGCTGAAGTATGTTGTAGGTGGGCTTGCAAAACTCTTCCTGCAGGTGTTGAGCTGTGTTCCAGCTGCCCTTCAGTGAAGGAATTACCAGAAAATGAACTGCAGGGCAAAGCAAGCACCATTTTCAGGAAATGCCCTGTAAAAGCAAAAGGGCCCCACAGCAGAGGGTGGGGTTGGCTCTAAACCTGTCTCTGCCTGCCCACCTGCTTTTGCCACGCTTCAGGGACAGAAGTGATGGTTCTCTGGGCCCAGTCCTGGCTGCCCAGGGCTCTGTCCTACCCCAGCCTGCCTGCACACTCTCAGGTTATCCTCCAGCCCATCCAGAGCTGCCTTCCTCACAATTCCCCCTCATGCCATTCTCTCTTTACAGAAATACTGGCCCCCAGGCTGGACAAGCTGCTCCTGGTCAGTGTCCCCTGTGCTGAGGGTTGAGCTTAGGAGTCCTGTGCTCTGCATTCCCCTTCACCTACCCCATTCTGTTTTACATTTCCCATCACTACAAGAGGAGATGGAGAGTTAGGAGATGATGGTGGGGCAGGAGATGACAGAGAGGCAGGAGGATGGAAAGGCAGGAGATGATGGAAAGGCAGGAGATAACAGAGAGTCAGTAAGAGATGGTGAGGCAGGAGGTGACAGAGAAGCAGGAAAGACAGAGAGGCAGGAGGTGACAGAGGGGCTGACTCTCCCCAGACCCTTCTCCTTTATCCAGAGAAGTTGCAGCTGCCCCTGGATCCCTGGAAGTGCCCAAGGCCAGGTTGGACAGGGCTTGGAGCACCCTGGGATAGTGGAAGGTGTCCCTGCCTATGGCAGGGGACGGAACTGGATGAGCTTTGAGGTCCCTTCCAGCCCAAACCATTCCATGATAAATATGGTTAGAAGGAATCTCTGAAGGTCACCTCTTGCTGCCCCTCCAGGTGCCTGTGCAGGTTCTGCTCAGAGCCTCATCCCACTGTGCAGACAGGGGCAGCAGCTGCACCATGCCTTGCTCGTGGCCCGGAGCTGTCACTGAGCACAGTCTGGGCATGCTGGGACCTGCTCCTGTTCACTGAGGACACACTTTGTACTGCTGGGTTTCAGTTATTAATAAAAGCCAGTGTCCACACTGTGCAAAACATACAGGGTTTTCTTACATTTCTTAGAATGAACTTTTGGAAGGATGGATGATGCTGGTACCTGGCTCCTTCCCCAGGCAGGAGAAGGGACAGAGACAGCGACAGGAGCAGGGACAGGGACAGGGACAGGGGCAGAAGGGACAGGAGAAGGGACAGGGACAGGGACAGGGACAGGGACAGGGACAGGGAGAGGGACAGGGAGAGGGACAGGGGCAGAGGCAGGGCAGGAGAAGGGGCAGGAGAAGGGACAGGGACAGGGACAGGGACAGGGGCAGAGGCAGGGCAGAAGGGGCAGGAGAAGGGACAGGGACAGGGACAGGGACAGGGACAGGGGCTGGGACAGGGAAAGGAGAAGGGATGGGGGCAGGAGAAGGGACAGGGACAGGGGCAGAAGGGACAGGAGAAGGGACGGGCAGGGACAGGGACAGGGGCAGGGACAGGGAAAGGGACAGGGAAAGGGACGGGGACAGGGACAAGGGACAGGGGCAGGGACAGGGGCACGGGCTGGGACAGGAGCAGGGACAGGGGCAGGAGAAGGAGCAAAAGAAGGGACAGGGACGGGACAGGGACAGGGACAGGGACAGGGACAGGGGCAGGGACAGGGAAAGGGACAGGGACAGGAGAAGGGACAGGGACAGGGACAGGGACAGGGACAGGGACAGGGACAGGGACAGGAAAAGGGATGGGGCAGGGACAGGGGCACTCAGCCAAGCTGCTGTGCATGGCTTGGTGTGAGGAGGGGCCCCCAGCCACTACAAAAGCATCACTTCTGTCAAAGCCTCACACCCAGGCATCACCTGCTCCCAGCCTCAGGAAGGTGAGGCACAGTTGTGTCATTTTTAAGGAAATTGCAGTCCTGGCAAAGGCCCATCTCTGGGGACACATCTCCAGGACACAGAGCCGTGTTTTCAGGCCATGTTTTCATTCCCATCTGGCCAGGGCTGGGGCCAGGGATTCTGATGGCTGAGAGAAACTGGCTCAGCAGGAATCCCCTTGGGAAGGGGATCCTGGGGAAGGGGCTGATCAAGAGGCAAAATCTTCCATCCAAGGAGAGGTGATGGACACCCTGCTTCATACACACCAGCAAATAAACCCCTTCCTGTACCAAAAGAGCCCTCAGGATTTCCACACCTACTTAAACTTCCCCCAAGAGGATTTTATCTGGTCTTGCACCACTGGGAGCTGGTCTTTCCCTGCTAAAACAGCTTTTCTTTTCTGCCCACTCCCAGCATCACCCCAGGCTTGCAGTAACTCGTGTCAGAAGCGTTTCCTTTGGAGCTGCCCGGGCAGGTTTGGCTGTGTCATCAGCAGGCGAGGCTCTGTGAGCTCGCTGTGCCTGGAGGTGGCAGTCTGGACCTGCGGAGACCTGCGGAGCCCGGCGTGCAGCCTCGGCTCCCCCCCGCACCCTGTCGCTGCCAGGTCTGCAGGGTCAGATGGATTCCGGGGCTGGAGGGAACAGATGGTGAACTCGGCTGCGGATTTCCTGATGTGATATTCCTGTCTGATCACACACCAGCTCAGTCTGCCGAGGGAGGCTGTACTCCGTGGAGTCCCTTATGCCATTAAAGGAATTCCCAACTGCCCTTCCCTGGAAAAGTGAAGGTTAAAGATCCCCCAGGTGTGAAGAAGGCTTCTCCCCCATGGACCCTTGCAGACATTGTGCAATCTTCTCTCTGGGTTTCCCAAGTCCATCACCCACCCCATGGCATCCCCTTTCCCTGTTTCCCCACTGGCTCTGGGGCCTGGTGTCCTGTGACAAAGGGGCAGGAGATGATGGAGAAGTAGGAGATGATGGAGAATTAGGAGATGATGGAGGGGCAGAAGATGGCAGAGAATCAGGAGGATGGAGAGGCAGGAGATGATGGAGAGGTAAAAGATGATGGAGAGGCAGGAGGAGATGGAGAGGCAGGAGATGGAGGGGCAGGAGATGACAGAGGGAAAGGAAGAGATGGAGATGCAGGAGGTGACAGAGAGGCAGGAGATGATGGAGAGGCAGGAGGAGACAGAGGGGACAGAGGGGCAGGAAATGACACAGAGGCAGGAGGTGACACAGAGGCAGGAGGTGACAGAGATGCAGGAGCAGCAGGATTGGGGTCCCTGCCCAGCCAGTCTGACAGCATCTCTCATGGACACACAGCAGGAACCTGTGAAACCCCATTTAATGCCCGGATCCTCTAAACCTGCTATCAAAAATGAGGTTCCTCATTACAATTCCTTTATTTCTCTCACATTCAGAGCTGCCAGCGAAGGGTCAACAGCACTTATGAAATTTTCAATTCTCGCAGGTTTTGAATTTACATGTTTTTTTCTGTGTCTGAGCTGGAAGAAGATTATGAATAAAAGATTAAAATTGGAGGTCTCCAATCATTTAAGAGCAATGCAATGAGCATTTATTCCAGGAACAGGCAGGAGCCAAACACCACTCCGTGCATACCAAAAATTAGCAGCAAACTTCAAACAGGGCCTAAACAAAAGGGCTGTGCTCTTTGATGTGGCACTGCTGGGGTGTGGGGAGGGGTGGACATGGGGACCTGGAAATCTCTGGGCTCTGCAGGGGCTCAGAAGCAGAGCAGCAGCCTCCTTGACCCCAGATACTTCAGAGGAGACACAAAAGTCTGCCAGCTCCATTGGTGCAGTTCCATCACTGAGAGGTGCAAGCATTGCACAAAAGCACCTTGCTCAGGGAGTGGAGATCTTCAGGAGAGATGGAGGGATGGGTGGTGGGAAAAGGAAGGTGGCTAGGACAGATGTGGGTGAAGCAGGATATGGCTGAGGCAGGAGGAGGAACGGGAGATGAGAGCACAGGGAAGTCAAGGTAGGCCTGAGTGGGGCAGTGGCTGAAATTAGAGCCCGGGGCAAGCTGTGCCTGCCGTGGAAAAGGGCTTTTCATAAGTAGAGGCAACAGTTTATTGAGCACAGGCTTTGCAAAGGAAACAAGAGCTCTAGTGAAATCTTTGGCTTCTCTGCACAGAGAGATGAAAACAGGATGGGATTTGCTGGGGTGCAGCTCCTTCTCTGGCCATCGGCACATTCCTCCTTCTCACCAAGCAAAAAACAAAACCCCATCCCTTGCTCCTATCAATACCTGAATCCTTGCTTTTCCAGCCCCTTTCATTTCAGTTCACTTCTTTATCAATGCTCCGCTGCTTCAGGGAATAGGCACAGCCATGGTTTGTCCTCTCAGGCTTTGCTGGGGTAAAGGACATCCAGCCTGAGGGGAGGTGAGTCTCCTCAGTGCTGTTCCTGCCTCTGTTTCCTGCTCCTTTCTGTCTCCTCAGTGCTGTTCCTGCCTCTGTTTCCTGCTCCTTTCTGTCTCCTCAGTGCTGTTCCTGCCTCTGTTTCCTGCTCCTTTCTGAGCTCAGCTCTCACCCCTCCATGCCACAGGTGCTTTGCCCACCCTGTGTCTGACAGTGACCAGCACACCCCTGTGCTTGCAGTGGGCTGGGATTGCCTGTTCAGGGAGCTCTGGGGGCTGGGGCTGGCAGAGGAGAGGCAGCAGAAGAGTCTGGAATCAGGAGAGGCTGGCAGTACTCCAGCCAGGACATGCCACATCCCTGGATGGGACACTCAGTGCTACAGGACAGCCTGACCTGGCACAAGTGACAGTGACACCATAACCATGATGCTGGGCAGGAGAACCTTGACCTCCTTTTCACTAGCCCTGCTCCATCGTGTGAAATTTCCAGGCAGTGAAACCTCTCTAAGCAGCAGAACTCACAGATAAATGCTGCACATAGAGCACCTAAATGTCACCACACAGCTTTTCCCAGACATTTCCACACCTTCCACCTTTTCCAGCAGCAAGGGCTTGGCACCCCAGCAGCAGGCAGCATCCTCCCCTCGGGACATTCCTGTCCTGCATCCCCTGGAGCAGCAGCGAGCTCCAGGCAGGTTTGGCAGAGGAAACACGCAGGGTTTGTCCGGAGCTGACAGCGCTGAGGCAGCAGTGCCCCCGCAGACAAGACGGTGGCAGCCTCAGCTTGTGCCTGCACACGGCCGGGAGAGGGCAGGGACAGGGACCTGGGACAGCTCCCTGCGGGAAAAGCTTTGTCCCAGCTCGCAACGAGCCTGGAGAGGCTGTCCTGGATAAAAGACCACGGGACTGTGGCTCTGATTAGGAACAGAGGTAGAAACGACACACAGACTCTCAGGCTTATCAGCAAATGAGAGCGATCTTTAGTCTTTTTGAAACTCTTTTTTATAGTTCAAATGGAATAAAACTTGGCTGGACAGCAAACCAACACGTCACCGTCATTGGGCAGTTAGCAACAACACCCCTCCATCATTTCCTGCATGTAAACAACAGCGAGACAAACAACACCTGTAAGGATTGTTTTACCTTCTCCAAGGAGTGTTTAAATTCCTCCTTCCAGTTCCTCTCAGGCCACAATATCTCAGGCCAGTGTGAGAAAAAGGCGTGACTTAGTCTCCCACAGATGTTGTGCTGTGTGGCAGTTTCAGGGCACACAAGGAAGACACCGCAGGGCAAGGGAAAACTTCTCTATTTTAATTATCTGACTCCATTACCTCTATACATTTGTACAAAGGTCAAGAGATTGGCTACACGTGTTGCCACCTCTTCGGCCTGGATGGTGAACATCACCGTCCATCACATTCCTCCTCCTAGAGGATAAAAATGTAAACAATAGATAAATGCTAAAAATATACATTGTTTTCTTGAAGCTGCGTGCGAACAGCACTGCAAGAGTTCAAACACTTGCAAGCAAGAAAACTGTGAGGGCAACAGTGCTGCTGCCTGACTTCTCTCATCCAGCATGGGACTCCTTGTAGCTCACCTGCTTTGGTTTCCACCCCCTTCCCTTGCCCCTGCTCTCCTGACCCTGTGCTCAGCTGCCCCCTGAAAGCCTCCCACTTCCTCTCCTTCAGCTTCCTCATGGAGGGCAGTGAGCAAAGTGGGGAAATATCTGGGCTGGTCAGGGATTTCATGGTACTCATGTGGTGGCAGGCAAAGGAGGGAATGGGTTTAAAATGAAAGAAGGCAAGGTTAGGCAAAGTGCCTGTTCCAGATATTAGGGTTTAGGATATTCTGATAGATATTAGGATATTAGATATTGGGAAGAAATTCTACCCTGTGAGGATGGGGAGGCCCTGGCACATGTTGACAGAGAAGCTGTGGCTGCCCCTGGATCCCTGACAGTGTCCAAGGCCAGGCTGGACAGCACTTGGAGCACCCTGGGACAGTGGAAGGTGTCCCTGCTCATGGCAGGATCTCTCTCAGGCTCAGATCCTGAGTCCTGTTTCACCTCCCTGTGCGTGTCCTTTGAGCAGGGCAGTGCCCAGGGAGGACAGCTGTGACAGGGACAATGCCCTGCCTGCACGAGGATGGCAGCACAGAGCCCCTCCCTGGGAAAAGCAGAGCTGCAGCATATTTTAAATTCCCCACACATGTATTCAGGAGAGGGCCTGGGCTGGGGGGAAGCTGGGTTTTGTTTTCTCTCTGCAGAGAGCCTGTCAGAGACACCCACCCCTGGGGGCACGGGATGGACAGACAGACGTGGCTGGGCTGAGCAATGCTCAGGGAGCTCGGGGAGGTTTGATGAGCCCTCCAGTGCTGACAGCTCCCTGCCCTTGCAAAGCTCTGCCTTCAGTCTGATCCTCTCCCCACCACTGACAAAATCTCATCCTCAGCTTTAATGATGCCTTGGGAAGGCTGAGCTGAAACAGAGACTGGACAGAGCTGGAGAATAAAGTGGGGATTTATTGAAAGGCCTTTAGGATACACCTTGGGCAGGACAGGGCCTGGCCAGGGCTACACCCCAGGTGGACCCAAAATGGTGACAAAATGACTGAGTCATTTTGGTCTCACACTTTTATAAGTTTTGGTCCATTTGCAAATTGGGGTTTAATTGTCCAATTCCAGCTTCAGGTTGTGAGGTCCCATCCTTCTTGTTCTGCCAGGCATCTGTCAGGTTTTTGAAAACTTTCAGGGGTGGTGACCCCACCACTGCCCTGGGCAGCCTGTGCCAATGCCTGGCAGCCCTTTCAGTGAAAAAAAATTCTCTAATATCCAACCAGAACCTCCCCTAGCACAGGTACCTGGGAGCAGAGCCTGACCCCAAGCTCCTTTTGGGTAGATGCAGAGAGTGATGATATCCCCCTGAGCCTCCTTTTCTGCAAGCTGAGCCCTCTTATCTCCAAGCTGAGCCCCCTCAGCTGTTTCTATTCAGACTTGTGCTCCATTCCTGCCCAAGCTCCATTCCCCTGCCCTGGGGATGCCCCAGCCCCTCCTGCCATGGACTGAGGGTGCTGCAATCTGCCTCCCCAGCCCCAGCAGTGTCCCTATGCCTGCTGGTGGGGTCTGTGCCTCACACCCCACCTCACATCAGCAGAGTCCCCCACAGTCTCTTCCAGACAAGGGTAAAGCCCCTAAAGAGATGCTTTTGGAGGCAAATAAAGGTCACTGTCTGTCATGGGTGCTGCCTTCTCCTCACCTTGCTAGCCATGACCTGCTTGGACTTCTTTGGGCTCTCCTCTAGCAGCACTGAGGAGCAACAGCCCAAATCCAGGGGCCAGGAAAATCCTCCAGCAGCCACAGACTCCCACACAACCCACCTGCTTTGCTGACCTGCAGAGACCAAAACCTGAAAGGGATGAGCACTGACTCGAGCTTACCTTATAGCATAGGGTTAAAATGCTTGTAAAAATCATGGGAATTGTATACAATAGATTCAGGGGAGATGGAAAGAAAGGTTTGGCCTGGATAGGGAAAGGGAACCAAAACTATGTAGGCCCTGGAAACAAAGGTTAGGTTTTGTCTTTACTAGATTGTATGAAACTGCACCTGTATAATCATCATATGATAAATGATATGACTGTTAATTCTAATGATTATTTGGTAATTGAATATGATTATTATCTTAAACAAGAATCATGAGAAACGATATTTGGGGGGGTCCTGATGGAAACTACAAGAATTCATGTTGGGATAAGATCGATGTATACAATAGAACAATATGAGTTTAATAATTAATATATATATTTATATAATGAAAGGGTATATAAACATGTCTCTATCAAATCCATGTTGGAGTCAGATTTGAGTCTGTACCCCTGATTCCCAGAGCTCTTCAATAAAAACACCTGTATAAAATCATTCTGTGATTATGTGTTTCTGTGCTCACAACCTGGGACATCACTGACTTATGCTGGCATGTCCCTCCCACAGCCCCAGCCCAGGTGGGGTTCATCCCTCGGCTCTCCCCTGGCCATTCCTCCTGGGATTTTCCCCATGCCAGGCAGGGCTCCCCTACCTTTTGCACCCTTTTTTTGTGGCTTCATGTTGCCAAAGTGGAGCAAGGCATGAAATATGAATGAGGCACCCACGGCCTGTCGCGTGCTGCTGGGCTGGGCCCGGATTCGATTAGCCCTGATGTTTCTTTCATGAGTGAGAAAGAGGCTTTTTTTCCCCCTCTCTGGAGCTCTTTGCTGTGAGCTCTGAGCTCAGTCACGGAAGCAGCTGGCTGATTAACCACCCACTGCTGCTGCTGCTGCTGCTGCATCCAGCCCTCCTCTCCTCCCTGCTGCCCCTGGCCCTGCCACTGCTGCCCCCTGCCACCTCCTGCAGTTCTGCAGTGAGCTGGCACCTGCCTGCCACCCTCTCCCTGAGCTGGCATTCCCAGGGCTCATTCCCAGGCCAAATGCAGAGGGGTTTTCACCCCGTGGTGGGTCTGGGCATGGTCAGACTGCTCAGGAAGAGGTGGCTGGATGTAGGACCATCTGTGGAGGGCAGGGAGAGGGAACTCTGCAGAGCTGAGACACTCTAGAACACGTGGGTTTATTGCAAGGGTGGTGGGTAAAAAGGGCCTTTTGCCTTCAGCCACCAGCCTGGGCTGAGGGCAAGTCCCAAAGAGAGAGGGAGAGAGAGAACAAGAGGGTGAGAAGTAAGAGAGGAGGGAGCAAGAGAGCCAGAGAGAGATGGCAGGGGGAAGAGAGCGAGGTCCTTGTTACAATCCATTATATCTCCTTTGGTGTTGAATATTCCAATTTACACTAACC
>JBBMKD010000070.1:470694-483962 GCA_037834095.1 Argya squamiceps
TCAGGATTTCAGCCTGGGCTCTGTGTCAGGATTGGAGCTTTGGATTCAGGATTTCAGCCTGGGCTCTGGATTCAGGACTGGGGCTCCAGATTCAGAATTTCAGCCTGGGCTCTGTGTCAGGACTGGGGCTCTGGATTCAGGATTTCAGCCTGGGCTCTGTGTCAGGATTGGAGCTTTGGATTCAGGATTTCAGCCTGGGCTCTGGATTCAGGATTGGGGCTCCAGATTCAGAATTTCAGCCTGGGCTCTGTTTCAGGATTGGGGCTCTGGATTCAGGATTTCAGCCTGGGCTCTGTCCCAGGATTTCAGCCTGGATTCTGCCCTGTGCTGCAGATGAGCACTGGAGCTTTTCAGCATCAGGGGCTGCATTAATCCCCCTCCTCCCCAGTCTTTTTTCATTGACTTCCCCGTGGTGGTCTCTCATTAGCATCCTGCTGCTGTCCTCCAGCTGCTCTCCCTGTTTACACCGTTTCCAAGGCTGTGGTAGGACTTTATGAATCATTTATCTTAAGCAGCAATTATTGTGCAAACAAGTCATAAATACTGTGTCGATCAGCCAGCTCTGAACACCTGAGACAAAGAGAGAGGCACAAACATCACAGGAGATGGACTGAGAGAGGAATTGTGCCAATTACAGGAGCCCCCTCATCTTCTCCCCACTCACACAGGCGATTTCAGGGATGCCTGGGGTACCTGGGCTGAGATGGATTCCAAGGATTTTCATTTCCAAGGGCAGAAGGCAGGAACAGTCTGGCTGGAATGAGGCAGCAATAAGCAGGCAAAGTGTCCATCCCAGATATTAGGAATTAGGATGTTAGGTATTAGGATAGATATTAGGATATCAGGACTAGATATTGGGAAATTCCTCCCTGTGAGGGTGGGGAGGCCCTGGCACAGGGTGCCCAGAGCAGCTGTGGCTGCCCCTGGATCCCTGGAAGTGTCCACGGCCAGGCTGGAAAGGGCTGGGAGCAGCCTGGGACAGTGGAAGGTGTCCCTGCCACGGCAGGGGGTGGAATGAGATGAGCTTTAAGGTCCTTTCTAATCAAAACCATTCTGGGATTCTGTGATTGGTCCTGTAGCCCAGGACATGCAGCTGAGCACAATGTCATGCCAAATCTTAATTTATATATATATTTTTATATATATATATATATATGTATGTATGTATATACATATGTATATGTATATGTATATGTATATGTATATGTATATGTACATATATAAGTGTGTAATTGTAAATGTAATTGTAAATGTAAATATAAATATAAAATATAAATATATAAAATATAAAGATATATAAATATAAAGATATTAAAATATAAATATAAATATAAATATAAATATAACTATAAATATAAATATAAATATAAATATGTATATGTATATGTATATGTATATGTATATGTATATGTATATGTATATGTATATGTATATGTACATATATATGTGTGTAATTGTAAATGTAATTGTAAATGTAAATATAAATATAAAATATAAATATATAACATTTAACGATATATAAATATAAAGATATTAAAAATATAAATATAAATATAAATATAAATATAAATATAAATATAAATATAAATATAAATATAAATATAAATGGCATCTATATCTATATAGACATATCCTGGAATTTTTGCAGGGCACCCCAGGAGTAGAGCCAGCAGTAGATGCTCCAGAGGGGTGTCAGACATCCTCCCCCTAAACATCCCCACCTGCCTCTGCAGTGGTGACTGAGCCTCAGGAGGCTGAGAAACACCTTTGGCTGCCCAGGCTGAGCAGCTCCTGCAGCACCACCTCGGGGAGAGGATTCCTGTGCCTGGATGGGTCCCTGCAGGGCCAAGGGGTTTGGAGACTTGGGAAGTTTCTGGGCAGGGTCTGAGGAGGGCAATGCTCCAGCATGGTGCATTCCAGGGAATCCTGCAAGAAGCAGAAATGCCAAGCTGTGTGTGAAAGGAGCCTTTTATCCAGGAGGGTAAACAACACAGCCCTCAGCATCTGGTCAGTGGGGAAAACTTCAAAGCTGGAAACAAAGCCAATTCCATCAGAGCTGCAAGTCCTGCCAGGATAAACAGTGTTTGCACAATCTCAATTACTGCAGGTACTTTGTGGTATAATCTATAAAGCTTGTGTCACAAGCTTTGCTGGTGACAGCTGTCACAGCATCACTGCTCTGCCCCACCCAGCACCTGCAGGCACAACATGATCCAGCCCTGGGGGAGCACCTGAGTGCCCTGAACCATCTCTGGGAGCAGGGAGAGGCCTCTGGAGAGCACTGAGTGCCCTGAACCATCTCTGGGAGCAAGGAGAGCCCTCTGGAGAGCACTGAGTGCCCTGAACCATCTCTGGGAGCAGGGAGAGCCCTGTGGGAAGCACCTGAGTGCCCTGAACCATCTCTGGGAGCAGGGAGAGCCCTCTGGGGAGCACTGAGTGCCCTGAACCATCTCTGGGAGCAGGGAGAGCCCTCTGGGGAGCACCTGAGTACCCTAAACCATCTCTGGGAGCAGGGAGAGCCCTGTGGGGAGCACCTGAGTGCCCTAAACCATGTCTGGGAGCAGAGAGAGTCCTGTGGGGAGCACCTGAGTGCCCTAAACCATCTCTGGGAGCAGGGAGAGCCCTCTGGGGAGGGCAGCCTAAGTCAGGCTGGCTTGACTTAGGCCCTGACTTGGGCTTTGCTGGGAGCTGGACCAGTTGTCAGGAGATGGGCCAGCCCTTAGGACTGATCAGCCTTGTCCTGACCTTGTCTTGTCTTGTATCAGGATTGAGGCTCTGGATTCAGGATTTCAGCCTTGTCTTGTCTCAGGATTGGAGCTCTGGATTCAGGATTTCAGCCTTGTCTTGTCTCAGGATTGAGGCCCTGGATTCAGGATTTCAGCCTTGTCTTGTCTCAGGATTGGAGCTCTGGATTCAGGATTTCAGCCTTGTCTTGTCTTGTCTCAGGATTGGAGCTCTGGATTCAGGATTTCAGCCTTGTCTTGTCTTGTCTCAGGACTGGAGCTCTGGATTCAGGATTTCAGCCCTGTCTTGTCTCAGGATTGAGGTCCTGGATTCAGGATTTCAGCCTTGTCTTGTCTCAGGATTGGAGCTCTGGATTCAGGATTTCAGCCCTGTCTTGTCTCAGGATTGGAGCTCTGGATTCAGGATTTCAGCCTGGGCTCTGTTTCAGGATTTCAACCTGTGCTGAATGAACTAAGGAGTGCATGAAAATCGTAGAGTCCTAAAGTTGTTAAAGTTGGCAAAGGAATTTAAGATCAAGTCCCACCATCAACCCAGAACCACCTCGATGCTCACCATTGAACCTCAAGTCTTACATCCACACATCTTTTGAACTCTTGCAGGGATAGTGAAACCACCACTGCCCTGGGCAGCCTGTTCCAATGCTTTACAACCCTTTCTGTGAAAAAAAAAAAAAAAAATCCCTTATATCCAATCTAAACCTCCCCTGGCACAGCTTGAGGCTGTTTCCTTTCATCCCATCCCTCCTTCTCTGGGAGCAGAGCCCAGCCCTACCCTGGCTCCAACCTCCTGACAGGGCCTTGCAGAAAACCAGAATCCTTTTCTGGATTTTTTTCCAAGCTGTGGTGCAGGGGGAAGGTTCAAACTGTTGAAGTAGCTCCGTGCAAGGCAGGGAGTGAGGGGCTTTGCCTCCCTTCCAGGGAACAAATGTGGGGCTGGGGGTGTGGAACCCCCAGAGAAAGGTTGGCCCCAGGGCCAGGGGAAAACAAAGCCCACAAGTGTTGGAGCCCTGGGCACTGAGAATTTCAGACTGTCTGTGCTGACAGGCACTGACCCCCAGGCAAACACTGCATTTGACCTGAGGCCTTGGAAAAGGCTCCCAAAACCGAGTGACAGCACTGGGATTGTGGGTGTGGGGTTTGAATAGAAGTGTGTGATAGCACAGGGTGGAAAATTTAGAGTTTAAGGGTTTAGAATATAGTAATATATATATAAAGCAGATGGAGGATTTAGGGCAGTGGCCACTCCTTCTTTTTCACCTTCTTCTTCTTCATGGCTCTGAGTGGTATTTTGTAATTGGGTAGAAAAATCTCCATTGTGGGCCATGGGTGGTTGGTTATTGGGTTAAAAGTAAAAATAACTTAGGTGTCATTTCATAATTGCACAGTTTGTTCTTAAGAGACCTTGGAAAGAGTTAGAGACAAGAGCCACCTTCTTTAGTGACCAGACAGGCCCTGTCAACAGCTCCTGGATGTGATTTTTCTTCACTACATAAGGACCTATTTTGGAAACAAAAGGGGTCAAGACAGCAGTGATGGCAAATTCTTTTTTAAATCCTTCAGGGCCTCCTGTCCAGCACTTTCCTCCAAGTTTGGGGGACATTTCTATGCTCAGGTTTCCTTGACACCACACCTGACACAGGGAGGTGGCTGTGTCTGTCAGTGAGCCCCTGTGCAGTGCCAGCAGCCCATGTAACTGTGTTTTTTCAAACATAGTTAAATTCACATAAAGATCTGTAATATGAAATACAATTGCCACTTTTCACAAGGATCTGCCAGAGCAACAAGGCCATCATCATTTCTGTCAGGACTCGTAGTTTCTCCCCACAAAACTTCTTTCTCCTAAAAAAGTTTTCCTTTCAAAAGGTCTTCAAATGCTATTGATTTATACGATTTTAAAGGCTGCTTTGTGTTGTTCTTTTAAGATATGCTCATAGAAAAAAAACCCCTTGCTTTAAACAGAGTCATTACCTTTCATAATGAACTACCACAGCAACAAGGTCACACATTCTGTCAGGATCGGTGGCATCTCCTGAGGTGTTAAATAAACGAATCTGTGAAGGAAAAAAAAGCAGGGAGGAGCAGGGCTGAGCATCCCTCACCCCAGCCCTGGCACACACTCTGGCCTCTCCCTACAGCCCCCCTCGCAGGGACCCTGCTGAGGCTCAGGGTGTGGTTTTGCAGCAGTGAGAGTGGCTGAAAAGCTTTTTTTTCCGTGCCTCCTTCAAAGGCGTTGTGGGGTCACCGCGGGGCCGCTCCCCAGCGCTGCCAGGAAAGCTCTTCCCCCCCTCCCCAAACACACAGAGATTATTATTTTTTTTATTTTTTTTCTTTCAAACAGCGTTGAAACGAATCACCTCTACTCCACAGACAAACTTTCCTTCTCCTCCTCGTTCTCCTTTTGAAGAGTCTCAC
This sequence comes from Argya squamiceps, assembly GCA_037834095.1. Lineage (NCBI taxonomy): Eukaryota > Metazoa > Chordata > Aves > Passeriformes > Leiothrichidae > Argya > Argya squamiceps. Next base: position 475,851 of record JBBMKD010000070.1, read on the forward strand.
AGCGCGTTGGACTTATCAAGACTAATTTTAGAGGGAGAAAAACAGGGGGAAAAATATGCAAACTACAAACTCAGGCCCCCGAAGACTAAAAAAAGCACTAAGAGAGCTTCTGAGGAGTGCAGATGCAGCGAGGCTGCCTTATCTCAGAGTCAGCGCTGAAGTGGAGAGCCACGTAACGAGGGACTATTTCCCATCTGCTGCATAAATCTAAAGTTACTTCAGGCAGAATGAGGAATCAGAAGACACTTCAAAGGCATTTTGAGCTCTGTATCTGTGTCAAACCGCAGCTCTAAGCACTCTGTGTTGCCCTCCTATTAAAGATGAACTTTTGTACTCTGTTAGACATCTTAAAAAGCATAAAACATAAGTTCATTTGCTTTTCAAGTACTCCCATCCCCACTCCCCGCTCGGCTGCCTGGCAAAAACAGAAGTGTTTGTGAACAAACAGCCCCGGTTTTTCTGCCGAGGTTTCATCTTTCCTGGCGACACGGGAGGGGTTTGGCTGCAGCTTTCCAGCACCGAGGGGAAATGTCAAGTGCTGTCGGTGCACGGAGGGACCAGGCACTGCTTCCCACAGACACGTCCTCAGCATCCTCTGGGCTGGGATTGTTGTGCCAGGGGAGAGGCAGCTCTGCCCTGTCACGGACGGGGGAGTTGCACGGGAGGAGAGCAAACAAGGCTGACTGTCAAGATAACCCTTTTCCTTGTGGAATTTGTGGCTTTATCAGCACTTTTTTTTCTTTTTTTTTTTTTTTCTTTTTTTTTTTTTTTTCAGAACGAGATGAAATGTGAAGGGTTTTCAGCTGTGAAAATTAATTGCTTCATTGTAAGCTGGCACTAAGCCCCATGGTCTCGGATCCTCAGGGGATGCCACGGCATCCCCACACAGGTCAGTGACCATGTTGCTCCACAGGACTCCACAAACACTGAGGGACATGCTTGGCTGGGTGATGGGAAAGGGAAAAGAGCACAAAAGGGCCCTGAGTGGAATCAATTCATGGCACTGAAACAAAAAAAACAAAGGGTTTTGCTGTTTCCACAATCTGCTGTGTATCTGCCAGCAGCTCAGCTGCCAGGGTCCAGCCTGTCCTTTGTGGCAGGGCTGTGGGGCTGTTCCTTTAATGAGCCCCAGCCTTGTCACTGATGGGGCAGCAGAGAACAAGGGTGGTCCCAAAAAGATGGTCCCAAAGGGTGAGGCACGGCCAAGCAAAGCCCCCACAACCCCCAGGGTCTGAAGGGAATATTTGTCAGGAGCAGTGGGGAGGAAGAGCATGAGAAGGGAAGGAGGAAATGTGAGGAAGAAAGAGAAGAAGGCACGGGCAGGGCGTTGTGCAGAGATCAGAGCAGGGCAGCACAGTGGGAGTAATTAGGGGTTTGTGATTCAGGTGCAAGGCAAAAGGAGGGGAATGTCCACTGGGGCTGGGGGAACAGAGAACAAGGGGAATTCAGAGCCTGGCAGCAGATGGGCAGGAGAGGGTGAGGGCAAAGGCAGGAAGGGAACAGCCAGAGGAGCAGCAGAGGAAGACACAGGCACAGCAGAGTTGAAAATGGCTGTGACAGTGAATTTCTGCCTGAGAGAAGGTGAAGTGCCTGGCAAAGCCTGCAGAGATGAGACGGGGCATTAGATGAAGCAAACCAGGGCTCAGGGGCACAGCCAGGGAGCAACATCCCTGTTTAGGGGAGTAGAAAGGCTGAGCAGGGATGGGGTACAGCTGACAGAAGGGAAGGGAACCAGGAGCACAAAAGATACAGCATTTCAAATCAGGAATTAAAGTGACATCCACAGCCATGACTTAAAAGACAGGGAGCTGCTGCTCACATGAGTGCACAAAGTCAGAGATGAGGGCAGGTTTGTACAGGCCATTGGGGATGCCCAAATTTTGGAGCACCTCCTGTGCCATTCTGGCACCTTGTCCTGGCCAGCTCAGGGTCTGTGGGCACAGCAGGGACAGGAAGAATATTTCTGTGTCCCAGTGGGTGGGCCCTGGCTCCAAGGGAGATGAGGATCCATGAAGAAGATTCTTGAGGGATCTCTTCCAGCCTGTGAGGAGCTGTCCTGTGCCAGCAGCTGCTCAGATCAGATGGGACCCTCTCATGTGGAGCCCTGCAAATGTCTTTGCCAGTCTGGGATGGTGCTGGTGCACCCCAGTGCCACTTAGAGGGGAGTGGAGGCTTTGACAAGCTCCATCAAAACCAAGGCAGAACAAATCAGCCCTTCTCTGTTGTTAGCAGTTTACAATCCCTTCTCTAATTTTCATTATCTGCAGCAAAGGAGCAATTCAGGGAATCAATTTTCAGTGCTGGGTTTGGCTGGATTGCTGCCTGCTCACAGTGTGAGTTTTCCCAGTCCCTTCCCAGCTCATGGTGGGGCACTGAGGAGGCTGTGGCTGCCTGCCCAGCACTTGAATCCAGGACCAGCATGGGGCCAACAGGCTCTGCCTGGGCTGGGGCTGGGGCTGCACACTGCAGGTGGCCACAGCAGCACAGCTCTTGGCAGGACAGGGATCCCCAGAGCCAGCACCCCACCCCTGGCAAATCCATCCTGCAGAAATCCATCCTCCAAATCCATCCTCCCCATCCCTTCCCAATTCCAGCTGCCAGCCCTTCATCATCCCACAGCCAGCAGGACTGCACAAAGCATCCCTCTCCCTCAGCCTGTCTTCCCATCCCTCCCATCCCTCCTCGTGTACCTGGTCTGCCTCTTCCACCATCACACCTCCCTCCTTTGGCCCTGTTTCTGTTGAAAGAAATCAGTTTTTGGTGCCAAGGCCAGAACTGCCCGTGCTGTTCAGGTCACTGGAGCTGTAGCAAAGTTCCCCTGTTGCTCTCAATATTTGACTTCATGAATTTCCCTTTCCCTTTGCCACTGGACAGTTTCAAGGTACAATCAGGGAGCTTCATGTAGTTGCAAGATTCTTTCTGTGTGCCTCTAGTTTGGAGCCTGTTATTGCATTCAGCTTGGGTTTCCTTTCCATCTGAATGACTTTGTGTCTGGGGCATGGACTCAGGGCCATTTTATCTCCCTGCCAATCATTATTTTCCTTTCTTTGCAGCTTTTCATAGCCCTTTTCATATCTGAACATTCTCAGTAGATTTGTGTGGGTGCCTCAGCTTTCACCATCTCCTTTGGTTGTTACAAATGTACTACCAAGCCTGGGAGTCTGCCAGAATTCCTGGGCTGATGGGGAGCTCCTCCATCATGAGACTGGACATCTCATCCCAATTCTGATTTTCTCTCCTTCGAGCTCATCATCAGTCCACAGGGCTGAGCCATGACCCCTCAGCACAGGAGTCTCTGCTGAGGTACCTTGGCACAGAGATCTAAGGACATGGTGCTGTCCACATCATCCTCCACGTTCCTTTTCACCACTTCAAAGATCTCTCCAAAGCCTGAGAGACCTGACTCCCCTCTATAGAAAACTCCAGGCACTTTCTTAACAAATTCTGTTTCTCAAGGTGTCAGCTCTGTTCCTCACTGCAGTTGCCCCAGTTCCTTGGTGACACTTAGACCCACTGGCCATGTGCTGTCTTAGGTGGCCACAGAGAATTTTGTGTGGTTCAGTGCCACATGTGTCACCTTCAACACCCATTTGAGGTTATGCATTGGAGCTTGTAGTGATTTGATTCTCCTGGAATTCTTTGATTCTCCTGGAATTCCTGTCTGAGTCCCACCCAGCCCTGGCTGTTTGGGACTCTTCAGGCACATTTTGCTCCAACACCTCCTCTGACACATCTCTGAGACAGTTTCTCATGTTTATCCCCTGGAAAAGCCCCTGTGGTGCAGGAATCTCCCTGATCAGAGGGTGTTCAGCACATCATGAAAAGGTTTAACTTTATTTTTCCGTGGAGCCATGTGCTCCCAGTGTCCTCAATTAGAATGTCACCAAGGAGAGGTGACACTCCTGACCACCTGACCTCCTAAAGTGTGGGGGGAGCTGCATTCTTAGCCCTTGAGCTGCTAACAAGTTGCTCTTATAAAAATACTTAATCCCATTCATAGTGGTTTGACACCTAATTCACCCACGTCTAGGCACCTTTCTTTTCTGCATTTGGACCTTTTTTTCTTTTAATTTCTGTGAAACTGGTTCACTTTGCAGTTTAACCACGGTAGATGTTTCAAACCTAGCAATGCTGTGGTGCAGTATTTAAAAGATCTTAGTTAAATTTCTTCTCCTTAACATACAGCAGAGCAGAAGTTTTACAGATTTTTTAAATGCTCCTTCCATTTCTAGGTTTATAAAGCAGCCTGGTGCTGCCCCTAAAAGTCTGGTTTATCATATTGAAAGATAGCAGAGGCAGTTATGGACTAACAACCATGACCAAGACCCCAAAATGGATTTACCTCATTTGAGAGGCTTTTCCATTAATTTGCGTCACTCCAGGCGAATTATACTTGCCTCTCAAATCAGGCTTAGTGAAGATCTTAGTCACAAACAATTGGTCTCAAACCTCAGAGATCAAGGGTAGTTGATATCTCTTTTTCCCTCTAATCTAATTTGATTCCCAATAGTCTGTGGCTAATGTGGGCACACAATGCACCAGGCAGAGCAGAGACAGGGACGTACAAGGCAGTGTTAAGATCTTACTCACATCATTATCTCCAGGTCCTGGCACTTGGCAGCAGTGCTGGGAGGATTTTGGGGGGTGGAGGAGCACACAGGGACCTTGGCCTGACGCAGCCAGGGTCGAGGAAGGAGATCACCACCTCTTAAATATGGAAAGGGATTATCCAATTTGAGAGACAATTCTGTCAGCCCAGGGAATCTGCATAAAGCCCCTGCCACCACGGGGACACGGGAAATTAAGGGATTCACAAACACACAAAGGGGAAGCAGTTCCCAAGCAGGGAGAAGGGGACAAAGAGGTTTGGGATTAATTCCAAAGCAAAGGGTCAAGGAAGGAGTCAACCTGGGGCTGGAAATGCTGGTGTGCATCACACACAGAATAACAGCATCCCCCGGAGAGGCTCAAAGGGATGGTCCATCACTGCCTGCCAGCAGCTCTTTGTCAGGTCCTGCTGGCCACCTGCAGGGCCAGAAACCATCTTTTCCTTTATAATGTTTTTTTTCTTTCCCCTAACGCAGTCTCTTGGTTCTCTTCCCTGCCAGAGTACTGAAACAGCTGGAATGATGCACAGATTAAGATCAGTCAGGCCTGACACATCTGTCATTGTAACTGAGGTCTGGATGAAGCTCCCCCAGCCAGAGATGCTGTTATTTTCCCTCTGTACTATAGGTTTTGTACACTTTCTCCTGGGATTTTCCCCAGAGAAATTGCCTGCTGTCAGTTCTCTTCCTTGATACCTGTCAAGCTTTGCAAAAAAACATCTTATTTTCCTTGATATTTTACAAGTCCAAGTGCAGTGAATGTACTTTTGGAGCAAACATCCATGAGGAGTAACCTGGTCTAGTGGAAGGTGTCCCTGCCCATTGTAGGGGGGTGGAAGGAGATGATCTCTAAGGCCCCTTCCAACCCAAGCTATTCTGATATTCTGTGATTAGAATCACAGAATTAACTTAGCTCAGGTAGCCCAGTCTCTCCTTGACTCCTGGTTTCCTGTGTCTTAACCTTTTTCTTTTTCTGAGAGGGTAGTTTTTGTTGTAGGAACCTCTGAGGGCAAAGGATGACTTTGGGGCCCTGGATGGAGCAATCAGGGATGAATGGGTGGGCAACAGGAGAGGAGAATTCACATCCACATGTGGAATAGGGCAGGGCTGCATCCAGTGTCTTTAAGGATATTTTCTGCAATCCAAAATGTGGAAGATGTTTAAGGTCTAAAGAAGAGGAAAGGTGACACAGGAGAACAGCAGGACTTGGCTGGGCACACTGAAACTCCAGCCAGCTTCTCCCTGCATCCCACATCTTCATAGGACACCAAAATAAATCCACAAGACCAGGAAGAATCCCCTCAAAACTGCTAGGGAAACCTTGGAAATTAAGAGATTAGCGTGACCCAAAAACTCACTTGGTCTAAAAGGCACCAAGAGTAGGACAAGGCCAGAGATTGTCCCCTGGAGACTGATGGAAGCCAGGGAACTCCTGAACCTTTCTCCTCACGCATGGGAGTGGTCCAGGCATGGAGCTGCTGATGGTGATGCCTTGGGAAGGCTGAGCTGGAACAGAGACTGGACAGAGCTGGAGAATAAAGTGGGAAGTTAGTGAAAGGCCTCCAGGATTCACCGTGGGCAGGACAGAGCCTGACCAGGGCTACACCCAAGGTGGGCTAAGAATGGTCCCAAAATGGCCCCAAAATGGTCACAAAATGGCCAAACGGTCAGGAGGTCTCACATTTTTATAAGTTTTGGTCCATTTCCATATTGGGGTTTAATTGTCCAATTCCAGCTCCAGGTTGGGAGGTCTCATCCTTCTTGTTCCTCCCTCCAGCCCACCCTTGTTTGTGCTTTTGGGCCTGAAAGTTGTCCTTGGTGTGCAGCAGGAAAAGGATTTGTTTTGTGTCCCTGCTGTGTGCAGAGCTGAGTGACACTGACTGTGAGCTCAGAACTGCTCCCCTGGGCAGCACAGAATGTGAAAATATGAAAGGTAAAACTGAAGGCATCACTAGGAGGGCTCCCAGAGAAGCTCTGTGCCTGCAAAGGCTCCTCTGATGGACGAGGGCTGGGAGGGGGCTGTGGCAGGCCCTTGGCACTGGTGGAAGGGAAAGGCTGTGTTGGAATTCAGTGCAGCACACCCGAGTGCTTCTCCTTAAATTCTCAATTTAGCAGCACCCACATCCCAGCAAATGATCTGAAAACCACAGAGAGCTGTTCCTCAAGGGGAATATTGATGGGCTGTGGGGACACAGGGAGCCACATCATCCCTCCTGCAGGGATTCCCTGTGCCCCCCCGAGACACGGGCAATTCAAAGCATGGAGAAAGATAAAATCACAAAATTCCAGACAAGTTTGGGTCGGAAGGTCCTTAAAAATCATCTCAACCCCTTGCCATGGTCACACTGCAGAGGTGACAGCACCCACTGGTACACAATGGGAATAAACCCTCCAGCTTCCAAGGGGTGCCTGGCAGTGGAGAAGCAGAACTCAGCTCCTGTGTCTGGGCCAGCAAGAGCCTCCATCTCCTTGTGGCTGATGGTTGGGGCCGTGACACAGCTCTGCTGGGTTCACCTTCATGGGCAAGGCATGATTTTCCCTGAGCACTGGGATAACTTAACACAAATCCTGACCAAGTGTCCACTCTCAGGAGCAGCTGTCACCTGCCAGAGCCCCAAGGGACACAGGACACAGGAGGGGCCTGGCCACCATGTCAGCACAGCTTGCAGATGTGACTTGCTGTTGTCCTGGCTCACAGCAGGGCATTGCTGAGGATAAAACATAAATAATCACAGAGTCAATAAGGTTGGAAAAGCCCTCTAAGTTTGAGTCCAGCCATTAAGTCAGCATTGATGTGTTCACCAACAAACCACGTCCCCAGGAGCCACATCCATGTAGTTTCTGAACACTTCCAGGGGTGGTGACTCCATCACTGCCCTGAGCAGCCTGTGCCAGTGCCTGAAAACCCTTTCTTAGATCCAGCCTAAACCTCCCCCGGCCCAGTCTGAGGCCGTTCCCTCTCCTCCTGTCCCTGTTCCCTGGGAGCAGAGCCTGACCCTCCCCTGGCTGTCCCCTCCTGTTAGGGAATTGTGCAGAGCCAGAAATCCACCCCTGAGCCTCCTTTTCTCCAGTCTGAGCTCCCTCGACTCTCTCAGTGGCTTCTGATGCTCCAGTCCCTTCCCCAGCTTTGCTCCCCTCTCTGGACACACTCCAGCAGACACAGCATTTGCTGGGAGAGCTGACAGCAATCCCAGAAAAGCCCTTTCTGCATGCAGCAGAAACAGGAGGAACGTGAGAAATACTCCAGCCTGTAAAGAGGATGCAGAGATGAGCTGGCTGTGGGGACAGGTGGCTCAGTCCATGTGTCATGGAGCATGCCAAGGACTGCTGGAGGATCTCAGAGACCATGTGAGAAACACTCTGGCTCTTCCCAGCCTTGCTCACAGTCACAGGCCTTGACAGGTATCCTGGGTTGTAGTATAAGATAAGCACAAAGTATTCTATCACCATCTTCATCAACTGTTGAAACCAATTGTTGAAGCAGTGTTCTTCCAGGTTCCCCCTC
>JBBMKD010000070.1:484062-499089 GCA_037834095.1 Argya squamiceps
CCTTTTTTCTTCTTCCTATTAAATTGTATTTCTGACTTGGAGCCTCTCACTCATTTTGCTTTCAAACCACTACAACAGGAGATGTCTCACACCATCACCTTCCAGGTGTTTCCTGGTGTTTGTGTCCCAGCACAAACTGCAGAGCCTGAGGGAAGGACAAGCAGCCCCAGCCTGGGACAGGTGGGGTGGTCCCATCCTGGAGAGGCCCGGGAGGAATGCCATGGCACAGTGAGAGCTGTCCCCTGCCTTCCCTGCTCCAGGACACACTGCTCAGCCCCCAGGGGACCCAGGGTGTGTGTGAGGACCAGCCCGTCTCATTTGATTACCAGCAGATGGAGGATGCATGCAAGAGAGAGATAATTAATTAATTGCAACTTTTCCCAGCCTCCAGACTTTGGTTTCTATTGATCTCAGTTTTATCTGGAGTAATAGAGACAATTAGGAGGGAACACAGCAGCAGAAGTTAATTACCAATGGAATGGAAACTGTGTCTTTCAATTTATTAAAGTTTTATCACAAAGCAGTGCTACTGCAGGAGCTGGGGCAGAGGCAGCCTGGCTCCCCGTGTCCTCCCTGTCCTGCAGAGCACTCCCCACTGCTGACAATCAATAATAAATTACAAATCCATCCCACCCAGGCTGCAGGGAGCCCTGAGGGGAGCAGAGGGGCTGTGGGACAGACTGTGCTGGCTCTGCCCCAGTGATGGGGACAAAGCAGGGCTGTTCCTGTCCCCAGGCTCCACTGGAACCCTGCAGGCTGAAAATTTCAGCCTTTCTGTGCTAAAAGGTGCTGACCCTCAAGCAAGAATAACATGTGACTTGAGGCTGTGGAACAGGATCCTGAAATTGATGGCACTGGGGTTGTGGGTGTGGAGTTTGAATAGTATTGTGTGATCTCACAGGGTGAAAAACTTGAATTTGGGATTTTAGTATACAGTAATGTATGTGAGTCAAGATGGAAGATTTTGGACGTTGTCTGAGTCCTTCTTCTTCACCTTCTTCTTCGTGGTTTGGGTGGTTTTCTGTAATTGGGTGAAAAAGGTCCACATTAGAATTTGTATATAGTAATTTATAGATGGGGCAAGATGGAGGATGTAAGGTGTTGTCCAAGGTCTTCATCTTCTTCTTCTTCTTGGTTTTGGGTGTTTTTTTTCTAATTGGGTGAAAAAGATCCATGTTGCAGGCCTTGGGTGGTCAATTATTGAGTCAGAAATATAAATAATATAGTTGTCGCCTCATTATTGGGTGATTAGCCTTAAATAACCTCAGAAAGAGTTAGAGACATCTCCATTTTCTGCCTTCCTTCTTCCATTGTGGGCCTTGGGTCGTCATTGTTGGGTTAAAAGTATAAATAATATAGGTGTCATCTCTTTATTGGGTGATTAGTGCTTAAATAACCTCGAAAAGAGACATCTCCATTTTCTGCTTTTCTTTTTCCATTGCAGGCCTTTGGTTGTCATTATTGGGTTAAAAGTATAAATATTAAAGGTGTCACCTCATTATTGGGTTATTAGTGCTAAAATAACCTTGGAAAGAGTTAAAAGACATCTCCATTTTCTGCCTCCCCTGTTCTGTGAGAGGCAGCCCTGCCTGCAGGCACAGCCCTCCCTGCCGGGAGGATGCTGCGGGCGCAGGAGGCAGCACAGAGCCGGGGAGGGACGGGCCAGCCCAGAGGGCTCAGGGCAGGGCTGGGATGTGCTCTTGGTGTTTCCAGAGCCTCGGGGACACACCCTTCCTCCAGGCTCGCAGAATCGTGGAGTCCCAGGAGGGTTTGCATTGGAAAGGGACCTTTAATCTCATCTTATTCCAACCCACCGTGGCACAGATGATGCCTTGGGAAGGCTGAGCTGGAACAGAGACTGGACAGAGCTGGAGAATAAAGTGGGTATTTACTGAAAGGCCTCCAGGATCCACCTTGGACAGGACAGGGCCTGGCCAGGGCTACACCCAAGGTGGGCTAAGAATAGTCACAAAGTAGCTGAGTGGTCAGGAGGTCTTATGTCAGAGTCCAGGGCATTCCTTTGGTTGCCCTGGATGGTCACAGACCTCGGCAGAGAGGGCTGGACCCCAGAAAGAGGGTTTGAATCCTGGACAGGGGGGTCTGTCCAGGGGGGCTGCCCGGCACAGAGCCCAGGAAGACACAGGCTTTGATTTCAGTCCATGGAAAAAAGCTTCGAGCATTGAGAGAAGAGTTACAAGTCACAAAGGTGTGACAGACAGTAGTGTAGCCAAGCACAGGGTGGAAAATTTGGTAGTTTTGGGATTTTTAGAATGGAGCTGACTGGGGGACAAGATGGAGATTTTAGGGCAGTGCCCTGGGTTCTTCTTGCCCTCCCTTGGCCTCCATCTTCTGATGTGATGTGGGCACAAAGTAGGTTCAAGGTGATTGGGTGAAAGTAGAGGTGACTCTTTTAGTACAGATGATAGGCATTGGCACAGAATTGTAAATAATAGACACAAATTATCTGTATAAGAGGCAGTGACCTCCCATCACGGGGGGAGTCACCTGTGTCGGAGCTGCTGTGAACACCTTGGCCAGGCACAGAGAGAAATGGAAGATAAGAAATAATAAACATGGGAGAAAGCAAGAAACAACAAGACCTTGAAGACTCAGTTTCATTCTCACACCAGACTCAAAGCCTTCAGAGGGCAAAAAAGACTCACTGGAACCACCCAAACCATCACCTGAATCTCAGGTGAGAGAAAACCTGAACCCGAGAGTGTTACATCTGTATAAGTTTTGTTCCATTTGCATATTGGATTTGATTCTTTGAAATGAGTGAGTCTCTACTGCAGGTGCAGGAGCAGTAATTAGATTGCTGGTTTGCTCTTGTCTCTCTTTCCAACCATTCCAAAGTCTGTGTTTAACCCTGCACTCCCCTGTAGAGCTGGAGGGAGCCCACCTAAGGACAGCCCTCACTGCTGACCCACAAAACCTTGCCCAAACTGGAGATTTCAGCAGAAAACTTCCTCTGGTCCTTTATGAACACATGGTTGCTCACATCCTGGAGTGGACCCAGCCAGTAACCTCTCTTTTTCTGATGAAAAATGTCTGTTTAATTGCATTTATTTAATTTGGTTCATTTTCTTCAAGGTTCTTTTTTGAAGCATCGTGTCAAAAGATTTTGACACGGCATCACTGACTGCCTCACTGGGGTCACAGGTTTGGGATTTATGGTCCCAGGCCTAATGTGAGGTGACACTGCACTGGGCTGCAAAGGGAAAGGGCACTCAGGAATGTCTCCTGGCTGAGTGTGCATGCTATTGGAAATTAGGCAGTTGTGGGTCTGACCAGTGCTTGCACAGGATACAGGTTTTAAATCCCTTGTATGGTAGGCACAAGCCAATTAGTCATGCTTAAATACTTGGGAGATTGCTGGAGCCCTGAGCCTCAGTGAGCCGTGAGGCTCAGCCCTGCCCTGCCAGTGAACTGATTTGCAGGGAAGGAGGGGAGGAGATATTTTCTCAAGGTGAAAAGGATGCTCTTGGAGGATATGTGGTTTTAAAACAGTGAGATGCTTGGCAGATTGACTCCCCAGCCTGATTAGCCCTTCTCTGGCATTCCCAGGTGAAACAAAAACAATCCACCATCACAGAGATTTGCAAAACGTGACTTTCTGTGGCAGCTCAGCCAGCTTGGATGCTCATACAACCACAGAATCCCAGACTGGTTTGGGCTGGGAAAGACCTGTAAAGCTCCTCCTGTTCCACCCCTGCCATGCCCAGGGACACCTTCCACTATCCCAGGGTGCTTCAACCCCATCCAGCCTGGCCTTGGACACTGGCAGGGAGGTGAAATGTGATTCTGTCTGTAGGAGAGAGCCAGAGTGGAGGCAGGGCAGAGATGAGGCCAAACCCGTGCCAGGCCTTGCACCACATTCCCATCACCCCACTCCCACCCAGTGTGGGGCTTGTCTGTGTGCCCTGGGGGGCAGGTCCAGCCTGGGTACCTGTGCCTTACATCCACTCCTGCCAGCCCTTCCCAGGGCAATCTGCTCAGCTGCCTTGTCCCTCCCAGCCCAGCCAGGCTGGGGCATGTCTCATTTCCATCCATCAGCACATCCTCCTGCTCACCCACGAGTCCCAAATTCAATCTGATTTCAGTCTGATTACTTTCCCCTCCACTTGAGAGAATTAATTAATATCCGTCTCTGCTCCAGTTTTTTGGTTTGTTTTTTTTTTTCCCCAATCGATAAAAGGAGGAAGGAAAAGGTGGTGTACCTGTCATTAATCATCATTAAATTAGTGACTCTAGAATTAGCTCACCATGAAAGCTTGTGCAGCAGCAGAGCTGTGCTGGATCCCTGTGCAGAGACCTGGAGCTCTGCTCAGCTCAGGCAGCAAGAAATGAGAGAGAGGAGAGAGAGTGGAGGGAAAGGATGTAGATCTTCTCTGGTGGCAGAGGAGGGGCTCCACCACAGCAAAGCACCTCTCCATGGACAGGTGATTGCACCTCCAGGTGTCTCAAGCCAACACTCAGGCCAAGCCAGAGCTCCCCAGTCACTGGTTAGTGTCACCCACACCTCCCTGGAGGTGACATCCTGATCCAGTGCTGCCTCCAGGCCCAAACAGCCACGTGGATGGTTTCCCTGCACCCAGCAGCACAGGACGAGGGCTCCAGCTGCACAGGGAAGATAAAGGGTTAGGAAGGAGTTTCCCTGTATGGCCTGAATCCATCCAGCCATGGGGATCAAGTGATGCTGGCCCCTGCCTTCACTCCCTGCCCCTCCTCCTGCCTCTTTGGTCTCTCATCCTGTCCACTCTCTGCTCTGACCTGGGGCAGGAATCACAGAATCCCAGGCTGGTTTGGGTTGGAAGGGATCTTAAAGCTCATCCCATTCCACCCCCTCTATCCCACACCCTCCACTGTCCCAGGCTGCTCCAGGCCCCATCCAGCCTGGCCTTGGACACTGCCAGGGATCCAGGGGCAGCCACAGCTGCTCTGGGCACCCTGTGCAACCTTCTCAGAGCTGAGAATTTCTTCTCAATATCCCATCCAGCCCTGCCCTCTGGCAGGGGAAGCCATTCCCTGTGTCCTGTCCCTCCATCCCTTGTCCCCAGTCCCTCTCCAGCTCTCCTGGAGCCCCTTTAGGCCCTGGAAAAGGCTCTGAGCTCTCCCTGGAGCTTCTCTTCTCCAGGTGAGCACCCCCAGCTCTCCCAGCCTGGCTGCAGAGGGGCTCCAGCCCCTTGAACACCTTTGTGACCTTTCTCTGTGCCTTTTTCTTTCTCCAACAGGTCCATGTCCTCCTTTTACTGAGGGCACCAGAACCCCCTGAACCGTTTATGGAGGCAGCACAAGGAGCAGAAGTGGTGGGATCAGAAGGAGGAGTTCACATCACCTGTGAGAGTGGGTGAGTAGCACACAGCAGTTTGTAGGAGCAAATGGATCTGAAGGTAAGAATATCTGTATTTACATGGTGTGTTTTGTTCCCCTGGGCACATTTCAGTTTCAGGTCCTGGAGCCTCTTCCTGACCATCTTTTGATGCCATTTTATGAATGAGCACCTGCTTTGCTCTGGTTGTGCTGTGGATGAGAGGATGGTGGTGATGGCACAGCTGGGTCTCAGATCACACCTCTGCTGGTGTCTGAGTGACACCTCAGGCAATACCTGACATCTGTCTGGTCTGGAGGGTCTGTGACCTTCACCAGCCCATCTGCCTGCAGCCCCCAGCACAGCACCACAAACATCCTCTGCTGGACACTGAGAAAGCCACTGGCCACATCCCATCCTTCCATGGGCTCAGCCAGACACAAGGACAGGGAGGTCACTCCCCTCTTACCCACACCAGCACCTCATTTGCCCTGGTGGCCACACCAGCAGCACCTTGGTGACCTTTCCAAGGGCCCTGCTGTCCAGAACACAGCCCCTGTGTGGTGTGACCTCCTCTCCCCATGTGTGCCCTTGCCTTTGGCCCTGGTAAAATGCCTGTTTGTGAAGCTGAGCACACGTCTGGCTGTCTGCTGTAAATAATGGATCACAACACTGAGCATGCAGAGCCAGCCCCCTCCAACAGCCTCACTGCTGCTGTGCCTCAAAGCACTTCATTAGTACCTCAGCAAAGGCCAGCAAAAACAAAGCAAATATTCCAATCAGCCCGTGCTCTTGGAAGGGTTTGTCATCCCCAGAGCATCTCCTTGTGCCCAGTGCTGCTGCAGCTGCAGGTCTGAGCCTTCCTGACCAACTTCTCTCCTCTCTGAGACCCCTCTCATGTTCCCAAAGCCCCAAAGTCTGTGGGGCTGCAGGTTTAAGCCCCAGTGGGGTTGTAGGTTTAAGCCCCAGTGGGGTTGTAGATTTAAACCCCAGTGGAATGCAGGATGTTCCCCACTCCTTCTCCTCCCTTCCTCCTCAGCTGCATCACTCTGGGCTTGGCTGGGAATGTGCTGTGTCTTCCCTGTGACAGCTCTGGTGTCACTTAACCCACCCTGCTCCTGCTGGGCACGACCACCTGGGAAAATCCCCCAGACACTGCTCCCTTTTGTGTTGGGAGCTGGAATGGGGGACCAGGCTGGATCATCCCCAGTGCTGCTCCTTAGCTTTCCTAGGCAAATTAATATGTTGATGATTTTTGACAGTTGCAGAGATAATGGCTACTCAGAGTTGTGGTGGAGTTTCCATCTTTGTGGAGATCCTCACAATTTGACAGAATATGACCTGGGCAACTTGCTGTGTCTTCAGAGGTTGCTCTGCTTTGTACCTTGCAAAGGTTCTTTTTAAACTCAGTTGTTCTAAGATTCTTTAACTGACAGCCAGCAAGACATTGAAATTATGGCTGCAGCTTTCCATCTTACTTGGAAAAGGTGAAAAAAAAAATTAGTATGTTAGATCTTGAAGATACAGCTGAAGGAAAAAGTCTGTGTAAATGAAAGGTTTAAACTTCTTCAGAACATCAGGATGCACAGTGTTGTACCACTCTTGAGATCCCCAGCACAAAGGACAAAAGCATGGAGCACATGGGAGGTGGCCTGGAGAGGGTGGGCATGGACACCCCACTGCTTCTATCCAAAATCCTGCCCCTCACCAAATTCCACTGAAGGGAAGCCTGCTTCCCTGAGCTGCCATTAAGTTTTCTCTCCAAATCTTGTCCATCAAGGCTTGCTGGCAGAGCAGCCAGGAGTCAGGCAGGAAGACAAAGTGTGGGTCAGCTGCTGAAATAGCTGCACCAGACACTCTCAGTGTCATGGACACGTTTCCCCTGAGCTCATATTTTGTTAAAAATACAGAACCCCTCTCTATTTTGAGTTATAATCCTCAGTGACAAATGCAGAGAACAGTAAGTGATGTATCTATGTGTGATGGGTCTGGTTTCTTTTTCTCCACCAAGGTTGGGATTAATACACGAGAGTCACAGTTTGTGTTCAGACTTGGATGTTTATTATTTCTTATCTCTTTACAGACTCATGAGCCTGTGAGCTCTAACTAGCAAGTAGAGAAATGAGGTAAATTGGAGAGCTTCTAACTCTTCCCAAGGTTATTTAAATGATAATCACCCAATAATGAGGTGACACCTATATTATTTATATTTCTGACCCAATAATGACCACCCAAGGTGTGCAATGTGGACCTTTTCACCCAATTACAGAGAACCACCCAAACCCATCAAGAAGAAGGAAGAAGAAGGTGAAGAAGAAGGACATAGACAATGCCCAAAGTCCTCCATTGTGCCCCATACATTACTATATACTAAAATCCCAAATTCTAAGTTTTTCACCCTGTGAGATCACACAATATTATTCAAACTCCACACCCACAACCCCAGTGCTATCACTCAATTTTGGAAGCCTGTTCCAAGGCCTCAAGTCAAATGTGATTCTTTCCTGAGGGTCAGCTCCTTTTAGCACAGAAAGGCTGAACTTTTCAGCCTCCAGGGTTCCAGCATCTGTGCTTGGGAGTGGGTGCCTGCCCGTGCTGTACCTGTATTTACAGTGTTTGTGTGTCTGGGCTCCTCTCACAGCTCCCATTCCCATCACACATGTGCAGCCTTCCTGCTGTGCCTGCACTTGTCCCTTAGCCAGGGGAAAAGGGATTTGGGTCTGCACAGCACCACGATCCATCCGTGGTACAAGGATGTCCTACCTATGGACTGGGAATCTCCACAGGATGGGAGCTGGACTGGGGGGCACTGGGGTGTTGTTTAATACTTCTTTTAGTGTGGTGCAGTCCATGAAATGAGAGCTGAAGGAGGCTGAAAAGGCTGCAGGAGATGATCTGAGATATTGTGAATATCCTTGTCTGTAGCAAGAGGACACAAAAGAATGACACCATCGGGTTGAAATGAGGAAGAGAAGGCAGTTTATTATGATTTGGGGTTTAAATACGATTTGGAATTTGATCAAGGATTGGGAGATGAGAGGAACACCCCTCTGACCCCAGTGGTCAAACCAGCAGTCCATCACAGAGAGGGATGGGAAAACAACCTACTTGTTTGTGTTACCTGCCTGAGAATCTCCAGTAGAAATATGTAAACAATCATCAGAAGGCTGAAAATCAGAGTGGCACTTATCCATGAGCCATCCCTGCCTACAGGGTCACAATGACTCCACCTCTGTGCCCAGGAACTGCAAATTGTGGGGCCTGAAGGCCACCATCCATCCCTGCCAGGGTCCCAGTCAAACCAGTGCCATTCCACTCTGTCTTTGCACTTAAACTCCCAAAGCTCTTTCCCTGAATCCCCTTGCACCAAGTGGCTAAAGCAGCCCAAATTTGCCACAATGGAAGGTGTTCTTCCAACGAATGTGAGCATGAATTAATAATAATGGCATTTTGAAGGCTTGCTCTGTGCTTGCTGCATCCCTCCTGCTGCACTCAGAGCTGCTGAGGAGCTGCAGCCACGCTGATTCATTTTGCACTAATAACAGCCTTCCCCCTAAGAGGGATAAAACTGCACGCTGAAGTTTCTGCAGGCAAAATGCATCTCCAAATGAACTGCTAAAAATGGTTAGCAAAAGGCTATTTCCAGCTCCTCCACCCAGCTGGAGCTGGCTCTCCTCCCTGGCTGGTGCTGTCTGCATCTGTCACAGGAGTTACTGGGCAGGGAAGGGAGGCAGGGAGGGGTGCAGGGAGCAGGTGAGGAGGTTTGGGAGAGGCAGAAAAAGGGCAGCAGGTGAGGAGGTTTGGGAGAGAGAAAAAGGGCTGAAGGCAGCAGGTGAGGAGGTTTGGGAGAGACAGAAAAAGGGCTGCAGGTGACGAGGTTTGGGAGAGACAGAAAAAGGGCAGAAGGTGAGAAGGTTTGGGAGGCAGAAAAAGGGCTGCAGGTGAGGAGGTTTGGGAGAGAGAAAAAGGGCTGCAGGTGAGGAGGTTTGGGGAAGCAGGAAAAGGGCTGCAGGTGAGGAGGTTTGGGACAGGTAGAAAAAGCTGCAGGCAGCAGGTGAAGAGGTTTGGGAGAGGTAGAAAAAGGGCTGCAGGTGAGGAGGTTTGGGAGAGGCAGAAAAAGGGCTGCAGGCAGCAGGCAAAGAGGTTTGGGAGAGGCAGTAAAAGCTGCAGGCAGCAGGTGAGGAGGTTTGTTTGGGCGAGGCAGAAAAAGGGCTGCAGGGAGGTGCCTCAGTGCTGATCCAGCAGGCACAGAGAGGGGACACAGCCCTGTCACGCATGTCACCAAACAGCACTGCCAGCACAGCCCATGAGAGCTGTGTGCAGGTGTCACAGGCACCACCCTCATCCTCCAGCTCCTCCCTGGCCCCTTGGTGCTGCCAAACCCTGGGGCCTGCAAGTAAAGCAAGTCCCAGCAGTGCCTGTCCCCACTGTGGCTGCTCACTCACACAGGGGTCCTTTCCTCCTGGCTGTCAGAGTGAGAACTTGTCAGACACTTCTCTAATCTCAGGGATAATAAACCTCCCCCCAGCAGCTCCCTGACTCCCGGATCTGTCATGTGAGCCAGCTGTGCACAAGGAAAGCACTTTGAATGCAGGTGATTTATCTGTCCTCAATCTGATCCAAATACACCCCCCTGAGCATGATTCAGGCAGCAGCAGCTCCTCCTCCTCCCAGAGCCTGGATCCAGGGTGCTGGGGGGAAGAGTTTGCCTTTGCAGGGATCACAGAATCCCAGAGTGGTTTGGGCTTAAAGCTCATCCAGTCCCACCCCTGCCATGGTAGGGACACCTTTCACCATCCCAGGCTGCTCCAAGCCCTGTCCAGCCTGGCCTGGGACATTGGCAGACCAGTGACATCTCTTAGAATCACAGAATCACTGAATGATTTGTGTTGGAAAAGACCTTAAAGTCCATCTCATTTCATCCCTGCCATGGCAGGGGCACCTTCCACTGTCCCAGGCTGCTCCAAGCCCCATCCAACCTGGCCTTGGACATTGGCAGAGCAGTGACATCTCTTAGAATCAAAGAATCACAGTGTGGTTTGGGTTGGAAGGGACCTTAAAGCTCATCCAGTGCCACCCCTGCCATGGGGAGGGACACCTTTCACTGTCCCAGGCTGCTCCAAGCCCTGTCCAGCCTGGCCTTGGACACTTCCAGGGATCCAGGGGCAGCCACAGCTGCTTTGGGCACCCTGCTGCTCACTCACCCTCCCAACCAAGAATTCCTTCCCAATATCCCATCCAGCCCTACCCTCTGGCAGTGGAAGCCATTCCCTGTGTCCTGTCCCACCATCCCTTGTCCCCAGTCCCTCTCCTGCTCTCCTGGAGCCCCTTGAGGCCCTGGCAGGGGCTCTGAGCTCTCCCTTCACTCCTCCAGACTGAACAGCCTGATCCATGATGATCCCACGTTCCTCTCAGGGGGCCACCCCATGAAGGACCCTTTAGGGCTCTGCAGCCTCCCCACAGGGCTCTGTGGGGTGCACACAGCAGGGTGGCATGAGAGCATGGACAGTGCAAATATCTCATGAACAATAATGAAAAGGAAAGTGTCTGCTTGAGGGAGATACCTCAGAGCTTCCCTGCAGCCTGAGGTGTGGCCAGCTTTCCCCTGGGTGGGTCACAGTCATCATCCCCATCTGCTCCCACCCTGCTGAGACCCTGCAGGGCTGCATGAGAAAGCAGCAGGAAGGGAAATTTAGATTAAATATTGGGAAGGAGTTTTTGCCTGTGAGGGTGGGGAGGCCCTGGCACAGGGTGCCCAGAGCAGCTGTGGCTGCCCCTGGATCCCTGCAAGTGTCCAAGGCTGGACAGGGCTTGGAGCAGCCTGGGATGGTGGAAGATTAGAAGGGTTTTGGTTTATTTTCTTCTCTGCCAAGGTGAAGATGAATAACGTGGGAAATTAAGATGTCGAGTTTGGACTTGGAATTTTTATTATATCTTATCTATTTACAGTATTTACAGGCTGAGAAGCTGTGAGCTTAACCAGCAAGCCAGGGAAACGAGGTAAAATGGAGAGCTTCTAACTCTTTCCAAAGTCTTTTAAGTGATAATCCTCTAATAATGAAGTGACACCTATATTATTTATGTTTTAGACCCAATAATGACCACCCAAGGCCCTCAATGTGGACTTTTTTCACCCAATTACAGAAAACCACCTAAATCCATGAAGAAGAACAAAGAAGAAGATGAAGAAGAAGGACAAAAGACAACACCCCAAATCCTCCATCTTGACTCCTATGTATTACTATACAGTAAAACCCCAAATTCTAAGTTTCTAGGATTCCAACAGAAGGTGTCCCTGCCCGTGGCAGGGGGTGAAATGGGATCAGATTTAAGTTTGCCTCCAGCCCCCACCAGTGTGGGATTCTGTGACTGTCTGAGGGTGTGGCTGAGGCACAGCAGAAATGCCACCTCAAGGTGCCAGGGACACAGGACCCTCAGCAGTGCAGCCCTGGGGGCTTGGGGATGGCCACTAGCAAACAGATTTGATTAGAAATGAATCAGCATCTGCAGCAAAGTGTGATATTTAATAAAGAGTGAGGAGCTGCAGCACAGCCCAGGGGGGCCAGGCTGTCAGAGGCACAGCACAAGGGAACCCCCAGCCCCACCCAGCCAAAAAAGGTCACAGGATGTGTCTGGACCCCAGAGCCACCAGGGAAATGCTGCCACCCTACATGACATCCATAGTCTGGTGTCCCTAAGCCTCCCAGAAATTTAGAAACTCTTCTCAGTGTCACCCTGGGTGTGAGGTTTTTTTATCTTGTTTTCCTCTTTGTGTTAGAGCTGGGATTAATACACAGGAATTAGAGTTTCTTGTTCAGACTTGGTGTTTATTATTTCTTATTTATGTATAGTCTCACAGGTTGTGAGCTCTAACTAGCAAGTTAAGTGAGGTAAAATGGAGAGCTTCTAACTCTTTCTAAGGTTATTTAAGTGCTAATCCCCCAACAACGAGGTGACACCCATATTATTTATATTTCTGACCCAATAATAACCACCCAAGGCCCACAATGTGGACTTTTTTCACCCAATTACAGAAAACCACCCAAACCCATGAAGAAGAGGGTGAAGAAGGACAAAGACAACACCCAAAATCCTCTACATTGCTTCACATATACTACTATATACTAAACCCCTGATTTTCAGGTTCCAGAATTCCAACACCTGGGGGTGCTGGTAAACCACATGCTCTGCCCCAAACCTATTCCAGCTTCAGATCAGGTCTGATTTAAAAACCATTATTGATTTTGGATTGTCACTCCCAGGTTTTGATGTCTAATCTGGCGACAGCCTTTTAATGATGTTTTTGAGGTTCTTTCTTCACCAGATGATTAAATAAATACACCTCTTTTAGGCAGAAACCGAGTATTATGCTTAATGTCATCACTGAGAGAAGTGGAGCTTTTAAAAAATGCATTGATTTATTATTTATTTAATTTAATATTTATTTATTTATTATGGTGTTTTGGGGGGTTATTTTATTTTGTTTTGTTTTATTTTATTTTATTTTATTTTATTTTATTTTATTTTATTTTATTTTATTTTATTTTATTTTATTTTATTTTATTTTTTATCACACATTGGTGAGGCCTTTCTTACTGACTTTGGGATGGACAGAATCTCATCCTGGATGCATCCATTGACTTTTGATGGAGGTGGGAAGATGCCAAACACAATCCATGGTGATTTTATCAGTTCCTGAAAGCAAGGGAGAATCATTCCTGATTCTTGTCTGGGAGAAGGGAATGGCCAGAGACAGAACAAGGATTTTGCCGTTGAGGAGCCAGGTGTCAGTGAAAACTGAAGCAGATTGTTGCAACAGGACACAAAATAAAGGTGCTCGACTCCAGTCAGAAGGCAGTAGAAATTAGGTGGTTTTATTTACAATTCATTCAGCCCTTTTATAACATGCTGCACTAAAAGTCACATTATTATTGTTATATACAATAATATATAATTATTGTATATATACATATAATATATTATATGTATATTATAATGTATATAATATATAATATTTTATATCTGTTATAATATAATTATTATTAATGTGACTAAAAGTCACATTATTGGTCCATAGGGCTGACACCTCTGCCATTGGCTAAATAACAAAAATAGCAAACAACACCTGCTGTTATGGGAAAGGAATATTGTTCACACAAGATTTTTTTTGGAAAAAGAAAACCGTTGAAAAGTTTTCCTTGGGAAGAGCTGAGCTCTTCTCAAGCCCAGAAAATCTCGAGCCCACAGCAGGCAGCAGTGCAGTTGTGCAGACAGCAGTGCCTCACCTCCAGCCCCAGCCCACAGAGGGCTGGGATGCTGAGAGAGGCTTTGCGTGTCAGGCTCGGAGCTGCTGCATCCCAGAGGAGCAGCAGGATGCTCATCCCCTGCAATAACAACACCACGGGCTGAGTTTCTTGGTTTTCTCTGCAAAAAGGTCCTTTTGTCCTCTCCCTGCCTGTACACCCAGAGAAGCAGCACTTCAGGGTGTGCAGCAGGGACACAGAAGAGTGGTTCCTTTGCTGATTCCCAATCTCTTATTCACTAAATTGTTGGGTTCAGTGTATTTTGTTAGTGGGAGCACATTGTGCCTGATCCAGCAGCTGAGGGACATGAGGCTGCTGCAGCTGCCTGTCCCCAGGTCTGTCAGACATCCCACTTCTCCCCAAATATTACATGGTCTATTAGGGTAATCTTATTTTTTTACACATTCTTCAGTGTAGCCAGGTCAGAATTTGACAGCTTATGCAGTTGATATCTATGCATTTTAGACTTGATAAAATGGTTCTTTAAAAAATTATATATATATTATATATGTATATAAAATATATTATATATATATATTATATTATATATATATTATATATTTTTATATTATATATAAAATATATTCTATATTATAGTATGACCATTTTTATATATTTTATATATATATATATATATATATTCCTGAATATATATATATATTCTTTTTGCTTTTATATTCTTTATTGCTTCACATATACTACTATATACTAAACCCCTAATTTTCAGGGTTTTTTGCTATATATATATAAAAAAATATATATATTTCTTTTTGCTGCTGGGCTTTAAAGTGCAATTCAAGTAAGCCAGAATTTATAACAATCAAGAACTTGTAGGGAAAACAAATTATTGGTTGGTTGGGTTTGAGGGTTTTCTTTTCCCTCTGAGGTAGTTTTGCGAGGACAAGGGATGAGGCTGAAGGTGTGCACAGCACACACCTGAACTGCATGTACACCTCTGTACCTAAGTGCATGTGAAAAACGAGCTCCACTCTCTTAGAAAAATTTATAAGTTTAATAAAAAATAAAAATAGACAATTGGGAGACAGAAAAACAGAAGTTTCTCAGCTGAGGGTGCCTGGCATAAAGCCAGCCAGCAGCACATCCTTCACCCTTTTTGATTTCTTATTTTTAAGGATCACTGTGTTACATATTCAATAGACTCTAATGCATGATTCAAACATTCTCTTTGGGTTTGATCCGTTTCAATTCCCCCCAATCATTTTTATCTGGTAGATCCATCTGTAGGTGGCTCCACTTCATCTGGTGACATGGGTCTCCTAAATTCTCCTCCTGAGGTTTTTGGTTATCTTCATTTAGATAAGAAACAGAAAGTCAGCAGTCTTTCTTTCTTTCTTTCTTTCTTTCTTTCTTTCTTTCTTTCTTTCTTTCTTTCTTTCTTTCTTTCTTTCTTTC
>JBBMKD010000070.1:499189-509884 GCA_037834095.1 Argya squamiceps
CTTCCTTCCTTTCTTCCTTTTATTATTATTATTAATGCAAGCTAATCCTCCATACCTTCTGGTTTGGTCAGTTTAGATATTACAAAGAGAAATAAACCTAGTCTTTTTACTGTTAACCCTACGGTACAACCAGAAAATATACATTTATTACTTTTCTAAACTCCATTAATAAAAGATAATTATATATAGTATTCATTTTAATATTTGCAAAAAGCCAACTACATAATAGGGATTTATAACATGCACACCTGGACACACAGCTCCCAGACTGACACTCAGAGCACCTCCATGAACATCAACAGCACCAAACAGCCTCATCCTGCTGCTCCTGTGGCTGAGCAGGGTGCAGGTCTAACAGAGAGAAGATAAATACACATGTATGTGCAACATTGATCCCTCCAGCAGCTGGGTTTATCCATAATAAATCATAATAAATCAGAAAATGCTCTTCCCCTGTTGCAGAATTCTTCAGGGAAAGTGGACATGATGTATACCCAGGCTTTGAACTACTCGAGCTGAGGCTTTCAACCAGGCCTGATTGAGGCCTCGAAGCCTGTGACACAGTTAAAATTACTTGGTTGAGTGTGGCACAGTTAGAAATTAGCAGTTAAGGTGTCAAGAAAAGATAATACAGTAGTGAAGGTCACTGAATAAAATTGTTAGTAATTACATAATAGCCATCTTAAAAGTAAGTAAAATAAAGTGTGTTTTCATACTTCTCTCTGCTGTGGGCCAATGAAAAAGCCACTGTAATTGTAAACTATATAGGAATGTATATAAGCAGCCATCTTAGTCGAAATAAAGCAGAACGTGGTTGTTAATCATACTGGTTTGACCTGTGTTCTCTGAATGGTCCAATTCCTTCTAATCTCGAGTTAACCCTGGATCCAAACATCAAAAACTTTATTCCCCCACATGCCATGTTTGGTCTCACACTCCAGGGCAGAAAGATCCCTGGTCCAAAAGGTGACCCAGGGAGGTATTCCCAGTGATCATTCTCACACCTCCACCCTGGCACAGATGGCTCTGCTGGGACAGCTCTGGAAGGGGCTCTGGGCAATGTGGTTTTTCCTCAGGAGTCCTCAGTCTGAGTCCCCACCCAGCACTGTGTCCCTGTGCCCGCCAGGACCTCTGGACATTTGATGGGCTGATGGTTCTCCTTTGGGGAGTCTCAGGGTAGCCCCAGGGTAGAGTTTGAGCTCTCCCTCCTGCCACTGTCTCTTGCCTTTGTGGATGTGGAAGCTTTAATCACATCCTCTGGTCTCTAAATTGATAGTTCTCTCTAATCCCTAATTCTGCAGGAGCTTTGGCAGAGCTCCTCCAGCAGGCAGAGAGCAGGTCCAGGCTGAGCCTCCACCTTCAGACCCAGCAGGAGTTTTTTGGCAATGCAGGAGGGTCCTTCTCCCCTTTAATTCACGTTTCCATGACCATCTGCACGGCTCCATGTGTGATGGAAAGTCTTCCCTCAGCATCTCAGCACTGGGAAATGTTTCTGGTGTGCTCAAGTGTGACAGCACTGGACGCTCTTTGTGCCCCCTGAGCTGTCCAAGCCCTGCAGGGATGTGGGATGGTGCTTTGCAGGGGTCTGAAGCACAATTTCTTGCCCACTTTGCCCAGTTCTTCCCTCCAGTGCTCTGCAAAGCCTGTTTTCCACCAGCCCTGGCTTTTGGCACACTCTGCTGCAGTGGCTGCACACCCAAACACACTGAGTTTAAATTCAGGGGAGTTGTCCTGTCTAGAACGAGAATTGTCACTCATTCACATTCTGATCAAGCACTTAAAACCTTCCAGAGTGGTGCCCAGCCTGGATCTGGAGGCAGCAGGCAAAGGGACAGGTCCTTGTCCCTTGTCCCTGTCCCCACTGTACAGACAGGGATGCCAACAAAGGTGACAGAGCTGCCATCAATCACAGGGCCTGAGCAGAGGCTTCCAAGTATTTAAATCATTAATTAAGATTAATGAAATGCACTCCTGCAATTTATTTAAGTGCATGTTCTGAACCTGAAAGCCAGTTGTTAATTAGTGGGGGATACAATTTGAAAGGCTCAGTAAATCCCCTCTTAAGCCCCAGTGAGGCACATCCAGCTCCAAGTGCAAGGGGCTGGCTCTGCCCAGGGGATGCTGCATCAGAGCAGGGTAGGAGACACTTGAGGAGACACACATCCCAATAAAATGGGCTTTTGGGGAATTAGGGGATCCATCCAGCTCAGGACTGAGAGTGGGAGGCACAAACTCATCATTGTGGCAAATGAGAGGCTTCATTTGACTTCTCCAGGTATATTAAATTGAAAAAAATTCAGGCATTACTGGAAGGATTAGAGCTCCTTAGAGATCCCACTGCCCAGCCCTGAATCCTCCTCATGAAGGCAAATGCAACCAAATACATGCCATTACAGGGTGAATCTGACCTGGAAATAAAAATGCACTCATTTTGTCACGTGAAATGTCACAGCTGTGGGGTCCTGCATGGATCACCTTGTGCTTGGCCTCATGCTGGGACCTCTGTGTCCATCAGACCAGATCATGGAATCAAAGAATCCCAGAGTGGTTTGGGTTGGCAGGACCTTAAAGCTCATCCAGTGCCACCCCTGCCATGGGCAGGGACACCTTCCACTGTCCCAGGCTGCTCCAAGCCCCATCCAGCCTGGCCTTGGACACTGCCAGGGATCCAGGGGCAGCCACAGCTTCTCTGGGCACCCTGTGCCAGGGCCTCCCCACCATCACAGAAAAGAATTCCTTCCCAATTCCTTCCCAATAAGCAGAGGCAACCACTTTCCAGGGTGCTCCATGGTTTCCCACTCTGGTGACACACACAGGCCACAGGATCACAGCCATCCTCTGCCCCCAGTGCAAACTTCCCTCAGGATCAGGAGTGTGGAGCTGTTCCAGGACTTTGGGCCACTCGCTGGGGTGTTTGGAAAAGCAGCATTCAGAGTGACCTTCCCCACAGTGCAATAAACCAGACACACTGGCAGTAAATTGCATCAATTACAGGGAAGTCAGTAATTAATTAGAAGCTGGGATTCTTCCCCATCCCTCATTGCAGCTCTGAAATTAAAAGTCCTGGTGAAGAATAACTCCAGGCCAAGGAGTCAGTGCTGGGGTTGCCACACAATTGCCCCCACATGAGGAGTCTGGAGTAGCTTTTGAGGTGTTGATTGATTTGCTTCTGAGTTGGCAGCAAGGACAAGGGTTTGACCTCTGCACACAGGAGAGGACTTGGATGGGAGTGAATCCTGAGTGCCACTGCAAGTGGAAGTGTCCATCCAAGCTGGGAAGGGGCTGTGTCCTTGTGGGAGGCAGTGGAGGGGGCAGAGGAGGGTGAGATCCCAGCAGAAGCAGAGGTTGGGATGTGTCCGTGGAGGGCAGGGAGCTGCTGAGCTGTTGGGAGTGCCTGAGAGGATGTTGGAAATGTGTGGACCACCCCAGGATTGAGGATACAGGCACTGCTGCCCTCTGCATGGGGAACAGAGCCAGAGAGCCACCAAAATCAGAGCTGCTGAAGGTCTGTGTTCATCAAAACAGGGCTTGGATTGGAAACAACCTTAAAGACCACCTCATTCCAGCCCCCTGCCATGGGCAGAGCCTCTCTCCACTCCAGGTGTGCTGTAGGAGCATCCCAGGACGGCAGGGAGAGGGAACTCTGCAAACCTGAGACACTTTGGAGAGAACACGTGGGTTTATTGCAAGGGTGGTGGGTAAAAAGGGCCTTCAGCCACCAGCCTGGGCTGAGGGGAAGTCCCAAAGAGAGAGAGAGAGAGAGAGTAGGGCTAAGGGAGGTAAGGTAAGGAGGGTGGGAACCTTGTTACAATACATTATATCTCCTCTTGTGTTGCATATTCTAATTTACAGTGACCAATAATACAGTGACCACACAAGATACAAAACCTACAGACTTTGCACACAGCCTATAAGAACTGCTGTATTACCACTCTGTATTCCAAACTCTAAAGACTCTTCTTATCTATCTTTTCCCTGATACCTTGGCAGGGTGGGGTGGGGCTACACCCTTGGGTCCCTCAGTGTCCCATTGTTTGTTACAATCTTCCTGCCTGCCATGATTACATCCCAAAGCTGGCTCTCATTTCTATTTCATTCATAGGTTTTATATTCTCAGTATCTCTTGCTAAGCAATCATATTTGTGAGATTTTCCTGTCCCATCTTTCCCAACAGTGTGCAGCTTTCAGAGCACAGGAGCAGGGAGGCATTGTGGCCTCCAGCCTAATGCAGGCTGAACACCTCCCTGCCCTGGAAACCTCCCTCCCAGCTGTGCTGGGCCCTGCTGGGATGTTCCTGAGGAAAGCTGAGTGCAGGGCTGGCTGGTGGAGCCTGAGGCATAGGCTGGGGCCAGGGCAGAGGCAATCAGAGCAAACAACCCCCCTCCAAACTGGGCAGAGGAGAGGAGTGAGCCTGGGAGCTCACATCCATCCAGCAGGCAAGGTCAGCTGGAGGGGAGCTGAGCTCCCAGAAAAGCCCCTGTGGAAAGGGAGTTTGAGCAGAAATGAGGTGTAATCAGCTGCTGCCAGCACAGACCTCCAGCTGCCATGACCCAGTTAACACCAACACTCACCTGCAGGAAACTTTCACTGCATTTTCAAGGGCTGATGTCAGGGAAAGCAGGTCACAGCATGGAGGTGAGTCTGGGAGGGGGGTGTGATGCTCCAGGAGCTTTCAGGATCTGTCTGGGCACAGGGTGCAGGGAGGATCTGTGCTGTGGTCATCCCACTTCAGTGGGGAAGCAGAAAATTGCTACAAACCTGTGCCTGATGGTTCCCAGTCCATTGGGATGAGTGTATCTGATGTTTTGGGAAGGCTGAGCTGAGACAGAGACTGGACAGAGCTGGAGAATAAAGTAGGGATTTATTGAAAGGCCTCCAGGATCCACCTTGAGCACGACAGGGTCTGACCAGGGCTACACCTAAGGTAGGCTAAGAATAGTCACAAAATAGACCCAAAATTGATGCAAAATGGCCAAACAGTCATGAGGTCTCACATTTTTATAAGTTTTGGTCCATTTGCATGTTGGGGTTTAATTGATCAATTCCAGCTCCAGGTTGTGAGGTCCCATCCTTCTTGTTCCTCCCTTCAGCCCACCCTTGTTTGTGCTTTTGGGCCTGAAAGTTGTCCTTGGTGTGCAGCAGGAAAAGGATTTGTTTTGTGTCCCTGCTGTGTGCAGAGCTGAGTGACACTGACTGTGAGCTCAGAACTGCTCCCCTGGGCAGCACAGAATGTGAAATACATGAAAGGTAAAACTGAAGGCATCATACCCCTGCCTGGTGGGGAGATTCCTCATGGTCTCACCATTGCCAAATGGCCCCAAAGAGCCCAAACCTCACAGAACCAGAACTGAGACACCAAAACAACCAGGCCAGAGAGGGGCACCCTGTGCCTCCCCTCCAGTGTGGCCAGCACAGGGATTTGAAGGGAACCCCACCATGTCCAGGATGTTTCTTAGAGCCTCTTCTCCTGAACCTGTAACATAAAGATAAGAGGGAAAGGAAGGACAAGAATTGGGATTTTTTTGGTTTTGTTTTTGTTTGGTTTGGTTTGGTTTGGTTGGTTTTTGTTTTTATGGGGTTTTTTGTTGTTGTTGTTGCCATGTAAAAATGGCATTTCATCCTAATTTTAAACCTGTAGGGGTGTATAGGAGACACCATGGACTCTCCTTAAGGGGTGAACAGGCTCAGGATTCATTGCTGGAGCAGGGAAAGGCTTGGGGTGGGAATCAGGCTGAATGTGAACAAAGCCTAGATGAGCTAAACTGCTGCATCAGGGGATTGTGGCCAATTCAAGGGAAATTGTTCATCCTTATGATCAGCAGCAGGGAGGACACCTCGCTGTCAGCCAGGGGAAGGGGAGGGTGAGGTGGGAGCTGATCTCTGCTGCAGCTGCTTGGGAATAATTGCAAGGAAACAGAGCCAAACCCACCTCAGTGGTGCCAAGTGACATAACTGGGGATGGTGGGCACACAGGGGACCTTCAGAGATTTGGGATGGACATCAGGAAACATTTATTGGTCTGAATGTGGCCCATCTCTAAGACAGCTCACTGGAGATCTCTGTCCTTGGGGGGTTTCCAGACTCAGGTAGGTAAAGCCACATCCTGATCTAATGCTGGAATAGCCCTGCCATGAGCAGGGAGCTGGACTGGGGATCTGTGAGGGCCTTTCTGCAGCTCTGCTGGATCCACAGCACTGCTGGACATCACTCCTCCCTGTCAGGACCTCATTCCAGGGATGCCCTGGCATGGCAGGGTACAGGCTCTGCTCCCCTGAAGTTGCAAAGGTCCAGGTTGGCTCCCTGATCCCATCCCAGCTGTGCCCACTGCCTGCAGGAAGGCCTAAGGTGCTTTAACCCCTTACCCACCTGGTGTGACCTTTCCTACTGACCTTGGGATGGGCAGAATCTCATCCTGGACTCATCCATTGACTCTTGATGGAGGTGAGAAGACACCAAACATGATCCATGGTGGCAATCAAATCAGTTTCCTATGCAAGAGTCCTGGGGCTCCCTGCAGTCCTGTAAACACTTTCCCCATGATGGGCTCTTGAGCAGCCCTTGGTGCCCAGCCAGGCCCTACCAAAAGCCTTTTTCTTCCCTGGGGAAGGAGCCAGCCCTGCCAGGACAGCCCAGCTCTGCAGGGCAGGGACTCCTGCTGCTCACCCTGGGGCTCCTGGCGTGTTGTCAGCACAGCTCAGGGCACCCTGCTCTGATCCCACCTTATTTATGGCACATCCTTCCTGCCTTCTCCCTGTTCTTATTGCCTGAAATGCTGCAATTTAGATTCAGGCTGTGTTTGATTGCAAACTCCCCCAATCCACAAATTTCGGTGACAAGCACTAGAGCAGCTCATTTCCATGCCAAAGTGATCAATCTGGAGCTGCTCGTTACACCAGAGAATAAATAAATAATGGATACATTGAAGGATGGGGAACAATCAGCCAAATTAACCAATAGATGTCAAATAATGACAAGGCCTGACATCCTTAACAGGGACCAAGAGAGAGAGGGATGGGACAAGCTTTCCCAGCATTGCCCAGGGCTGCTCAGCACTCATCTCTCTCTTCTCATCCCATGAGCCAACAGAGATGTGCAGCAATGACAGCAAGGGCTGGAGCCTGAAATCCTGGCTCTTACAGCACATACCTGTGTTTCTTCCTCACACCTGCTCTGTGCAAGCATCCATCCTGGGAATCACTCATCCCCTGGGACAGCAATCAGAACATTTCAGACTTGTGGCAGTGTGCCACCCAGTGTTACACGGTGTGGAAAGTGGCTCTGCAGCCCAAGTTTCACCTGACAAAAAATCCTTCCAGGGCACCATCTTTCTCCACAAATCCCTGACAGGAGGATGGATCCAGATAGGGGTCGGTTTCTTCTCCCAGGTGACAAGTGACAAGACAAGGGGAAATGTCCTCAGGTTGTGCCAGGAAGGATTAGGTTGGATATCAGGGAAAATTCCTTCCCTGAAAGGGCTGTCAGGCACTGGCACAGCTGCCCAGGGCAGTGGTGGTGTCACCATCCCTGGAGGGATTTAAGAGACGTGGATGTGACCCTTGGGGGCATGGCCCAGTGATGGACCTGGCTGTGCTGAGTTAATGTTTGGACTCCAAGATCTTAGAGCCCTTTTCCAAACTTTATGCTTTATAATTCCCTGATTCTATTTAGGACAGCCCAGTTCAGCAGCTGCCAACAACCCCCATCAGGGTGGTTAGTGAGGCACCAGTGGCTGCAGGAAGGTGGATGCTGTGAGCTGTCCTCACTCCCAGCAGGTGCAGGTGGCTGGGATGGTGCAGAGGGGTGTGTGGTGTCTGCCAGCCCTGCTGCTCTCCATCACTGCCTCCCTTTCAGTGACAGGTAAGTGCCAGCTGCCTGATTCATCCTCCTCTGGCAGCTCCTGCCTGTCAGCCTGGCACCCCAGGGATCCCCAGCAGGGGAGGCAGAGCAGCAGCAGCAGCAGCAGCTCTCCCTGTTGCCTGCTGTCAGCAGCTCGTGTGTGCCTGCAGGCACTGGGGACATGGGGAGGTTGTGCAGGGGTCACTTCCCTTCCACCAGGGCTGGGGGGACACTGACCCAGCTCCCCTGGCATCCCCAGCTGGGAGGGCAGCCAGAGGTGAAGGAGCTGCAGCATGGCCTGTGCTGATAGCAGGAGGGCTGCTCAGGGTAAAAATCATCTGGAGCAGAGTTCCTGGGTGTGCAGCAGAGCCAAGAGGCCATAAGAGATACCCTAAATCATGTGGGTGCTCACCTGTGAGTGCTTGGGTTCGCCAAATACAAAGGCATCATCCTTTTGGGGATGTTTTTGTGACACCTGGGGCTCAACAGAGCATCTACATCCTCTGGCTATTCCAGGTAATCTCTGCATTGGGCCTGGCCACATTCCTTGTCATCTGGGGGTCCCCTACATCACCTCAGCCCCTGCTCCATGCTTGAGCCTGCCCGTGGTGCTGCTGGACCTGCCTCAGAGGAAGAACCCAGCAAGTGCCCCTCCATAGCCTGGTCCTCACCCAGCAAAACCCTCTTGTCCCTCAGTCTCAGGGAGGGACAAACCTCCCCCATCCTGGGGAAAGGTGGTTTGGGGCTGCTGGGGGAGATGGGTTATCCTGGCCCCCATGTGGGACCCACGGGGTGCAGGGCAGAGGGGTCTGAGTGGGCACTGTGCAGCTGGACATCCCATGGGGACACTGGGCAGGGGTGTCCCAGTCAGCTGGACATCCTGAGGGGACACTGGGGACACTGGGGGTGATCCTGTCCCTGCTGTGGGCAGGCTAGGGGACAGCAGTGGCTGGGACAGCAGTGACAAGGACAGCAGTGGCAGGGACAGCAGTGGAGGGGACAGCAGTGGCGGGGACAGCAGTGGCAAGGACAGCAGTGACGGGGACAGCAGTGGAGGGGACAGCAGTGACAGGGACAGCAGTGACAGGGACAGCAGTGGAGGGGACAGCAGTGACAGGGACAGCAGTGGCAGGGACAGCAGTGGAGGGGACAGCAGCGACAGGGACAGCAGTGGCAGGGACAGCAGTGGCAGGGACAGCAGTGGCAGGGACAGCAGTGGAGGGGACAGCAGTGGAGGGGACAGCAGCGACAGGGACAGCAGTGGCAGGGACAGCAGGGGCAGGGACAGCAGTGGCAGGGACAGCAGTGGAGGGGACAGCAGTGGCAGGGACAGCAGGGGCAGGGACAGCAGTGACAGGGACAGCAGTGGAGGGGACAGCAGTGGAGGGGACAGCAGTGACAGGGACAGCAGTGACAGGGACAGCAGTGAAAGGGACAGCAGTGACAGGGACAACAGTGGCAGGGACAGCAGTGACAGGGACAGCAGCTCTCGGACAGCAGTGGAGGGGACAGCAGTGGCAGGGACAGCAGTGGCAGGGACAGCAGTGGAGGGGACAGCAGCTCTCGGACAGCAGTGGCAGGGACAGTAGTGGAGGGACAGCAGTGGAGGGGACAGCAGTGGCAGGGACAGCAGGGGCAGGGACAGCAGTGGAGGGGACAGCAGCTCTCGGACAGCAGGGACAGGGACAGCAGTGACAGGGACAGCAGTGGAGGGGACAGCAGGGGCAGGGACAGCAGTGGAGGGGACAGCAGTGGCGGGGACAGAAGTTTTTGGACAGCAGTGGCAGGGACAGCAGTGGCAGGGACAGCAGTGGAGGGGACAGCAGCGACAGGGACAGCAGCGGCAGGGACAGCAGTGGCAGGGACAGCAGTGGAGGGGACAGCAGTGGCGGGGACAGAAGTTTTTGGACAGCAGGGGCAGGGACAGCAGGGGCAGGGACAGCAGCTCTCGGCCAGCAGCTCTCGGACAGCGGTGGCTGAGGCAGCAGTGCCATCTCGCGGCATTGTCCCCTCGCTGCCGGGCTGGCCGTGTCCCCCTGCTGCCGGCGGTGGGACGGGGACAGCCGCAGGGTGCGGGGCTGGGGACATTCCTGTGCTGGCAGCTGCGGTGTGCAGAACCCGCAGTGCTGGCTCCCTGGTGCCGCCACCTCCGGAGCCACGGCTGTCACTGTCAAAGGCTTCCATCGCCAGAGGGCAGAGTCAGACGGGATTTGGGGGACAAATCGCTCCCTCTCGGGGTGGGGAGGTGTTGGAGCCAGCGTTTGAGATGATGGTCTCTAGTGGGAACTGAATTATCTCTTCCTCCACCTACCAAGAGTTTAGTTGTTTAAGAGCATTGTGTGTGCATGGCAAGTCTCCCCTGCTGTCTGATGTCCCCAGGAACGGGTTGTTGTGCTGTTTTATACCAGTTTTCATAGCAAGATTGTTTTCACATGGTAATTGCAAATTACTTAGAAGAGGTGACAACCTAACTCTGGCAATTTAGCAGAGCAGGCCTGATTTTATAATCTTTTTATAATTCTTTTACCTGTCCCAACAGAGAGGCCCTGGCTGGCACAGGTTGCCCAGAGAAGCTGTGGCTGCCCCAGCCCTGGAAATGTCCGAGGCCAGGTTGGACATGGAAGGTGTCCCTGCCCATGGCAGGGGGTGGAACAAGACAAGCTTTAAGGTCCCTTCCAGCCCAAACCAGTCTGGGATGTCTCAGCTGCAGATCCAGAGGAGGAGGAGGAGGAGATGCTCAGAGGGTGGGAGAGGAAGGCTCTCGGGTTTGGTTTCTCACCCGAGATTCAGGTTGTTAAAAGTCCTTGGCCCTCTAAAAGCCCTGAGCTGTGTCACAAGAAAGAAGCAGAGTCTCCAAGG
>JBBMKD010000070.1:509984-524849 GCA_037834095.1 Argya squamiceps
CCTCTCCCATGGACTAAAATCAAACCTGGTGCCTTCCTGGGCTGTGTGCCAAGGTCTCCAACCCCCCTGGACTGGCTCCATACCCCCTGTCCAGGGTTCAAACTCCCTTCCTCGGGTCCCAGCTCATCCAAAGGGGTGCCCTGGACTCTGACAGAAGGCTTGGCTTGACCACAGCAACTCTGAAAGTCAAGTGAGTGGGGCTAAACACTCCTCAGAAATCTCAAGGACCTGGGGGAGGGTCCTTTTGTTTCCTGCATCATTTCCAAACCAGGTGAAAAAGGCAATGACCAAAGCTCAGTCCAGAGACCTTTGCCAGCAGACATCTGTCACTGAGTTGGTCTTTAATTCATTGACTAGATGCCCACTTAATTCAATATATTACACGTCTTTAATCAAAATGTCACCTCGTAATAAATCAGATGCCCAGAAGAAATGTGACTTTATTTTATCAGCAGAGTTCCCCTATCAACCTGATCTGTAACCGTGTCAAGACAAGATGACAGGGGAGTTTGAAAGGACCCACATTCCCCCAGTTGGTGTTTCTGGACAGTAATTGTATTTCTGTCCTATTGTCCTTTCTCAATACACAGCCCAGATTAGACCACTCCATCATTTCAGCCAGCACTGATTGATGGCTGTGTCCTCATGCTGTGTGTCCTTTGTCTTCTGCTGTCCCCTTAACCCCATTTAAATGCTGAATTTCAGAGGGTTCTGTCTGAGGGTTCCCAGCATCTCCTGGAAGCTGGTGTTGGTCCCTTTATCCAAACAAAATACTCAAGGCGCAGCTGACCCACACAGGCACTGATCCCTTTGTTGGGTGTCTGGAGGGGACAGCAGCCAGCAGCACCAGGACAAGCTGGGTACCAGTGACAGACACTGCCCATCACCCAGAGCAGAAGCCTCCAAGGGTGATCCCTGGGCTGCCCTGAGCATCCTTTGGGTGCCTGTGACACCTGGTACCTGCTGTGGGCTCGGTATTTTCTGAGCCTGAGGATTGCTGAGCTCTTCCCAAGGGAGACTTTTCAACAGCTTTCTTTTTCCCAAAACAACCTTGTGTAAACAACATTCCTTTCCCATAACAAGAGGTGTTGTTTGCTATTTCTGTTCCTGAGCCAATGGGAGAGGTGTCAATCCTATAGATCAATAATGTGCCTTTTAGTGCAGCATGTTATAAAAGGGCAGAATTAATTGTAAATAAAGCTTCTGATTTCTACTGCCTTCTGACTGGAGTCAAGCATCTTTATTCCATGTCCTAGTGTGACAGTACCCCCATCTCCTGTCCCCTCCTGCCATCCCAGCAGCCTGTGGGCACCCTCCAGTCGTGTTGCTTTGTGCCCAGTCACCACCAGCCCCTGCTGCTGGGCCAGGCTGGGCACTCAGTGGTGCTGCACTCTTCCTGACCAAGATATTTCCAGTAAAGCCAGAGTCAAGCATGGAAAGGGGAACAAGTTTCGTACAGAGAAAGTGAAACTTAACACATCCCTTCCCCAACCAGGCAAACCACAGTGTGTGCAAGCTCATCCTTCCCACCCCTCTCCTCTTCCTCCCTGCTCCCAGAGAGAAGCTTTCAGTAAACAGAACGGCTGCTCACACTGCTCTGTCTTCAGCCCCTGCACCAAGGTAAGTCACCACAAACAGCTGGGGACACTCTCCTCTTCTGCCACCACTTTCCAGTCCTTGCTCCCTGTCCTCCCTCATTCTTCACTTCCCCCTCCACGAGGGTTCAAAGTAGAAAAACAGGGAGAGGATGATGTGGGGGGAAGAGGAATCTGCAGGAATCTGCACAATCTGTGTGATTGTGGACATCACTGGGCTCTGCAGACTTGTCCCAGGCTGAGAACCTCAGGGTTTGGGGTAGGTCCTTGTCCTCTCTCCCAGCTCTGTATGTTGAAGGTTTGCATCCCGTTTGCTGTTTTCTCCTTTCCTGTTTTTCACTGTCGTGTTTCTGCATCCTTTTCTCCCTTGTGCTCTCTATCCCATGGGACCACTGCCCCACAGAGCAGTGCTGCTCCCCCCAAACTGCAACAAACATCCTCTACAGGCATCTGAGGTGCCCCTACCCGTGCCCAGGACACAGAGGAAAGGGTTTGTGCCATGCTCCATGTGCTGGGCTTTCCAATCCCAGAGCTCTGCCATGGGCATGCTAGAGATTATCAGTGAACACCAGTGATTTGAGAACACCCAGCCTCAAAACCCTTCCAGGAATTTATTTCCACCACTGCAGCTGATGTCTGGTTATCCACACTGGACAATTCAGTGGATGTGGGCACCTGCCTGTCTGTGACCAAGGTTCACCTGTGTGTTTGCCTCCATCCCTGTGCTGCAGGAGGCAGGATGCAGCCTGGGCTCCTGCTGGCAGCCAGCACCCTGGCAGCAGTGCTGGCCGTGGCCCTGCTGGAGGATGGAGTGTGTAAAGCACCCGACGGCAAGAACGGCTCCCCTGGAGTCCCTGGCCGTGATGGGAGGCCAGGCCAGAAGGGTGAACCAGGAGAGCCAGGTAAGAGGAAATCAGGGATGTTGGGTGCCTGGGAGCTTCTTGGTGGGAGCATCCCAGGCTGTGGGAGCAGCTCAGACAGATGTGCATCAACTCCTTATCCTCTTTATTTCTCCCCAGGGAGACCAGGGCAGTATCCCTCCCTCGGGCTGAGCCTAAACATCAGGGGACCCAAAGGGGATGATGGTGAACCAGGGTTTCCTGGCCCCCCAGGCTCCAGTGGCCTGTTGGGTGCCCCCGGCCTGCCGGGGCGCCCGGGGCCGCCGGGGCTCCAGGGGGAGAAAGGGAGCGCCGTCGATGCTTTGGAGCGGCCCCGTCCCGCCTTCTCCGCCTCCAGGCTGTCCCCTCCCCGCCTCGGCACCACGGTGGTGTTTGACAGGGTCATCACCAACGAGGAGAACTCCTACAACCCCCAGAACGGCAAGTTCACCTGCAAAATCCCCGGGCTCTACTACTTCGCCTTCCAGGTGGTGTCCAGCGGGGACCTGTGTCTGGGCATCGCCAAGAACGGGGCGCGGGTGGTCGGCTTCTGTGACAACAACAGCCAGGGCATCCTGCAGGTGAACTCGGGCAGCAGCGTGCTCAGCCTGGCCCGGGGTGACCAGGTGTCCCTGACCACCGACCCCGCCCAGGGCAGCTCCATTTACAGCGGCTCCGAGGCTGACAGCGTCTTCAGCGGGTTCCTGGTGTCGCCAGAGACAGCCTGAGGGGCTCCCACACCATCCTGGGGTGTCTGGCTGTCCCCCTCGGGGTGTGTGGAGGGTGCTTTAGTGCCACAGCACGTGGGGATGGTTCCAAATTGAGCATGCAGGAGTGTGGTGTGCTTCCACCAATGTCACAACTGGCCGAGCTGTGGGTCACCTCTGCAGCACTCAGCTCCACGCTGAGCCTGCCTGCACTGTGGAGGCTGTGGATTTTCATCCCTTTCTCCTCCTGGGCACTCAAGCTCCACTCCCAGTTGTCACCAGCTGTGGCTCTTTGCTGCTGAGTGGGAAATCACTGCCTGCCACTGCTTCTGCTCCACTAACCACTGCAAAAGCCTTCCTGGCACTGGTCTCAGTGTCCCACATCCTGTCACCACTTCCCCATCAGTATAAATAAATGCTTCTTCTACCACTGCTCCTTGGGTTTTCTTTTCTAGTCATGCATCTTTCCCCAAACCATCAATATCCTGGACCCTTTACCAAGCTGCCCAGGGAGAGAAGTGATTCCAGTGTGACCCTGGTGCTGCAAACGCAGAGGGAGAGGAGGGAATTGAGTGTCCAATTAGAGCTGACACTTCCAGGAAGGAATAAGAAACATATCTGGGACAAGGCTATGTGTGTCCTTCACTGCTGAGCCAAAGTTTTCCCTGTCCTGCAGGGGAAAATGGGCAGTAGATTCTGCACCTCACCTGCATGGTCCCAAGTTGGCACCCAAACCCTTCCAACAAAGGCAAAAGGCAGCTGTGGTCCTCTGGCAAGGAGGGACAGGGGCACTGGGGTGTCGCCCTGATGCAAAAGTCTTTGGATTGTTTTTACTCTTGAACTGGAGTTTCTCATGCAGCTTCACAAAAACAATATGTATTTTTAGCATTTATCTATTGTTTACATTTTTGTCCTCTGGGAGGAGAAATGTGATGGACGGTGATGTTCACCATCCAGGTCAGAGAGGTGGCGACCTATGTAGCCAATCTCTTGGACCTCTGTAAAAATGTATATAAATGATGGAGTCAGATAATTAGAAGAGAATAAAGAACCACAAGCTTCCCTTGACCTGCTGCATCTGCCTCGTTCCTCGGTGCCCAGATATTGTTACACTGGGGGCACTGATGGGGCTGTGGGGTGATGGTGGTGGAGCTGTGAGGGTTTTGAGGTGTCATGAGAGGGAGGTACAGCAGGTTGGGCTGGTCAGGAAGCAGCAGATGCCACACCATGGGACTGCTCCTCAGGGGAGCTGCTCCACAAACATTGGGCACCAAAATATCCCCATTCCTGGAGCAGTGAGGTGTTGCTAGATGGATACAAAAAAACTATGTTCACCTGTTAGGTTGTGAAAACAAGAAAGAAAGAAGTTTATTTTTTGGGATTTTGACTATATAGGTTTCGGAGTTTGATTAGGGATTGTGGGATGAGGTTAACACTTCTCTGACTCCACTGGTCAACCTACAAGTCTATTAATTTGTGCTTTCCCCTGGAAAAGAATGCATGATTTACCAAATGTGGCAATTTCAGGCACAGGTCAGGCAGGAAAAGCTTTATTCTAATTTCTGACTCCATCTTTTATATATTTTGGCCAGAAGGTAAAAGATTGGCTAAACAAGTCACCACCTTCTTGACCTCATTGGTGAACATCACCATCAATCATGTTCCTCCTCTGAGAGGAGAAATATGTAAACAAAATAGGTAAGTTCTGAATATCTCCATAGTTTATATGAAGCTGTGTGAGAACCTCCACTACAAACTGCAAACACTGGAAAGCAGGAAAATTCAGGGCGACAACCAAACATTATTTTTTGTTTATGTTACAAGCGTGAGAACTCCAGTACAGAAATGTAAAACATCAGAAGGCTGAAAAATCAAAGCAGCAGTGAGGAGGGGGCTGGGTCACATGTGAGGAGCAGCAGCCCACTGAGGGATCTTGGGGCCTCAGCGAGTCCAGCACCCATCAGAACTTGGTGGGGCATGGGGAAGGTACAGATCAGACACTCCCAAGGGAAAACATTTTGCAGTCCTGTTTAGGGGTGCAGCATCTCCCACCAGAGCCGGGCAGTGACCTTGAGCAGCCCTTCAGTGCCACAATCATCTCCAGCCCACATGAGCTGGCCTGAGGCTCTGCTCCCAAGCTGACCCTCTGCTCAGAAACAAGGGCAGTAAGAGTGAAAGCAGCGGATTTGGGGAGGGCTGTTCCCTGCAGTGCCACATCTCTGAGCTGTGTCCCACCTCTGACCTTCCCACCCTTCCTGGTTGCAGTGGCACCAGCACAGGTTTCGTTTCACAGCCAAGAAAGTGCCGTCTCAGCAGAGCCCATCGGGCAGGAGGATGTGAAATTTGGCTGAGAACAGCTGTGGTTGTGTCTTCCCAAAAGCCCTTGAGCCTTTCCTAACACTGTGACTTCCTCCACGGGGGTGTCAGGGAGCCACCCCCTCCGCGCTGTGCTGGCAGTGACCAGCACCCAGCAGGATCAGCAGCACGGGTCCCCTGCCCTGCTCCCACCACAGGTAAGAGGTGCTGCAGGGTCCCTGGCTGGAGGGTGGGACTGGGGGTCCAGCAGCGTGGCAAACTGCTGGAGAGGGAGAGAATGAGAGGAGGAGGAGGAGGAGGAGGAGAGGAAGGAGACAGAGGCACTGTGTGTGTGTGTGATAGAGACAGGATGCAGCAGGATGGAAGGGTTGATCCTGATGGACAGAGCCAGGACAGTCAGGCTGCTGCTGGAGGAGGAGGGAGATCAGCTGTGTGCAGGGAGCTCCAGCCTTGGTGCAGCACTGGGATCATATATATTTTATATTCTATTTTTTATATATATATATATCATATCATCATATATTATATTATGTTATCATATATTGTATTATCATATATTATCATATATTATCATATATTATCATATATTATATTATATTATAATATATTATAATATAATATAATATAATACATAATATATATTTCAGTCTTCTCGTTATTATATTCAGGATGGCTGAAATTATGATATAACCCATATCATCTTGGAGGGCTTTTAGCAATGTTTGTTAAAAGGCACATCCTTTTTTTATACACTGTTCCGATATACTGACCATGATTGGTCATTCAAACCAACACCCCCTTTGTAAGCATTTTGCAAATAAACAAGTTGCAAAAGCAGCAGGTTGCAGGGATTAGAAATTGTTTAGAATGTCTTCTCCCAGCTCCCCCAGAGCACTGCCTGGGAAAGCCTATCTAACTTTCTCTTCTGACCAGCTTGCAGCATCCCCACAGGGTGACAGTCTGCAGTGGTGTGTGCACCTCCAGGGTTTGGGGACACTGGGCTCAGAGGGCTTGGGGCTGCCCATGGGGACCCCAGACCCCATGGCTCCATCCAGACTGAAAATCCAACTCACTCTGTGCCATCAGGGGCTGCCCCGGGGTTGGAGATGAGCCTGGGACCCATCTCCACATATCCACACCCCACTGTCCTGCAGTGTGCCTAGGTGGGACACTGAGGACACACCCGTGGCATCCAGGTGTTCCTGGATCATCCAGTCTCCTTTTCTCCATGTCCTGCCAGCCACCCTGCCATGGCCCCTCACTCCAGCACTTCCTTTCTCTTTTCATGCTACAGAACACCAAAATGGAGAAGAGATTCTGGGAGCAGCTCTATCTGGCCCTCAGCCTCCTCTTCCTGAATCTGGGCTCTGCTGTGGCTGCAGAAAACACTCAAGGCTGCTATGGAACTCCAGGGCTGCCAGGCATGCCAGGTCTGCCAGGCAGGGATGGTCGGGATGGGCTGAAGGGAGCCAAAGGGGAACCAGGTGAGTGAGCAAGGAGGGAAACCACAAAGGGCTCTTGCAGGGGGGCACTGAGTCTTCCGTGGCTGCTCTGCCTTGGTTTGCAGGATGTGGAAAGCATCCTCTGTGGTCAGGTGGAAGAGGGAACAGCACTCTCCTGCCCAAGGGAAGGGGCTAGAGAAGCCTGTCTCCACATCCTGCCATTAACACTGACTCCTTTTCACCCTCCCCCACCTCACAGGTATCCCAGCTTCTTCTACACAGCTAGGACCCAAGGGCATGAAAGGGGACCCGGGCCTCCCCGGCCCTCCAGGGAAGCCTGGCCCCCCTGGTGCCCCCGGCCCCATGGGAATCCCTGGGGAACCAGGCCATGCTGGACCCCCAGGACCAGCAGGCAGCTTCAGGCAGCAGCTGCAGTCAGCCTTCTCTGTGACCAGGAAGACCAGCCAGTACCCCCTGAAGAACGTCCCCGTGGTTTTCAACAACATCATCACCAACACCAACAACGACTACGACACCACCTCGGGCAAGTTCACCTGCAGGCTCCCCGGGGTCTACTACTTTGTCTTCCACAGCTCCCACACGGCCAACCTCTGTGTCATCCTGCACAAAAACCAGAGGAAGATGGCCAGCTTCTGTGACCACAAGACCAACAGCATGCAGGTCAGCTCGGGAGGCACTCTGCTCCACCTGGCTGCTGAGGATGAGGTGTGGCTGGGAGTGAATGACTACAATGGCATGGTGGGCATTGCCAACTCTGACAGCATCTTCTCAGGGTTCCTGCTCTTCCCAGACTAGAGCATCAGCAGAGCCCAACCCAGCCCCCCTGAGGTCTTCTACCTGTCCTGAACACACTGCTCAGTGCTGGGCTCTTCCTGATGCCCCCAGTTTCTCTGCAGGGAAAACTCTCCCAGTTTCTCTGCAGAGAAATATCTCCCAGTTTCTCTGCAAGGAAATATCTCCCAGTTTCTCTGCAATGAAATATCTCCCAGTTTCTCTGCTGGGAAACATCTCCCAGTTTCTCTGCAAGGAAATATCTCCCAGTTTCTCTGCAGGGAAAAATCTACCAGTTTCTCTGCAGGGAAGTGTCTCCCATTTTCTCTGCAGGGAAGTACCTCCCACTTTCTCTGCAGGGAAGTATCTCCCAGTTTCTCTGCAGGGAAATATCTCCCAATTTCTCTCCATCCAGCCCAGCAGCCAGACCCACTCCCTCAGTCTTGGGGGCTGAGCACTGGTAGCTGCTGCACAGGGGGAACAGGCACATCTGGATGCATCTGCACCCAGAGTGATGGTGCTGAGCCCCTGGTCCTGCTGGCACTGCAATTTGCATCCCCCCTGCTAACCCCACGTTACCTCAGAGGTCTCTCTGTGTTTTTCCTGCTCCATGTTCAGCCAGGTGTGCTGGCACAGGCTGCAGCATCCCCTTTGCCATGACTTGGCTGTGGAAAGTGTCAATAAAACCTTCCCCAGTGCACCTGGTGTAGTGTGTTGTTTCCTGTGTGTCCTGCCTCTCTGTGGTGTGCACACACGTGCGTGTGACACCTGGCTATCTGTGTGGCATCAGCATGTCCCCAAGCCTTGCTGGCATCAGAAACTGTCACACCCACTCACATCTGGCTTTGCACAGGGGGTGGGACCCCTGGGACCCCTGAATGGGATGGTTCCCCTGTCCCCACACAACCCCCACCAGGAGAGCACCAAGACTCCTCCAAGCAGGGCCCTGACACTCCCCTTTCCTCCAAAGCTTCACAGGGGCACAGAGTGCAAAGGAAACCCCAACACCATGGCTGGGACATCCCTACCAGCATGGGGCAGGGGAAGCACTCTGCCTTTCCTGAGCCAGACCAAAGGAGCTCGTGGTTGTGGGGGCTGCAGAGCCCAGCAAAACCCAACAGGGATTTCTCTTGGTGTCACACACTGCAGGGTGGAACAGGCAGTCACCTCTCTGAACATCCTGTGCTTCACCTCCACAAGGCAGCAGCCAAAGCAGGGCTGGGAGTGCTTTTCCCATGGTAAAATCATTTCCCATGCACAAAACTGAGGAGATTCAGGGGCACAGAGTGGTGATGGTGGTGGAAGCTGAGACCCTGCAGCATCCCCTGGGCCTGCAGAGCTGCAAGTGTGCAGAGCAGCCTGAGGGGTGCTGGCTGAATGCATGCACATTTCTGCAGCTCTGGTGGGTTACCCTAAACTCATCTGGAGCTCCCAACAGCATTCCCCATAGCCTGCACCCCTGAGCAGGACCCAGGGACCCTGCAGGGCAGAGCTTTGTCTCTGGAGGGGCTCAGGGTGTTATTTGGGGATGGCTTGTTCTGCTCAGCTGACAACAGCATTCATGGAGGATC
The DNA here is from genome assembly GCA_037834095.1 of Argya squamiceps. Lineage (NCBI taxonomy): Eukaryota > Metazoa > Chordata > Aves > Passeriformes > Leiothrichidae > Argya > Argya squamiceps. The sequence goes on from JBBMKD010000070.1 coordinate 519,286, forward strand.
TGAAACTGCCATAGAGAAAGGACAGGAGCTAAAGATAAAAAGGGGATGTGTCCCAGATCCTTTCACAATAACCCTTGCAGGAAACTTCTGCTTCTCCTCGTGGGCATTTCTGCCCAGGACGCTGGGGTGTCCTGTTCCATCTCCCCACCTGATCAACAAGGAGCTCAAGGTAAGAGCAAGACCCAGCCCAAGGTTTCCCCCCCGCAGGTGGGGAGCCCAGCTCCAGCAGGGTGACAGTCACCTGCATTGCTGGCACTTCCCTGTGCCCTGGGGCAGAAGGGAAACAGGGGGTGGAGGTGCTGGGCTGGGGGTGGTGGAGGTCCCTGGTGGCACCCTGACCCCTCCTGCTCCCCCTGGAAGAAGGAAAACATAAAAGTAGAGATGGCAGAGTTGCAGAAGGGTGATCAGGGCCTGAAAGGTGCCCTGGGGGTGCTCTCCTGCCCTGAGAGGCTCTTGTCTCCTGATGGTCCTGGGCTGGGAGCCTGTGGATCAGTACCTGCCACACCCAAACCAGAATGGCTGTGGCTGGAGGATCCAACTCACCAACCTTCTGTCCTGCTGGCAGCAGAGCTTCAGCACTGGGAAGATCCACCTGAGGTGGGGGAGTTGTGACTGGGGGGCTGTGATGTCCAGATAGAGCCCCTAAATCCTCAGTGCTCATCCACGTGTGCCCACGCCAGGATCTGGGGGAAGGAGCTGGGCAGGGAGGGCAGGAAGAAGGAATGGATGTTTTCCCGGGGATGGAAACACAGATAACTGTCCCAGTGAGGCTTGTTAGAAACAGAAATGCCTCTGGGATTGAGCAGCTGTGTGACAGGACACAAGGGGAATCCGTGGGATGGAGGAGGGAGGTTTGGGGGCTTGTTGCCATCTTCAAGGACTAGTGCTGTCCCTCAGACATGCTGGTGGAAGGCAAAGCCCCATTCCCTTGCAGATGACAAAACTGCTCTGGTTGGGTGAGGATTTTACCCTGCAAGTGAGGTCCTGAGATGAGATGAGATGAGATGAGATGAGATGAGATGAGATGAGATGAGATGAGATGAGATGAGATGAGATGAGATGAGGAATTCCTCCTTCAAGGGAGCAGCATGGCCACATCGGACATCAGATCTCTGAGATAACCTGTCCCAAATATCCACGTGGCTGAAGCTGTGGGCACTTGTAAACGGGAGATTTAAGGGTGATGAGAGACTGACAAGCCCTGTCTTGCCCAAGGGTTCTGGTCCTTTTCTCCTGGGCCAGCAGGAGAGTGGATTTGGCTCTGCAGTAGGATGTTTTCCCCCCCTGACAGAGTTACCCAGACTTGCCTGCAGTCCCCATATCTCAGAGCTGCCTTCCCCAGCCCTCCCCAGCACCCAGGAAATCCCCCTGACACTGTCTCATGCTCCCACAGATGTGGACCATGTGGGCCATGCTGATTTGCCTGGCTGGAGGGCAGTTTGCCAGTGCCACTCTCTGCAGGACCTATGGCAGTATCCCAGGCCTCCCAGGGCTACCAGGACAGCCTGGCAGCGATGGCAGGGACGGGGTGAACGGCCCCAAGGGTGAACCAGGTAAGGAAGAGGTTACAGGTGGGTAAAACATTGTCTTGTGAATGCCAAGAGAAGGGAAAGACAGTGTCAGGCACATGGTGCTGGGAAAGTAACTCATTTCCCACCAGTTCTTTGAGGTTTTGTCGGGTGGGGATGATGGAGCACCCCAAGGAACCTGGGGAAGGAGGGAGGGGACAGCAAGGGTGTCACATCTGCCTGTTGGGCAGGGGTCTCCACTGACCCACACTGTTGTTGTAGGACATGAAAGAAAGATGAGAGACTCCAAGTATTTCAGAAGGCAAAGAGCATAGAAAAAAGGCTTTATTGTCTAATTCTTAGTACCTTTTATAAGGTGTTCCCACACAGACTTAACATGGTTGGTGAATGGGAATGACACCTCTCTAATCCCATGGGTTAAACCAGAGAAACAGCAAAACACCACCTGGAGAAAGATTGTTTTGAGAAAGGAGAGTTGTTTGCCAAGATTGTTTTGAGGAGAAGCTTTCTTGAAAAATTTTTCCTTGGGAAAAAGTTAGCAGTTGCCAGCAGGCTAAAATCTCTCAGAGCCAGAAATATCAGCCCCACACACACCCAGCACAGTTTTCTTGCTTGTGCTCCCTCTCTGCAGACAAATGGGGCTCGGCTGTTGTCACTAGACAGACACAAAAGAAATACACAGTCAGGTTGTGAGAGCAAAAAAGAAAGAAGTTTATTGGGGATTTTGACTTATATAGTTTTTGGAGTTTGATTAGGGATTGGGCAATGAGATTGACACTTTTTTGACCCCACTGGTCAAACTAGATGCCCATCAATTTGTCCTTCCTCCAGGATGGAATGCACAGTTTGCAAAGCATCACTTTATGTTACAATGTGTGAGAACTCCAGTACAAAAACACAAACAACAAAAAGCTGAAAAAATCAGGGCTGTGACCACAAAGACTCTTCCTCCTCTCTCCTAACTAGAAGTCCATCAGTTTGTCCTTCCTCCAGGAAGGAACACACAATTTTCAAAATAAACTTTTTGTTTATGTTACAATGTGTGAGAACTGCAGTACAAAAAATGCAAACATCAGAAGGCTGAAAAAATCAGGGCTGTGACCACAATGACTTTTCCTCCTCTTGTCCATCAATTTGTCCTTCCTCCAGGAAGAAATGCACAGTTTATGTTACAATGCGTGAGAACTCTGGTACAAATAATGCAAACATCAGAAGGCTGAAAAAATCAGGGCTGTGACCACAATGACTCTTCCTCCTCTTTCCTAGGACCCCCTGGCCATGGTGCAGCAGAGAGAGGGGAGAAGGGAGACCCAGGAGTACCGGGACACCCTGGAAAGGTCGGTCCCATTGGCTCTCCAGGTGTCACGGGCCTGCCAGGTGCCAGGGGACCCCCTGGCCTGCCAGGAGAGCCTGGTGAGTACAGGATCACCCACAAGTCGGCCTTCTCAGCTGCCAGGAGCATGAGCACCTACCCACGGCGGGAGCAGCCCGTGCGCTTCGACCGCATCGTCACCAACCGCGACGGGCACTACGAGAACCGCTACGGCCGCTTCACCTGCCGCGTGCCCGGCACGTACTACTTCACCTACCACATCACCTCCCGGGGAAACCTCTGCCTCAACATCAAAAAGGGCCGGGCTGCCAGCAGGGGGGAAAAGGTGGTGACCTTCTGTGACTTCGTGCAGGGCAGTTTCCAGGTCACCACGGGCGGCGTGGTGCTCAAGATGGCCATGGATGAGTCTGTCTGGCTGGAGCCGACGGAGAAGAATTCCCTGGTGGGGTTGGAGGGGTCTGATAGCATCTTCTCTGGATTCCTCATCTCCCCTGAGGTTTAGCCTGCTGGAGCAGTCCCCTGCAGAGATGAGGACTCCCCTGGAAATTCTTCGCTCCCAAATTGGTGCTTGAAGCACACTGCTGCCGTTCTTGCACAATAAATGACAGCTCTTCGCGCTATCAGTCCCTTTCTGGGTAGGATTTGTCTTTTTTCCTCCCAAATAATAATTTTCACATAACCAGGGTGCTGGTTCTCTCCCCCTTGGGTGCAGCCCAGGCTCATTAGCAGAGCCAAACAAGTCATGCAGTTCCTGCTGCAGACTAGGCTGGGTATCTCCATCCAGAGCCACCCAAAGGTCCCAGCCCAGGGTTAGGAAAGCATGGACAGGCAACTCAGCCTTTAGCAGGGGGCAGGACAATGACACAGTGGGAAAATTGGGGCCACTGGGTGCTGGTGGGAGGTGGGGAGATGATGGAGATGGTGTCGTACTGGAGAGTCCTGACAGTGGCAGGATCTGGGGACATCAACCTCCCTTAGACTTTTCTGGGGAGTGGTGGTGATGACAGAAATACCCACAGTGACAAGGTGGGGCAAGTGAGTGTGGATGACATGATGGGGGTGGTGTGGAGGAGACTCCCACTAAAACCCCCAAACCCCAGCACAGAACTGAGACATCCTGGAGCACAGCCAAGCCCTCCCAGCCTGCTCCTTATCAACAGCAGAGCTGTGGACCCAGGAATGTGCAGGTGAATTCAAGCTGAGGAGCACAGGGACACCCCTGTCCCCAGGGCAGGTGACAATCCAGCCTGGATTGGGTCACCTGCAGCCCCCAGCCCATCCCGTGGGGGTGGACATGGGGCATTAAAGATTATTTGTCTGGGATTTGAAAGGATCTGTATGGAAGGGATGATGATAAAAGGTCTGGGGGATGTGAGTGTGATATGGACAGGGTTTAGTGGAGCATCACCCCTGAGCTCTTCAGGTTTACTTGTGTGTTCAGACCCCAACATATACCAATATATATGTCTATATGTTGGATATGGATGTATGTTGAATGGCTCTGTCAATCTTTTCTGGAATTGGCCAAGCATCCACTGGCACACCAACGAGGCAGGTGGAAAATGGCTTTTCTGGGGCTGTATTGGACAGACATGCAGTATCTAAACCTGATGCATTAGCTAAAGCCACCTAACATTTGTTTTATGCTGTCTAACTGGCAAATTTGCACTACTAAAAGCAAGCAAAGCAAAAAAAAGCACAACATTTGATTGAACCCAATATTTCCCTTCAGCTACCATCTAACAAAAGAATTCTACAATACCGCTGATCCCAAACCCAAAGTTCACCATCCTCTGCAGGCGAAACACAAGATGTATGTGCATCAGTATCTGTTGGAATATTCGGTGTGAGGTGTCCCCGCCCAGCGCAGGACACGGGACACCAGCGGGGCTGTTGTCACCCTCTCGGAGGCTCCCGTCCGGGCCGATTTGCCGGCAGGTGGCACCGGAGACCGGCTCAGCCCTCACCTGGCGGCCGCAGCATCCTCGCTCTGCCGGCTGGGCACGCACAGCTCCGGGGCACGGGCATCACCCGGGGCTCAGCCGTGCCCGCAGCCCCCCAGCTCTGAGCCACAGCTGCTGCTGCCAGGCGGCCAGGCTGGCTCTCCACCGTGTTCCTGTCTTTGGGCCAGGTTGTGGAGTGAAATATTGAGAGATTTTTGGTGTTCTTCCTTCCCTCCTCACTGTCACTCAGGAAAGGGCCAATTTATGTATTTAATTAATTCCTAACACATTCCCCGGGGGTGCCTGAGCCCAGTGCTTCAACCTGGCACGGCAGCACCTGGGAATGAACCTGCAGGATTTGTCCTCAGCCAGGATGGACAGAGCTGGCCTGGGGTTCTGGGCAAGCTGCTGCTTGTGCTGTGCATTCTCATCACTCCTCTGTGCACACTCACCCTGTTCTGTGCACACTCACATAGCTCTGAGCACATCCCTGTAGCTCTGTGCACATCCCTGCAGCTCTGTGCACATTCCTGTAGCTCTGTGCACACTCACCCAGCTCTGTGCACATCCCTGCAGCTCTGTGCACACTCACTCAGCCCTGAGCACATTCCTGTAGCTCTGTGCACACTCACCCAGCTCTGTGCACATCCCTGCAGCTCTGTGCACACTCACTCAGCCCTGAGCACATTCCTGTAGCTCTGTGCACACTCACCCAGCTCTGTGCACATCCCTGCAGCTCTGTGCACACTCACTCAGCCC
>JBBMKD010000070.1:539680-550570 GCA_037834095.1 Argya squamiceps
TTTTTTCTTTTTCTTATTAAATTGTATTTCTGACTTGGAGCCTCTCATTTGTTTTGCTTTCAAACCATTACACATATCCATATCCATATCCATATCCATATCCCTTCAGGCTGTTCCTTTTGCTGCTGCACAACCTGTGTCCCAGAGAAGGTCAGTCCAGGAGATATCCATAAATGCTGGAAGTGGTTCTGGGAACCACTATGAGGCTGCTGGTCCAACATCCTGCAGTGTCATCAGCACCTGGTCAGGGTGGAGGTGGCAGGTCCTGGAAACCCTCTAGAGGATTTCCTGCAACCCCAGGTTTCCTTACACTGAGTGAGTGTTGGAGCTGACAGTGTTCTACCACCCACCATGAGGTCCTGTGGACCTCTCAGCACCACCTGGAATGTCCAAAGCAGGACATCTGCTTTAGGGAACCTGCTGTGTTTTTCCTACGTGTTTCTGATCCTCCCTGCTCAGGTCCCTTGCTAAGACAGCTGTGTGTCCTGACACTGCATCTGGAGGACATTGATACTTCTCTGCCCCATCTGGTCTTCTCCAGCCCCCTCATGGGTTTTCTCCCTAAGCCTGGTGTCCATCTGATGTGCCAGCTGAGCCTGTGCCCTCAGCAGAACACTAGGGAAGTCCTTTTCAGAGAAAATCACCATGATTTTTGGTTCTGTGGTGTGGAAGACCAGGTCACTGTGGAGCCTGTGCATCCCCTCTGTCCTTGTCAGGTGGTCCTGCTGCTCCAGGGCTGCCTGCTCTGCACAGAGGCACCAGGACAGATGGAGGTGGCTCTGCTGTGGAGGGATGGACACCAGGGCTGCTGAGTGTGTGTGCAGCTGGGCTTTTGGGCTGCTCCAGAGGCAAACAGAATGGGCAGATGATAAATTTGGCTTCAAGGTTCACCCTGCTCTTCTCAGCACTGCAGACACTTCAAGACACAGTAGCTCAGGCCCATCCAGCATCCCTTCTCCCTGGGAGCAGAGACCTGTGCTAAACCTCCCTGACAGGATTCACTGCACCTTCTGTAGACATTTCTTCAGCAAACCCTGGGATTTCAGGGCTCTTGGGGCTGTTCCCACTTGGTTGCCAGCTAAAAGCCACTGTTGCTGTCTCTCCCTTGTCATCCTCCGTTGGCCCAAGGAAAGGGAACATGTGCAGCCACACGATGCAGCTGTAGCAGGACATATGGCTGTGTTTTTGTGGTTCTGTTCCCCAGGTTTTCCCTGGCTCCTGCCCTCAGTGCAGTTTTATTGTCTGAAGTTGTTCCTGGAAGTTGAGGACAATCTTGTTGCTGGTTGTTGGTTTTACTACCAGCTGGATCCTGCCCTCAAGTACTTGTGATTCTCTCTACACTTAACACCTCATTAGCTGGAACATCCACTTACAGAGCACAGCTTTGCTGTCTGAAAAGAAGGAAAATCCTGTTTGACTCAGACGTCGTTGCACAGATCACTTATCCCAGAGACATCTGAACAGCCGGGCTTGGAAATTGAGTCCAAATTAAAAACCAGTTGAGAAGAAGTATCTGTCCTCCCAGGTAAATCAGGGGCTGATTTATTTCCTCCCCGGCATTCCTGCTGAGCAATGCATTCAGCACAGTGCCAGCCCAACACATCCCTGCCTCCATATCCCAAGGCTCTGTGCTTGTTGTGCTCCCAGGGCTGGAGCACCCATCAAATCCCCTCAGAGCTGCCTCCTGCTCCCCTCCTGCTCCCTCTCACAGGGCCCTGTGCCAGCTCCCACAGCTCCTGCTGCAGTCCCCACCCCAGCACTGGCACAGCAACTCCTGCTCTTGACATTCCCAGCTCTCCAGACAGAACAAAACACACCTCGGGAAAGGAAAAAGACAAAATAAACCCAAGTTAAAGACCTCTCAGAGCATGAAGGTGACTGGCAGGGATGTGCTGGAGGTCCCCACGCTGCACTGGTGGCATGTTGATGGCAGGGAGCCCCTGCTGTGGCTCAGTGCAGAGGTTGGTGTAGCCCGTGGGACAAGTCTCCAGCAGCCACAACATCTCCCAGGGGGCCAGGAAGGATTTTAACAGAAGGAAGGGGACAGGCTGGGGGGCTGTAGGAGTCCAGGAAAGTTTGTACTGATGATTTTCCAGCTATTTTAATTTCCATGGACTTCCCTGTGTGTTCTAAATTCCTGGATCTCCATTCCAAGGGCTTTTCCAGCCTGCACTTGAATCCCTGTGAGTTTTGTGTCGCCAGCTCTGCTGAGGAGATCAACAGTTCACCTCCCAACCGTGTGAAGAATCACCTCCTTTGATCCCAAACCCCAATCTTTTAGACCCTGGCCCTCACACAAGTGTCATTTGATGGCTTTGGCTTATTTCTGGGAGAAGGCAGAGGAGGGAGCAGCCTTGTCACTGTGCAAGTGAAGTTATGGTTGTTTTCCCTGTGGCATCACTTATCCTTTGTCACCTCCTTGCTCATCCCTGTTCCTGGGGCTGTTGGACACGACAACCCAGACCCTGAAGGACAGGTTGGTGACCTCCCTCTGCTTACTCCTCCCTGCAACCATCTCTTTATGCAATTAAAATGACAAGGAACTCCCTGGAGAACCCCAGGCTTCCTGCTTTCCTTAAAAAAACTTTTGGCAAGGAGCTTGAAGGAAAGCCTTTGGAACCCCCAGCAGATGCCAGGAACAGATGGCACCGACCGTGTGTTTGGCCACTCTGGAGGGCTCTGAAGGGTTGTGGAACAGGATTCTCCCTTGGAGAAGCCCTGTGGGCTTTCCCCTGGCTGACAGCACTTACCCAGGGGTCTTCAGCTGCCCTCAAATACATGGGGTTTATATCTCCCAGGGACTTTTCATGTGGCCACCACAGCAGCCCTGAAGGCACCCCATCCCTTCGTGGTGCCAGGGCAGGATGGTGAGGGCTCAGCCCTGATGCTGTGTGTTCCTGGTCCCTGCAGGAGCAGGGACACCTCACTCAGTGCAGGAGGAATCAGCAGTCCCAGGTGCTTATGAGAATCCCCAAAGCAGCACTCAAGGAGAAATTCCACAGGGACCAGGCAGGACGCTGATTCCAGTGGGCCAAGGGGATCCCAGCAGCTGCAAGGACCAAGTCTGTAGGGACATCCTTGGCAGGGTGGAGTGGAGCTACACCCTTGGGTCTCTTAGTGTCCCATTATTTGTTACAATCACCATTTTCCTGCCTGCCATGATCACATCTCAAAGCTGGCTCTCACTTCTATTTCATTCATAGGTTTTATATTAGTATCTCTTGCCAGGCAATCATATTTGTGAGGTTTTCCTGTCCCATCTTTCCCAACACAAGTCTTGGGGGAAAATCTGCAAAGAGCCTCCCCAACAGGCCACAACTGCAGGGCTGGATGAAAGCATGTCCTTTGTGACCACCCCTGTCCCCTGGTGTTCCTGTGCCAGGGCCTCTCCACCATCACTGCTCCACCCCAGCCATGCCGTGTCAGGGTGCCAGGAGCCACCCGAGCACCTTCCTGCTGGCAACTCCCTCGTGTTGTCATGATATTCTAATGAATCTAATGAAATAAAAGGTAAGCTGTGCTGGTTTTTTGAGCTGCTAACCGGCCAGCAGTAGTTCTTGGACCAGCATAAAAGGGAAGTTTGGTGGGTTTCAATCTCAAGCTGTAGCGTGGTCTGAGGCTTGGAAGAAAGAGAGGACCCTAGGTGTGGGTTGAAGAGGTTTTATTCCAGTGAACTCCACATGCTAGAGCAATTTTTGAGCTTTGGTTCTCCCCCTAAATATTCAGGGCATACCCTGAGCAGGGGAGAGCCCAGAACCAATGGGGGGAAGGAAGGGGGTGGCTCAGAACAGGGGTGTTTTACACAACAATGGGAAAGGTGGGTGCTTGAGCACCTGGTCAGATGGGAGAACATTTCCCTCAGGTCTTTCAGGGTGATTGACAACGTTCTTTCTCCAGGGTGATACCACAGGGAATTGGGGGTGGTTGAAAGGGATATACCAATACAAACAAATAAACAAAATATACAGAAATTTGGAAAACCCTAAACCACACACCCTAACAGTAAGCCAGTCAATATCAGTGTCAGGAGCCTGGGCATGCATTTGTTATCACTCTGCAGGAATTGTTCCAGTTCAGCCACATTTCAGGTTCATCAAACCTTCATGATGTGGATATTCCTAGAGCCAAAGAGAGAATGGGAAATGCTAATCACAGAGCACAGAGCAGGAGCCCTGCTCCCACTGACTCCTGACCTTTCATCTCCAGGCCCTGGTGGGGGTTTGCCTGCACACAGCTCTGCTTTCTCCCTGCCACCACACCTCCCACAGCCTGCTTCTCTTTGGAAAGGCCTGGATAGAGCCACAGAGTCACAGATTGTTTGGGTTGGAAGGAATCCTAGAGATCACCCAGTTCCAACCCTTGTGCCATGGATAGGGACATCTTCCACTCAGGGCTCTCCCATTCAACCTGGCTGTGACAACCTGTGTGTTTTCCACCCTTCTGCTGTGGTTGTCTCCTTCAGGTCTGTCTTTCTGTTGCACCTGTGAGGAGGAAAGAGCATTTTCACACCAAGCTGCTGCCTCTGATCCTGTATTTACCTTCTCATAAACCTCTGCCACCTCAGAGCACAAGGGGATTTTGATCATAAATGCCTTAAATGTAACACATAATGTTGTGGTTTTTTCATAGTGTCCAAAAGCATTTGCAAAGCTCCTCTATTTAACACCAGCACTGACAAAACCCAGGTAGTTTTCTCCCCGGTTTCTCCAGTTTCCTATTAAATGTCATTTCAGCATTCTCAATTTCAAGGATGTCACCCTGTAATTTTATAGTATTAACACAGACCTGAGTTTGACTTTTCAGCTTTTCCACCTTCCTTTGAACAACTTTAAAACTATTTTCTGGAAGACTTGTGGACCTTGGGTTCCCTGCCACAGAATAGCTTGTGTTACATCCTTTTCTTTTACAAACCTTTACAAATGACAGCAATTAAATCAAGCATCCTTTTATGTTGTTACCCCTGTCAGTAGGTAATGCCTGGCAGTTTTTCATCACGGGTTATCTCCTGGGCAGATTTATTCTCTAGCACTGTTATTTCTGGCTATAACCAAGTCCTAAAATGAAAATATTTTCCAGAATACAAACCCCATCTTCTGCCAGTCGTGCCTCATGGCTGTAAAGTATTTTGGATTAAGTTTCTACATATCATATTCTGGTGATGGTTTCACCTTTTCTTCGCTGTATATCTAAATAGCCTTTTAAAATGTTTTTTTTTTTAAACACAGAGTAATAGTTTATATACTTGATTGTCACTTTTCTCTACATTCTGGAAAACTAGTGGTACTCAGTTGAAGGTTGGACTTCATAATCTTGGAGGTCTTTTCCAACCTTAATGATTATATAAGTCTATAAATCAGGAAATCCTTGCTTTTATTAAAAATAGATATATAAATATAATCTATAAATATAAATATTTAACCTAATATATATATGATATATTATAAATGTATAATCTATTAAAATAGATATTTAATATATGATTTTATTTACATTTACCTTCTTTTTATAATTTTTTTCCTTCCTGCCTCTCTATGGTCCTGCTTATTTACCCAAACAAAATTTTCAAGAAGAACCTGACATCTTTGCAGTTGCCAAGAAGACACTTTTATGAACTTTATTTTTCCAAAACTTCCTTTCAATTCTGAACCTGGGCTCAAATTAGCTACTGAACAAAACATCCCAAATTTCCTGCTCGATTCTACAGTTCCAAATCTATTTTAAATGCTTCAAAAAGTGCCTCTTCTCTTTAATTTGTTCCCATGGCTACCATTCAAAAGTTTCATTCATTTTTCTGAGCGGAGAACTCTCCAAATCGTTACCACAATCTACCAGTTGACTTTTCCTTCTTTAATTTAGCTGAAGGCTCTGAACCCTCAGACTGCAGACATTGCAACAGCGACAGAAACACAGTTACCTGTTGCCCTGAATTTTCCTGCTTTCCAGTGTTTGCAGTTTGTAGTGGAGATTCTCACGCAGCTTCATATAAACTATGGAGATATTTAAAACTTATCTATTTTGTTTACATATTTCTCCTCTCAGAGGAGGAATATGGTTGATAGTGATGTTCACCAACCAGGTCAGAAAGGTGTCTACCCTGTGTAACCAATCTTTTGCCTTCTGGCCAAAATGCATAAAAGATGGAGTCAGAAAATTAAAATAGGAGCTTTTTCCTGCTTGACCTTCTATGTCTGCCTCATCCTTCCCTGAAATTGCCACAGTTACCTTGCACTCCTCGATCCTTGATGCTTGCTGCAGCCCCTCCCCAAAGATTTAATCCTCACCTGGAGCTTTCTCCTTGTTCCTGGAGGTGCCAGCACAGGATGATGCTTGGCTGCCCAGTGCCATCCTCTGACCTTCCTCCTCTCTGTTTCACCCACCCTGGGTGCCAGGGAGCTCAGTGTTGGTGCACACAGGAACTACAGACGTTGCAATAGCGACAGAAAACAGGGTTACCTTGCACTCCTCGATCCTCGATGCTTGCTGCAGCCCTTCCCCAAAGATTTAATCCTCACCTGGAGCTTTTCTGTGGCTCTGCCTCATTCCTGGAGGTGCCAGCACAGGATGATGCTCTGCTGCCCATCCAGTTCTGTCCTCTGACCTTCCTCCTCTTTGTTTCGCCCACCCTGGGTGCCAGGGAGCTCAGTGTTGGTGCACACAGGAATAAATCCCTGACGTGGAGAGCTCAGAAATGCCGGAGGAGAGAGCAGGAGGGGAGAGGGAGCTGCTGGTTGCCCCTCTGCAGGTCGCTGCAATAAACAGGACAAACAGGTTGAGTAAGGTGGGGCTGTCCAGTGTCACGTTTCAGCACGAGCCATCCAGGGCCAGGTACCCTCATCGAAGCTGCAGGGATGGAAAAGGTTAATTTTTTATTTAACTCTGTGCAGAGAAGCCTCCCCCCGGGTTCCCCGGTGGGGTGGGGAGGGCGGGGGCTGCAGGTAATGCCTGCTTGAGTGGTGGCTGGGGACTGGTGTAACTGGGGAAGGTGCTGGTTTGCTCTGGGATGATGGGAGAGGTCTGAGATCCCTGAAAACTGTGGATTTATGAGTGGGGATGTTGAGCTGGAAGGTGCTGGGCAGCACCGAGGGCTCAGTCTGGAGGTGGGGAGCCCCTGCTGCTCTCACCCTTCCTCCCTGAAGGACCAGACCTGCCTGTCCCCAGCCTGGAGAGCACTTGGGGTGACTGGGAAAGGCAAGGAAGGACAGAGGGAGGCCCTTGGTGGTGACAGGCTGCAATCACAGATATCCATGGGGTTTCTGGCTGTTCACACACCCTTCACAGAGGTTAGAAAAATCCCCTATTGGGAACAGTTCCTCCATCCCTGCCGAGCTGGGGAACATTAAGTAGGTGATAATAAGTGGTCCCTGAGTGGGAGGGCCTGCTCTCCTCTGGAAAGTGCTACTCCAGACAATTTATCATTCAAACAAAGAGGGGCAAAAAGGGTTAAACACTGCCCGGCCTCCCCTGCCAGCGGTGGCTTTGGTTATCTGCAGCATGGCTGCAGGGCTACATGGTGCCTGTACATGTTTGGGGATCAGGAGTTAAGTGTTTAAATGATAAGTGATATCTTAAAAACATAAGTTTAGCAATGAATCTTTACCGACAATACTATACTATTAGTTAATAGGCAGAATTAACTCACTGGCCTGGGGCCAAGCCCGTCACAGCCAGAGCCAGAACAGCTGAAGCTGCTTTTCACTTGGGTTTTGCTTTTATGGGATTTTCTGCTGCAGGGAGACTCCAATTTCTGTAAAAATAGGCTCGTGTTTTCCTCCTCCCAACCTGCCCCTGGAAGCTCGAAGTTCCTTGGAGCCCAAGGGACTCAGCCAGGAGCTGGAAAGCTTTCCTCTTGCATGCAGAGGTGTGACCAAGGGTGCCAATTCAGGACCAAGGATGCTGATTCTCTGCAGGGCATCTCTCAGTGGCCCTGGAGCAGCTCTCTGTCTGCTCCTGGTGGGACTTCACAGGCAGATTTACTCTTGGTGCCAGCATGGGATTCACTCCCCATCTCTCCCATCCCAAAGAAACCTCCCTCTCCCTCAGCTGGGGCATTGGGACTGACCAAAATTGGACCAAAGAAGCATCTCCTGAATCTTTCTGGTAGCTGAGGCTCCTTGGAATCACTGAAGATGACTGCACTGAGTCTGTGCCTGACAGCTCTGTGTCACCCCTTGCTGCTTTCCTTTGTGCCTCCCTTGACTCCCAGCTGTCACCTGCTGCACCTCTTTAACCTCACAGAGGGTGAGAGGGAGCCACCTCCCCCCGGTGGGATGAGCCAAGGGCTTCACATGCAAATGAACTTTCTCTTTCTGCATCAGGAACTGAAAATGCAGCGTTAAATGTGTCACCATCAAACCTGTTTTAATGTCCCCTAGATGTCATTTCTCCTGGCTCTGCTGGCCCAGGAACCATCTTTTGATGTGAACCAACATGTGGGTGCAGCTGGAGGAGTGCTTGTCCCATTTTTGTCCCCCCCATCGAGGCTGTACCCGATGCTCTCTGCAGCAGGGCTCGAGTGTCCTGTGGCAGTGCTGCCCAAGGGTGATTTGTGGGCAGCAAGGACCAGCAAAACCAGTGTAACTTGACTCCCAAACTGGTCACATCCAAGCTGCCTGATGGTGCCCATGCCCGTGTGACACAGTCCCAAGGCCACTTGTCACCAGATGGCAGCAAGGAGAGCATCAGCTCGCGGTGTGGCTGAGGACAGCAGTGAGGATGCACAGTGCTCCCTGCTCCGTGGCCAGCCTCCACCAAAGCCACTAAATATGGTGTAGAGTGAGTGGAAGGTGCAGAGAAGGACACTGGAGGGGTTCTGGAGTCACTTGTCATGGCATGGGGCTTTGTGGCACTTGCTGGTGTGCTCAGACATTGGGGCATGGTGACCAGAGGAGCTTGTGGGATTCGGATCAGAATGTGGATTTTGGGAACAGCAAGTTTGTGAGGGTGGCAGTGGAACCTTGGCAGGCCTTCCCATGGATGCCAAAAAGATGCAACAGTCACAGAAAGCCCCTCCTGGGAGCAGAGTGAAGGTGGGAAGTGGACCAGTGCTCACAGTTCATGACTGGCCCTGAAGAGCATCTTCAGGGCATAAACCAGACTCCAAGGAGTGTGTAAGAACTTTGAAGTCAGTGCAGCAGCCAGACAAGTCTGCATAGCCCAAGGTCCATCTCCATCAGCAACAGCCTAAGCGGGAGCTCAAAAGAGAAGAGAGAAGGTCTCCAGTGACTGTTCCTTGGGACAAAATTCCCATTGTGTCTGGCAGTGCAGTCCTGGAGAGCTTCAAGAAAATCCTGAAGGTCTGGGTGGGCACTGGCAAACACACAGGGCTGCTGCTCCAGGACTCCAGGCTTCCATTTTGGAGAACTGTTAGATCCTCAGGGACACAGCCCTGGGATCTGGGAGGATTGAAATGAGGATATGAGGAGTTTGGATATGGTGAGTGCTTCCAGACATCTGACGGGAAATGCTCCAGAGCAGCAGGGAGTGAGGGGAGGCTGGCAGTGGGGGAGCCTGGTGCAGTGCTGGAATGGTGGGTGACTCCTGGGGATCCTTGGGATCCTTGCCCTGGAGAGGAACACATCTGAAGGAAGGAGCAGCAAGGCCACTGGCTGTCCTGGCCTTCAGCCTCCTTCCTCAACGCAAGAATGACCCCAAAAGAGCTTCTGGAGATGAAAGCTTCTCCACACATGATGGAGCAGGACCACAGGGTTCTCGTGTTGGATGTGGGGCCAACCTGGATGAGCAGCAACATCTGCAGTGACAGGAACTCCCAAGGCAGATCAGAGCCTGCAGTTGGCCACCCTGAGCTGGGGGAAGACTATTTGGCTCATCCATGTGGCCAACACCATCATGGAGCTGTGTGTCCACTAACCACTCCTGTGGAACCATTCCCTGTGGTGGGTCAAGGCAGAGAACCCAAGGTGCTCAAGCTGCTGATGCAACAAAGGGATAAGGAAGAGCACAGTGGAGCCTAGACTGTTTTTTCTGTGTCCATCCATGGTGAGCTGAGGGACAGGAATCCATCCTTGAAGTCCAGTAGGTCTTCAGCTCCTGGCCTACGAACCTGGCAGAGCTTGTGTAGAGATCCATGTGCAGGGTGTGACCTCCCCAGGAGCATCTTCCAGGACACAAGTGCTTCTTGCAGGATGCACCTGAACCTTCTGCCCAACCAGCAGCAATTGGGACACAGATATGGGGGATGAGCAGAGGGCACTGCTGGGTAAAACGTGGATATTGAGGAGTGAGGAGGAGATGTCAGGGTGGTGGCAGAGGGACCTCCTGGGGCAAAGAGTCCTGGTAGCAGTCACATATCATAGATTCACAGAATGGTTTGGGTTGGAAGGGACCTTAAAGACCACCTGGTCCCAACCTCCCTGCCATGTCCTGAAGAGGGTGTGGATTAGGAGATGCCCACAGGGCAGATGTGCTTCCCAGGCACCGGGAAAAGTCGGGGCATGTGGAGTGCTGCGATGCAGAATTGGAGCTGGGTCTCACCTCGCACCTTCTGGGAAGGTCCCGCTTGACCCCAGCAGTGTCAGTGGGGCACTTGTGACCAACTCACAACTGCTCCACGTGGGGAGCGGGGGGGGGATTCCTGTTCTCTCCTCACCGGGGCTGGCTCCAGGGGGATGGGGGAGGAGAAGGGTGCGGGGGTTCAGGGCTGCCCACAACAAGGATTTAGCAACTCATGGGATTTTTGTTTCTTTATTTTCATCCAAGCTGCACGCGTCCCCTTCTCCGGACGGGAATCTCCTCACCGCCCCGGCCCCCCCGTCTCCGGTGGGCAGCGGCGGGGGCCCAACCCCGCGGGAGAGATGCCCGTGCGAAGGGCGCGGCGGCGGAGAGGGCATCCCCCCGGGACCCCTCCCGCCCCTCCGCCCCTTCGCCGGTGCC
>JBBMKD010000070.1:699739-714989 GCA_037834095.1 Argya squamiceps
CAGGGGCCCTCACCCACTGGATTCCCAGAGGATCAGAGCTACCAGACCTTTCTACAGGATCACTGCTTCCATCACCCCACTCAGGCTGTATTCTGATTCTGTCAGGGGTCTTTTGTATTGTTGCATTTATTTTATTTTATTTTATCCTTTTTTTTTCCTTCTTCCTGTTAAATTGCATTTCTGACTTGGAGCCTCTCACTCGTTTTGCTTTCAAACCACTACAAGGATGGAAAACACAGGGACAGGCTCCCTGTCTGTACCTCACCCCCCTTCTCTGGATGGGGATGTTTTCCAGCAAGCTGCTGTGCTGTGTCCAAGGGAAGCATGATCCCTCCTCTCTGACTGCCCTGCCTGGAGCTGTGGGATCACACATCCTGTCAGGGCAGCAGGGATGCTCCTTTCCCCACATCAGGACACTGCTCATGACAATCAGCCAGCCAGGCTGGATGGCAGAGCAGAGCTGGTGTCACCTCCCAGGACACCTCCCCTGACCTGCTGAGGGCTGGAAGTCACAGTGTGAGATGGGGATGAGGTGGGAAGGCAGCAGTGAGTACAGGCTGCAGGATCAGTCGTGTCATTCACCCTCAGCATCCAAAACCAGGCACATTATGAATGAAATAGGTTTTCTCAGAGCTGTACTGATGCCTCTTTCTCTTCTTGCAGGTGATAAATGCCATCGAGCAGGACTATCGGCTGCCACCCCCCATGGACTGCCCAAATGCCCTTCACCAGCTGATGCTGGACTGTTGGCAGAAGGACAGAAACCACAGGCCCAAATTTGGACAAATTGTCAACACCTTGGATAAAATGATCCGAAATCCCAACAGCCTGAAAGCCATGGCACCTCTCTCCTCTGGGTACATGTCTCTGTCCTCCTCTTGTCCCTTGGCTCCTCTGAACAGGTCTGATGTCCTCTGGGTCCTGGTGGCACTGTCCCTGCACCTCTCAGGAGCTACTTTAGGATTTGATCCTTTATAGGGACAGCATTAAAAGATTATAGAATCACAGTTTGGGGTGGAAGAGACCTTAAAGCCCATCTCATTGCACCCCCTGCCATGGGCAGGCACACCTTCCACTATCCCAGGTTGCTCCAAGCCCCATCCAAGCTGATCTTGGACATTTCCAGGCTTGGGGCATCCACAGAGTTGGGATGCAGATGTCCAGGTCCTTCTCCTTGGGCAGCTCTGGTGAGCACAGTGCACTCTGCTCTTAGAGGAGCACCTTGGTTTTGTGCACATGGGGATTGCTCTGGAATTCCAGTCCCACTGCACTGGAAGCAGATAAATCCCTCTGAGGCAGTGTGGAGTTTCCCTGGGCTGGGTGGGTTGCACCAGCTTGTGGGAAGCACTGCTCCTATATGAAAATGAGCTTTCTCCCCATGTGCAGCCAGGATTTAAAGCTGCATCCCAACATCTCTGATGGCTCCTGCCTCTCCTGCATGAACTGCTGCAGAAAGGCTTCCCTGATGCTCTGCACAGTCCTTCCCTTGGCAGAACATTCTGATTTCTGGGGGGAATTCCACAACACAGGGCAGTGCCTGCTCTGTGAGTGCTGCTGACCCAGTGCCTCCAGCTGCTGGCAGGTGCAGGGAAGGTTGTGCTTGCAGCTCTTGGTCTGTCATTGCCCATTTCTGTGTTTCAGGATGAACCTCCCCCTCCTTGACCGCACAATCCCAGATTACACCAGCTTCAACACTGTGGATGAGTGGCTGGATGCCATCAAGATGAGCCAGTACAAGGAGAGCTTTGCCAGTGCTGGTTTCACCACCTTTGATGTAGTATCTCAGATGACTGTAGAGTAAGTGCCCAGGCTTTTGAGTCCCAAAGCACAAGGGGAAGTCCCAGCAGTTTTGCAACAATTGGTATTGAATTAGATTTTATTTTCATAGTTTTATTTTTATAGAATTGTTGCTTTGAGGAGACACTTTTAATCTGTTCAGTCTCTACACCATGTGTCTGTCACTCTGCACCTGCAGAATTCCTCTCCCCACTCCCACTCTGTGAAAATGAACACCCCAGCAAGGTGTCCAACTAGAAGCTGTCCAAAAAATGAGATTGCCATGATTTAACAAAAGGATAAGTGCAAAAATTGATCACTTTATGGTCTTATCAGCTCAAAGGAAAAGCATCAAGAACAGCTTCCTCTGCATATGGGGGTGAGATCTACACTGAGGTGGGACAGGACATCCCTGTCCTGTGTCTCCAGGGGTAGGAAAAACAGGTTAGTGTGTCACAAAATGAAAGAAAATCCAAAATAGTACAAGGGTAAAAAAATTTAAGACAATTTGACTCACAAGAGGAGAGCAGAGCCTGTGGCATTTGTTTTCTCACTCTCTATTGAGGTTTAGGACTCTGAGGATGCTGCAGGTAGGTAGAATGTGCAAAGATTGGACAATAAGCAAGAAAAAGTGAAAGAGTGGAGGTTCCACAGGGTTTGCATCTGTTTGTTGCATTCATGGAAGAAATCTATGGATACTTTGGCTCCCTACAAACTGTTCTCATGGACTCACAGAATCAGGGACCCACAGAACCACAGAACCACAGAATGGTTTGGGTTGAAAGGTTCCTTAAAGATAATTTGAAATGCCATCTATGATCTTGTTCTGCTGTGAGCAAACATCTCCTGATATTTGTGTTGGTTTTCCTTTCCTCCCCCAGGGACATTCTGCGAGTCGGGGTCACTTTAGCAGGACACCAGAAGAAAATTCTGAACAGTATCCAGGTGATGAGAGCACAGATGAACCAAATCCAGTCTGTGGAGGTTTGATAGCTGCCTGTCCTCCCACTCCTCCTCCTCGAGGCCCTGCTCCCCTTTGCCCCTGTATGTCCAAGCTCCAGTTCCTGAGTGTTCTGCATGGACCAGAGACAGGCAGCAGGAGGGAACAACCCTGTCCTCAACAATGAGATGTTGCCAGGAGCTTCTAGAATTTAAGCAATGGAAAAAGGGAACAAAAAACAAACAAAAAAAGACAATTATTTTGAAAAAAAAAAAAAAACACACGGACGAACTACAAAATATTTTTAAAATAATAATAAAGCAATTGCATTCTTGAAAAGGGCTCCAAGACCAATGGGAGTCTCCAAAGGAAGAGAAAAGAGCAGCTTCATGTTTCCTCTTGCACAAGGCTGCTGCAGCTGGAGCCAGGCACCTCTGGAGCAGTGGGACTTCTCCAGGAAGAGGAATGCAAGGAAAGGCCACGAGAAGCACATCTCTTCCTCCCGTGGGCCCTGGGAAGCCAGGCCCTTCCCCAGAGCCCCTGTGAGGAGATCAAAAGGGGAGAGAGCTGAAGCTCTTTGGTGCTGTGGAACCAAGTGCATCTCACAAACTGACGGACTTCTTCAAAAGCTGAAGACTTTTTTTTTTTTTATAAAAACAAAACAAAAAACAAAAAAACACACAACAAATAAACTAAGACTTAGAGGAGGCTGTTTCCAACAAATGAGAAGGAATCTGTAACGCCTTGGGGGGTGGGGATGGGGGAAAACCAATCCTTTTTACATCTCTTCTTTTCTCTTGTCATGGAACAGTTTTGTGAGTGACAGTTTCCTAAAAAGGGTCCGTCCATCCACCCCTGCAGTGGCATCGTGTCTCACACATATCATTGCTCCAGACTTTTAGTGATATCCTTTCTAGATGCCAATGATCTTTTCCCAGAAGACTTCCCAAGTACAGTATGTAGTAGTTTTTGATTACAAATGCTGACGTGTACCTTTCTTTTTGGGTTGTCATTGTTGGGAGATTTGTCCTTTGACATTGTTTTGTTAACACCCAGTTTGTGAGTTTGGGGTCGGAAAATTCTCGGTTGGTTGGGGGTTTGGTTGTTTTTTGGGTTTTTTTTAAATGAAAAATGACATCTCCAAGCGTCATATCATCCAAGAACTTAAACCCCTTCCCTGTGGAAGGAAAAAAATTGCAGCTTATTGACCATATGCCAGGAGAAAAAGGTTTTTTATATGCACATTTCCTCCCGTTTGCTTATTTGTTCTTTCCAATTGGTCGTGGCACCAGAGATGTTTTTGGCTGTTTGGGGCTCCAGGTGTTTACCAAGCTGAAATTTGGGGGTGAGCAGCATCACAGGGAGGTTGGGAGGAGAAGGTGGGAGGGTGGATGGGTTTTGTGAGGGAATGATGACTCCACAGCTGCCTTCAGAGCCCTTTGGGAATGTCTGGCTGCTGAGGAAGGTGTTGGATTGGTGCATGGGGAAGCCCAGTCCTCTCAGAGGAGCTGGTGGCACAGCATTTTGGGAGTGGGGGCTGTGTTATCTGCAGGTGGGGAGGGGTCCCTGCAGTGCCAGGCTGTGCAGGTGGGCTCTGTGCCTTGGGGACCCTGTCCCTCCCTTGGGTGATGCAGCTTCAGGCTCAGCCCCTCGTGTCAGAGAGAGACCAGGACAGCAAAAACTCCATCCCCAGCTCTCCAGAGGCAAAATGCTGTGCTTGAAGCTGAATGATCAATCAATGAGTTTATAGATAACTGAAATAAATTCTTTAGTTACTGGCCAGGCCTTTGGGATGTGTGAATGCCACCAGCAGGGAGGTGCAGATGAGAATCAGGTTGTTCTCCCTGCCCAACCCCACCTGGCATCCTTTGAAGCATTCCAGACGTGGCATTTTCCCACCCCTGTCCTGGTCATGGCCTCAGGGCTGGTGTTTACAAGCCCTTGTCTGCCATTGCCATGTCCTTCCTGGGCTGCTCCTCTTGTTTTTGGCAGTGAGGAGTGTTGAAGGCACTTTCACTGGCTGTATTTTCCAGGAGCTGCATCCAAGAGGAAGTGTGTCTGCTGTGGATGAAAATCCCCAAGCTGTCTAGACCTCTGTGGCCAGACATCATCTCCCCAGACTGCTTGTAAAATATGAGGCCATTTATTAAATACTTTAAACTTTTCCTACTGCCAGACCACATCCAACAGCAAAACCCTTGCAAGTGGCATCAGAGCAGTCCCTGTGAGTGAGACTTCTTCTCTCCTGAGCTCCTGCCCTGTCCCAGGGTTTGGTGCTCCAGCAGCAGGAGCTTTCAGTGGAGGAATTGTTCATCCAAAATCTGCAGTGCAGTGTTGTGGTTGTGTTTGCATCCAGCCCAGCCCTGGGTTTGCAGCTCTGTGGTGATGGGAACAAGGGCAGGAGGAGTGTGCTGGGTGCCAGGGTCCTGCCCTGAGCTCAGAGCCCTGTGACAGCCCCAGCACCTCCCTGCAGGGCTGGCAGGTGGCACAGAGTGAGGGGCAGGGCTGTGGGCATGGGGGTACCTGCATGGCTCAGCTCCCTGCCCTAAATCCAGCCTGCTTTAGCCAGAGGGATGCTTGCAATGCCTTTGCATCCAAAAAGCACTTGGTGCTGGTCAGGTGAAGGGCTCAGCTTTGAGAGGACATCAGAAATCACTGCAGTTGGCCAAAGCACAGGAAGAGTTGGCAGAGGGAAGCCAGGAGCTGCCAGGTGTGCCCAGGGAGCCTCCCCTGGTGCTGTCCCACATGGTGGTGGCTTTGACAAGGAGCAGTTGTCACTGTGTCCCCAAGGCTGTGTGGTGGCAGTGCAGGGTGAGGGCAGGATGGTGCTGTGCCAACTCTCCATGCACAGCCAGCAGTGACCTCGTGCCCCAGAGCTCTGCCAGGAGAACTCTGCCTACAAAACTCACCAGCAGATTCCCATTCCCCTGGGGCAGCCATGTGGAAGGAGCACGTGATGCCCCTCACTTGTCCTCCCCAGACAATTCCTGACTGTTCTCTGCCACCCCCCACATTATTCCTGCAGACACTGAGGAGGAGCAATGCCCAGCAGCATCCCCTCAGAGCCACCCAGGCCTTGCAAGGGCACTTCAGGTCTTCTTCATTTGGAGACATTTTTGTCTCAGTGCACTGAATCTCCTTTGCTGGCTGCTTCAGACACATCTACCTGCTAGACCCAGCCCACTGTGAAGGACAGGTCCCAGTGCCACGGCCCCCAGAGCTGTGGCAGCCATCTGCAGGACAGAGAAAGCACATCCTCGTCTCCTCCTGACCAAAAATCACATGGTGGTGGTACTGAAAGTAACACCTCCCCATCTGTTTGTACCAGACATGGCTGTGACATCTGTGTTTGCCTGTGTAGGGCTAATGGAGAGCTGGACTAAAATAGAAAACCCTCCAGTTTTCTGCATCCCTCAGCTCTCCTGGGAGCACGAGGAACCAAGTTCCTGTCAAGTGCTTTGGTTGTAAATGCCTCTGGCACATGCTGCAGAAGCACTGGAGTGACAATAACATATTTATTTCATGGGTCTCCAAAGTACTGCTATGAAATGGGAGTTTAATGGAAAACTCAGCGTGTTCCAAGGGGGGAAAAGGGGAAAAGGCACTTGCTAACATTGACACTGTGAAATGCTGTTGTGCATGTGCATGTGTGCATGTGTGGGTACTTAACAGAAATCATCACGTGGAGGTTTTTTCAGGCAGCTCGTTGCAATTTTCACATTTCCCCTCTCTACCTTTCAAGCTACCTCCCATCCCTTCCCTTCTCCCATTCCCACCAGCCTGTGGATGGCATTCAGGGGGAATGCTGAGCAGGTTGGAAGTTCTCAGTTGGTTGGACAGTGATAAGTTCAAATCTTGCAGAGCATCACAGGGCAGAGCAGAGGAGGCAAAGCATATGTGGACAGTAAAAGGTCAAAATGTGCTTTGTGGGTCATTTCCAGCTGTTGCCACCAGCCCATCTGCTGGAATTACAGCCCAGGGGTGTGAAGGAGGAAGGAAAAGCAAACCTGTAAAGATGCAGCACTGCCATGAGGAATCACTTGTCCCTTGTGGCTGTGGGGACAGAAAACAGGGCACTGTGAGGTGCACATCCCCCCCAAAGGATCTGCTCTCCTCCCAGTAAACCCTCAGGGCTGAATTAGTGGAGATTTGTGCTTTTCAGCAGCTGAGGAGCTTCTCCTCCCCATAACTCCCTCCCTGCCAAGCAGCAGCTTCCAAAGGCAGCAATCCATGCTTGGGGCTTTATGTGATCCAGGTGAATGTTGCTGTCCCAGGGTTTAGCACAGCTGCAGGGTTCCTTTAGAGCTCCAATCCCAGTGTGGGCTGGGATCCATCCCCTGGCTCTCCTGCAGCTGTACAGCAGGGTCAGAGTGAGGGAGAGCCCTGGCAGGGGCTGCAGGACTGGGGACAACAGAACTTCACCTGGTGAGCTCTGCCCTGCAGGACCTGGGGACAGCAGAACTTCACCCTGCTGAGCTCTGCCCTGCAGGATCTGCAGGACCTGGGGACAGCAGAGCTTCACCTGATGAGCTCTGCCCTGCAGGACCTGGGGACAGCAGAGCTTCATCCTGCTGAGCTCTGCCCTGCAGGACTGGGGACAGGAGAG
The DNA here is from genome assembly GCA_037834095.1 of Argya squamiceps. Lineage (NCBI taxonomy): Eukaryota > Metazoa > Chordata > Aves > Passeriformes > Leiothrichidae > Argya > Argya squamiceps. Next base: position 707,062 of record JBBMKD010000070.1, read on the forward strand.
CTTCATCCTGCTGAGCTCTGCCCTGCAGGATCAGCCCCACAGGGCTCCTGTTAGCCCTTTCCCAAAGCAGCATCCTGCTCTCTCCTCTGGCTGCTGGAGCATTACCCAGAGCAGCTCCCTCCTGGCCTGAGCTGAGGGACCTTCATCATCATCAGCTGCTGGCTGCACTACAGGGCTTTTCCCACCCTCCCTGAAGCTGTTCTTGGGATTTGGGTTAAAAGGAAAGGTTCTTTTTCCAGGAATCATCACCCAGGCTGCAGATTAGCCTGTAGAGAGAAACCTCTTGGAGGGTTTTGAGCAGCTGAGGAAACTTCTTGTTATATTTTCCAGGCTGATTTATATGAATCCTGGAGTTCAGGGCTTGAACTCTGCTGCATTGTTAACAGTTGTATCCTCTGATGATGCAATAAATCTGGGACTGCCTTGAATGTACAAATCCAGAGTACTGGAAGTGTCACTGCTGTCTGGTTTGGTTTAGTGGAGTTTATTGTTTTAATGTAAATCATCATCTTTCCTGCATGTCTGGCTCGAGGCTGATTTAATGTAGGTCTTTTTCCATCCTCAAAAATGTTACATGTTTGCAAGTTCTTTACATACAGGATTCAACTTTTTTTTTTTTTTTTTTTTATCTAGAGTCACGTTTTGGCCTTTTTTTATTTAAAGTTGTTCAGGATGTCTTTGCTTCTTGTAACTCTTTGTCCTTCCCAAAGACAGGACACAACCTTGGCCTGTGTTTGCTGCCATATGTGTTCCAATCTTCCACTGCTCTCCTAGAAAACTCCCTGCACTCTTCAAACATTTCCTGGAATTTTCCTCCTTGTGCTGTCCCTGTGTTCACTCCTGCCAACTCCACTGACAAATGTCATTTGCAGAAATTTGGGACTGGAAGCAAGAAGTCTTTCTCTCCCCACAAATCTTTCCCTGAATCTGCATTCCTGCTGTCTTAAAACTTATTCAGCAGTATCTCTCCCTTTTTTTTCTCTGTAAATTCTTTTTTTTCTTTGTAAATTCTGTGAGAAATTCCTCAGTGAGCTCTGCAGGAGTGCAGCAGCAGTGCCACTCTGTGTCCCTGCCTGATTCCCCTGGGACATCCCAGTGCCTCCATTACCATCCCTGCAAACCAACCACAACTTGTGGGCCTCATTTTTTATCAGGAGCTCCCTTTTGCCTTCGTGAAAAAAACAACAAACACTTGCCTGATCCATTTCCAGCTCTTTTGTTCCAGTGAACTTCAGGGGTTTTTCACTTGCTTCAGCTGTAGCTTCTGCCTCTGGGGTCAGTGTGGAGCTCTTGCACAGATGTTGTGCCATATCCTTGGGTTATTCCACCTAAGTCTGGGAGGGAAGGAGTAAATTTTGTCTTTAAGAGCCAAACAGCTGTGTTAGGAAAAGCTGATGGAAGGGGTTCAAGGACTCCTGCCCATGGCAGGGAGCTGGAACAAGATGATCTTTAAGGTCCTTTCCAACCCAAACCATCCCAGGGTTCCATGAGGGCTGGGGGCAGTATGTTACTCTACCTGGGGGTGAAGCTGGCAGGGGCAGTATGTTACTCTACCTGGGGGTGAAGCTGGCAGTCAGATCCCTCTTTCCCCCAAATTGCCTTTGCTCTGCACTTGCAGCTCACTGACTCCAGGTTGAGTGGGCTGGGCTGGGAGATGGAGGTGGATAAAATCACCAGCCTGGGACAGATGGTGTGGCAAACCCACAGCCTGGCTTGGCCTTTGCTGGGGGAGAATAAATGTGAAATCTCTGATTGCTATCAAATATTGGCATTCAGGAGCCTTCACACCAGGTCACGAGCCAGTGAATTTTTGATGTGCTGGCTCTGCAAATGCTGGAGATGATTTTGTTCTCCTCCACTCAAAGGGGATACACAGAAATGAAGAAATAAATATACAGATAGGTGCAGCCAGATCAGGGCTTCTGTAACAGCCAGAAGTCTGTGGGAGGTATAAAAGATAAATAAGATTTTGATTCTTGGCTCTGGCAGAGGTAAACCACAATGATAAGAATTTCATGCATGATTTTTTTAAATCAGGAAGGATGTGAGAAAGCAGCAGTCACTGGTTCTGACAGTAACAGCTCTCAGGCAGGGGAAGCAGAATATTCCTTGGCACAGTGATTGGAGGGTGGAACCCATGGCTGGAATATGGATACCCAGCACTAGATGGATTGATAGGAAAAGGAGAAATTACTTTAAGCTAAAGGAGGATAAATTTAGATTGGATTTTAGGAAGGAATTCTTCCCTGTGATGGTGGGCAGGCCCTGGCACAGGGTGCCCAGAGCAGCTGTGGCTGCCCCTGGATCCCTGGCAGTGTCCAAGACCAGGTTGGACATTGGGGTTTGGAGCAGCCTGGGACAGTGGAAGGTGTCCCTGCCCATGGCAGAGATGGGACTGGATGAGCTTTAAGGTCCTTTCCAACCCAAACCATTCTGGGATTCAAAAGATGACTGGACAAACTTCTAAAAGAATAATCTCCTTGACACAAAAATACCTCTTCCAGTTTTTCTGGGTCAGGGATGCCTGGGGGCACAGGGTGTATAACAGGATTCCTGCAGAAATTCTTTTATTTGATTGCATTCTTGGGACTGACACATTCTACATCTCTTAAAAGCCCAAACACTCCATCAAGCATCATTGATTTTCCATTTTCACTCTTCCTGGGGAAGGATTTCAGTGTGGAGCCCCAGGGCTTCCCATGTCAGAGGAAACCACTCACTCCTCCCAATTCCTTGTGTATCCCCAGGCATCCCTGGGGCTCAGAGCTGCACTGGGACATCAGTGCCTCAAACAGCTGCAGAAGCACAAAAAGGGAGATTGACTGGGTGATCCCATCATGTGTTGGATGTGGGGTCTCTCTGTGGAAGCATTTTTACCTCAAACCTTCTTTCATGACCCAGAGAACCTCAGGAGTTGCTGGGTGTGAGAGGTTCCTGTCCTTCCTCTGCTCTGGGGTGGTTTCTGACAGTGAAATTTGTCCTTCTGCGTTGGCTGGCTCTGCCTTGTGACCTGCTGGTTGGTTGGGAATCTGACCAGGAGTCCAAATGGACGTGTCAGAGCTGTCTCAAGGGTTAAAATGCAGGAAAGGAGACTTGGACAAGCTTCTAAAATGGGCAAAAAGCTCGTGGTGCAATGGAGTAATTCAGGGCTGGGGGAGTGCAGGGAAATCCCAGAGCAGGCACTGAGTGTTGAGGGCTCCAGGACAAGATCCAGGCAGGGATTGAGTGCAAGGTTTGGTTTTGAGTGCTGGCCCAGCTCTGAAGATGAATTTGTTCTTTATGTCCTGGGACAGCTCAGATCCAGACATTAAAACCCTTGGTTGTTTGGTCTGCCTTGATGGCATGAGGGAAAAGCTCTTTGACATGGGCAGGGATTTTTGTCCCTCTTTAGAGCAGCTCAGGAAGAAGGGTCCAGCAGGGAGAAGGGTCAGTTTGGAGCTGGAGGATCCCTGGCTGTGTGTTTCTGGCCCCTGCAGACCCCTGTGAGCTGCAGGGGACCAGGGGAGGGACAGGTTTGGGTCACTTGTGCTTCTTGCTTGGCCTGACCTGGGCTCTGATCTCCAGGAGGGACTGATGGGTTTATGAGCTCTCTGATGGTTCTTTTTTCCTCTAAAAACCCCAGCTGCTGTGTCCAGGATCCCAGGAGCATTGGGATCATAGGAAAATCCCAGCTTTTAGTGAAGGACAGCCCAACCCTGATGTGAGGCAGCCAAAGTTCAGGGCTGTGGGTTTCATGTTGGCCAGCCCAGCTCCCAGTGACCACTGTGTCCATTCCCACCCTACCTGAGCCCCTCCTGGTGTGCCCTACAGCCCAGCTCAGGCTTTCCACAGGACTGAAGTACAGAGAAATCAAACTCAGATTGCAGGAGTTCCCCAAATCCTCCAGGACTCTGGAGTGAGGATTTGCTCAGGGTGAAGCTCCTCAGGCCTGTAGGAGCACTGACCATCCATCCTTCAAGCTCCAGAGTTTTCTTTCAGGCTGTTCAACAGTGGAGGCAAGTGAAACAGCCCAGCTCCCCCTGCCTGGATCAGCCATGAGCAGAGGGACAGACAGATGTGGTCATCCCTGTCCCTTCCAGCGGTGGGATCTGAGCAGGGAAAAGCCTGGTTTGAGCAGGGGAGGAAGGAAAAACCTCCTTGGAGCTGCAGCCTGTGGGTGCCCTGACAAGGAGAGCAATCCCTGGTGTGGGCTCTGGGCTGCTCCTGGATCCCCCAGTCTCTCCTGCCTGAGCCCTGGCCTCTCTTCTCCCCTCTCCAGGATGGTCCTGCAAGACCCCACCTCACAGCACACCCCGTCCTGCTGGAGCTGGAGGGGGAGAAATGAAGGATCAGAGATGGGGGCTTGCATCTGCTTCTTCTTTTGTGGATCTGCAGCCCCTGCATTGGAGATTTCTGTTCTCCATCCTCCAGTGACTTCTCCATTCACTTTGCAGCCTGTGACTCTTGGACCCTTTCCTTTGTCATTGGTTTGCCTCCACTTTCAGCTCTCTCTGTGCTGTTTCTCTGCCCTCTGTCCCCTCCCCAGTATGGAAGGCTTGGATGGTTTGTTCAGGTTTGGGCCATCACCAGGGATTCCCTTCCTTGGAGCTGGCTCAGCACATCTCTGCAGGGAACCTCTGCTCAGCTACATCTCTTCCCATGAAAATATCCCCCCTTTGCCTCCCTTTCTTTCTGGAAACTTCCACTCCACATCACAGATCTTCCTGGATGAAGCAGCAGAAGGTTGTATGTGAGCAGGTCTGCTGTGTCAGGATCCCTGGCCAGTGTCCTGTGGGATAATTCAGGGAATTATCCAATAATTATCCAATAATTATCCAATAATGCAAGGAATTATCCAACCCTGCTCTGGCCACAGGTGAAGGAGCACATCCATCACTGTTAGAACTCAATTTGTATTTCCAGGTTTGCTTTGGAAAGGCTTTGCTGACCTTTTGTCACTCCCTGCTGTGCTGTTTGATGTGAGCTCAGTCTGCCCAGGGAGAGCTTTGAGGCCCTGGTTTAAGTTTGGGGAGCCTGGGGGTGTTCCAGCCCCTGCAGCCAGAGCTGAGGTGTCCCAGTTCTTGCTGGGTGAATGAGCCTGGGGCTTCTGAGCACATCCCAAATAAAGGTGTGACTCTACTCACTTCCCCAAGACATGGCCTGAGAGCATTGGGGAGCAGGAAACAGGAGTTTGGGAACTCAGAGAGCCCCTGAGGTGCAGGAAACAGGAGTTTGGGAACTCAGAGAACCCCTGAGGTGCAGGAAACAGGAGTTTGGGAACTCAGAGAGCCCCTGAGGTGCAGAAAACAGCAATTTGGGAGCTCAGAGAGCCCCTGGGGAGCAGGAAACAGGAGTTTGGGAGCTCAGAGAACCCCTGAGGTGCAGGAAACAGGAATTTGGGAGTTCAGAGAGCCCCTGAGGTGCAGGAAACAGGAGTTTGGGAACTCAGAGAACCCCTGAGGTGCAGGAAACAGGAATTTGGGAGCTCAGAGAGCACCTGAGGTGCAGAAAACAGCAATTTGGGAGCTCAGAGAACCCCTGAGGTGCAGGAAACAGGAATTTGGGAGCTCAGAGATCTCCTCTCCAGGATGAGCCAGGCACAGGTATCCAGACCATCATCTACCCATGGACTTCTGAGGAACTGGGGAGCCAACACAGCTGTCTGTGCTCCCATTCCAAAAGGCTCCTGCAGGAAAAATCTTTTCCTGGCTCAGATACCAAACCCCAGGAAGGTCCCAGAGGGAAGGGAGGGGTGACAGTGAGGGGACAGGTGGCAGTGAGGGAGCAGGGGAGATGTGGCAGGGAATTCTTTTGTCCATCACTGGTTTTTCCAGTTTCTTTTGTCCATCACAAATTCTTTTGTCACTGGTTCCTGTGATCTGCTCATGGGGACACGATGTGACAGCATCTGCTGGAAAATGTCCTTCCCTGGAAGATTTGTGGAGCTGCCAGTGGCACAGGGGAGGTTTGCAGGGAGAGGAGACTTTGTCTGACCTCACAGTCACGGCTCTGGAAGGAGCTGCAGAGTGGGATGGGGGAATGGGGTGAGTCCTCCAGCCCCCCAAAGACAAGGGTGTCAACACTGTGTCCTGCCCTCCCCTGCCACCAGCCCCAGGATCCATCAGCTGGGCTCCAGAGTGTCCCCCAGCCCTGAGTTCCTGCTCTCCCCCTGTGCTGGGCGTGACCTTGAGGACAACAGAACACTTTTCATGACAGTACCTGTATTTTTTTTGGTTTTTTTTTAATAATTGTGAATGGGGAGATGGTGTGCAGGTCCTTGTTACACAGGGATGTGTCTTCCATTCAGCCCAGGGCTTCCCTGGCTTTGTCAGATGTCTTTCAATGTTACTGAGAATAAAGAAATAAATAAATGAATAAATAAATCAGATGTATTTATAAAGGAAACAGAAACCTGCTGCTCCAATGCCTTTGTAGGAGTATTTTTAACAAAACATTTTTTCAAAATAAATGTGAATTGTAAAGTTTGAAGCATTTGCTTGTGGCTTTCCTTTCTTGGTGCTTTGTCCAACTTTCCCCCTTCCCAACAATCCTGCTTGGGTGTAAATATGAAGGTAAAGAAACAAGAGAGATATTGATTACTTTAAAAGGGGAAAACGTGCCCAGAACTTGTTTAGTGCCTGGTAAATGACTGCAAGACAAATAGATATCATTGTTACCCTGCTTAAACCATTTAGTCTGAATAATTAACCCTCAAGCGTAGCAATAAATTATCCACTCTGTCACTAACTTGTTCTTTAGTTAAAATTTGCTGCAAATTTATGTTGTTTGTTATATTGTTTATTTTAGCTTAGAACTTTAGTGATGATTTTCCTTTTCTCCATTACTCATGGAGGTATCAATGCCCAATGGATTGACAAGCAATTGTCAAGAGGAAAAGGAAATTCAAGGCATTTCACATTTCAGTGTCTAAGCAACCAACCCCCAGCTTGAACCCTGTGTTGGGAGTAAATCACAGCTGTTTTCATGGGAATCTTGTTCCCTTGACAATCCTGTGTGTAAAAACAACAAAAAACCCAAACAAACAAACAAAAAATCAATCACATATGTAAATGATTATTGTAAATGAGTGAAAGGATCAAGTCCTATGGAAATGAATTTGATTTTATTTTAATTACCCCAAACTCTTCTCTGCAGTCATCTTCCAACCCTAAAAGAGCCCCCATCAAGAGAATGAGGTGTAGCTGAGATATAAATAATGCAGTGAACAGTCTGCACAGACCATTGCCTGTCATAATCCAACATTCAGCTGCAATAAAGAGTTCAGCTCATAAGGAGAGAACATCAATAATTTAGTTCATAGTCACAGATCTGCGTGTCTGCTTCTGTGACCCTCCTACTTCCTTTCTGAAGAAAAAAAGGAATTTCTGGGTGGATTTGTCAGGAGAAGCTCGAGTTTGATGTTTGTAACTGAGGCAAATATTTCTGCAGTTGTAAGATGCTTTTCTGTGCAGCTGGAGCTGGGGGTCCTCCTGAATCTTTGGGTCTCTTGGTTTGGAAAGATCAGGTGTCTGCCAGGGAAAGCTGGAGCTTCCCTTGGAATAGAGAATGTAAACCCCCTCCCTCTGAATTATTATAATTTTGAAATTAAGGGGTTTTCAGGCAAAGATATGGGAATAGGAATAACAGTTCTTTACTAGGAATATTAAAAATAAAAATGTAGTAGTACGAAAGAAATGCCAACAAACAAAAAAAGAAAACACTGACAGAGTCAGAATATGCAGAGTCAGAACACAACCTGACACCCTGTTGGTCAGGGTGGTGGGAGCAGTCCCAAATAAATCCTCCTGCAGTGCCAGCTGTGGTTCTGGTGGAGCAGAGATGACCCTGTAGAAGGGCCCAGTGGTGCTGAGATGGGTCTGGTCTCCCTCTGGGAATCCAACCAGGCTGTGCTGGTGCTCTGAATGCCAGCTTTGATCCAGGTGGGAATG
>JBBMKD010000070.1:738482-748776 GCA_037834095.1 Argya squamiceps
GGGTGGGGAGGCCCTGGCACAGGGTGCCCAGAGAAGCTGTGGCTGCCCCTGGATCCCTGGAGGTGTCCAAGGCCAGGTTGGATGGGGTTTGGAGCACCCTGGGACAGTGGAACTTGTCCCTGCACATGGCAGGGGGTGGAAATGGGATGAATTTTAAGATCCCTTCCAACCCAAACCATTATGGGATTCTTTTCTGTTGTTTAAGTTTTGTTGCATTTTTTTTTCCCCAGGAATTCCAAAAACAAAAGTTGCACAACGCCCACCTGGATGGGACACCTAAAATAATTCAGACTCATTGAGCTTTTGTTATTTGCCATAAAAGATCCTGTGCTTCAACACCTCATTGTTCAGTGAAGGTAAAAGGAATCACTCACATACCAGCTCCTCTTTGAATCCTGCTTTTCTCCAGGAGTGACCAGAGTGCAGATCTTCTTTCCTCTTTCCCAATATTCAGAATATTCTGTTTGCTTAGGTGAACCCACGACAAACTGCAGTACCCAGGACACTTTGTGTGTGTGTCTTTCAACTTTTTTAATGTCCTCATTCCCCAGAGCTCCAGAAGCCAGAAGGGGACATCAAACTTACTGACTGCCATGACTTTTTCTGAGCAGGGATATTCCAGCCCAGAATAGCATCAGGTTGTTGGATCTGGCAGGCAGACTGGCAAAAAAAAATCCTCCTTGTTCTTATCCTTCCTCAGATAAAATCTCTGTGGTTTGTTGTTGGTTTTGATTTAAAGAGAAGTCTCTTAGGGTGTTTATGGAAAAGGACCAAGGAAATCCATTTGAAAATTGTGGACAGTTCAGAGCCTTGTAACAAAAGACAGTTGGGTGTTTGGCATTTCCTATATTTTAAATTCATGTTTTCCATTGACAATATAACTAACACTGGTTTTAATATTTAATTAAAAATTATGGGAAAAAATGCTGAGAAAACCCTTTTATTGCCTCTGCTCCTCTGGAGAACAAACTTCCATTGCAGTTCCTTGATTTGTATCTTTTAATGAAATCAGCTATTATGACTCATTTCCCTCTCTCCTATACCTATTTATTTTCCTTATGTCTTTTATGAGGAACCTCATAAAAAGTGTTTTTCAAAAACCCAAGGAAATGACACACACTGGGGTCACCTTGCTCTCGGATTTTATTAACTTTTCCAGGTTAACAAGACACACTTCTCCCTTCAGCAGCTCTGATGGTTTGACCCAATCAAGCCACTCTGCATTTATCTAAATGCTGGATTATTTGATTCTTAATTAGACTGTTTCTCTGGGACTGCTGTTCCTGACACCAATGGGCAACTTTCTAATCTTCCTGGTAATTGCTGCTGGTTCGGGTACAAGGGCTGCTGCAAAGTCCACTGGAAAAGCAGCCTCAGGAACTGCTTGAAAACCCGTGTGGAAATATCATTTGCTCCTGGTTAGCAGCTCCTTTCACAGCTCCATAGCTTTGGTTTTAATGATTGAAAGTTCTTTCAAGGTCAGATTCATCTTTTTGGGGAAAAAAAATAAAATTAAAAAAAACCCAAACCAGGACAAGAGCAACAAAAAACCCCAAACCAACCAACCAAAAACCCCCACAAAAATACCTGAAACAATCAACACAGACCTCAAAAAAACCCAGAAAGTTCTGCTTGCAAAGGACAATTACATTTTTTTATTATTCCCCCCATGGATTGGGTGTTTTGCATGTTCCTCTTCCCTGCCCTCTCTCCTGGTGCACCTTTTGTTTGCACAAGTCTCTTCCTCGTCCTACTTTTCAAAATGCACAGGGGTTTTGGGACTAAATAGCCAAAGAAGGAAACCAAACCCCCTGTACACCCAACCACTCAGGGATGGGATACAGTTTTCTGTGTGTGATTTTCCCTCCTGGAAGGTTTGCTATCATGTGCATTTGCTGTCTTCTGGAATTTGCAGAATCATGGAATCACTGAGGTTGGAAAAGCCCTCTGAGATCAAGTCCATTGCCCCAGCACTGCCTTGGTCACTGTTAAAGGCCTCTCCAAGTGCCACAGTTACAAATTTTTTGCACCTTCCCAGGGATGGTGACTCCACCACTGCCCTGGGCAATCTGTGCCAATGCCTGACCACTCTTTCCATGGAAAAAACTTTCCTGTTATCCAATCTGAATCTCCTCTGGCACAACTTGGGGCCACTTCCTCTTGTCCTGCCCCTTGTCATCTGGGGTGGGTCCTCATCCTTAAGAAATGAGACAGGAGCAACCTGTGCTGAATCCAGATGTTCCATGAACCAAATGATACTTTTCCATTTCCTATTTCCACAATTTTATGCTTAAAGCTGTGGATAAACAGTCTGAAAACATAAAAAAAAAAAGAAGTAGCTGAAGGTATTATTTGCATAACTCAATGTGTGTGGAGCTGTGCAGAAGCAGGCACAATGGGGCAGCAGGAACAATTCTGGACCCACAGTTTCCAGCTCAGTTCCAGGTGTGCCACATTCCAAGCAGGATTTCCTGGCCAGAGGTGTCTGTCTATCACAGGTTGCTTTGCTGGATCAGGGGCTCACCACCTGATTGAAAGTTCTTTCAAGGTCAGATTCATCTTTTTGGGAAAAAAAAAAAATAAAAAACCCCAAACCAGGACAAGAGCAACAAAGAGCTCTGACAGGCTCAGGTGTTGGAGTTCCTCTCATAATCTCTTGTAAGGAAAATTGCAGAGGGATGTCCAACAGTGATGGAAAAGGGTGAGCAACATAGGTTGACCAAGCAAGGGGATTTGTGCAGGAGAGAGGAGCACCACAAGAATGTTCAGAGAAGTTGCTGCTGCCCATGGAAGTATCCAAGGTCAGGTTGGATCAACCAACTTTGGAGCAACCTGGGATAGTGGAAGGTGTCCCTGCCCATGGCAGGGAATGGAATGAGATGAGCTTTGCTGTCCCTTCCAGCCCAAACCAGTCTGGGATTCTGTGGCTCTAAGGAGGAGAAGACATTAGGGAAGAAGACAGCCACTGGCCTTGGAGCATAAATTCCATCTTTCAGTATGGGAATGGAGGGATTGGAGCTCTGGGATCCACAGGGATGTGTTCCACATTTTGCACAAAGTGCTGCAATGGCTCCTCTGGCTTTGGGCTGAGGTTTCTCATCATCTACAATGGGCTGCAAAGACAATTCCTTTGTGGGGCAGGGAAAGGGAATGTGCTCCACAAACCCAGCAAGGGCAGGGTGGGGATTGTGCAGGAGTTCCCCACCTCATTCCCTCATTAGATGGTGGCATACATTATTCCCAATTTGAAGAATGTTTGGGGGATGGGAAGGACACCATTACTGGAGCTGTGTTTTGTCCCAGACCCTCTCACACCTCATGCTGCTCGTGCTTCACTTTACTTCCTTTAACCTCTGGGTAGTTCTCCTCTTTATGAGTGTTTTGTGTTTTTCTGTCTCCTTTCTTCATGTCCAACACTGATTTTATCGCTCCTTGAGCATCTTTCTCCATTCCCTCTCCTCTTTCCCCATGTTTTACCTCCCCTCCCTGCAGCCTTGCCTTGATCAGTGAAGTGACAACATGTCACCAACCCCATAAACTGCTGAGCTCCTGAGTGGCCAGAGCTGCAGACCAAGGGGAGACCACCCATGGCTCACATTTGTAAACTGCTTGTCACACTTCCTCACTCCCCAGCCCGTGATGCTGCCAAGAGCAATCTCATCTCTCAGGCACCCATCCATTTCCTCTCTCCCCAGACCCTCAAGGTATCTGAGTCAAACCACCCCCCTCCATCCTGCCCCATCTGTCTGTCCCACATTCTGCTCTCCTCGGGGCCCGTCTTTTCTTTCCAGCAACAGTAGCTCCTGCTGCTTGAGTCCCCAGCTCCCAGGGACTTGGGGCTGAACTATTGAAAAAGAAAAGCTCTAAATAACAGGAGGAGGGGGGGGATACCTGACAATCTCTTGAGAAGGAGACATTTAACGGAACAGAAAATTGATAAAGGGGTTTGAGGCCCTCAGTGAAAAATCCACAGCTGCAATCAATAGAGCAAAGAAGGTTTTTGAGTACATTAGAAACCAAAAATTCTGGTAATGACACAGATCCAGTGTGAGGTGAGAATTGCTCAACAAGGATGAAAAAAGAGAGTGTGTGTGTGTGTGTGTGTGTGTGTGTGTTTTGTGCTGTATTTCGGGAAAAAGCAGCTTAAAGGACACTAAGTCATTGATGAGATTATTGTTGGCAAAGAGGATTGTTTGGCTCTAATAGAGTGCTCTTAGAGAACTGATTTTGAATGAATTGGTGGTAGAAAAACTTCCTGCATGTGATATTACTGCAATCTTCACAGCTTTAAATTTAGATTTTAGGTTGGGTGGGGCTTGGAGCAACCTGGGACAGGGGAAGGTGTCCCTGCCCAAGGCAGGGGTGGAAGAGGTTGAGCTTTGACACCCCTTCCAACCCAAACCAGTCTGGGATTTTATGATTTAAATGCCAAGTTGGCATTTCCAAATTTAATTCTCCAATAAAAGCTGTGTAGGGTTTTCTGCTGGCCATCCTTGTGGGCAGCTCTGGGAGCAGAGAACTGAAGCCAAGTTGGGTGTTACAGCTCATACCTGTGGTGGGTGAACCAGTGGCTGGAGTGGCAATTAATTAATTAATTACACACTGATGAGCAGCTACAGGCAGAAAGGAGCAAATAACACTTGACAAAGTCTAGTGAAAATGCTTTTTATACAGGCAGACTTACACCTCTGGTATGAAGGAGCAGACACTGGTGTGTTGGTCCCAAAAAGTGGCCAAACTCCTGCCCAGCTGCTCACTCACCACTCCCTGCAGCAAGAGGGGAGAGGGTTTGCAAGATCAGGAACAAGAAAACTCACAGGTTGAGATAAAGATGGAAGGCCTCTTGCCAAAGATCATGGAAATCATCCTAGAAATCATGGAATGGTTTGGGTTGGAAGGGACCTCAAATGCCATCAAGGAGGGATGGCCCCCATTAGATCTGGTCACTCAGGGCCCCATTGTTGTGGACTAAACAGACTCAGCTTGGGGAAATTATAAATGAATTTCAAATTATATATAAAAACATTAAAAATATATTTAAAAAAACATTTTTAAATTATTGATTCAGGTAGTGGGAATCAGAAAGACAATTATTAACCCACAAAGGGAAACGACCTTTCCTCCTTCCTTTCCTTGGCTGACCTCATTCCAAGCCCTGTTCTGTCCTTGTTGTTGCCACCAAAGGTCCCTCCCAAGCCCTTCACTATAGAATAGGCAGTGCAGGACAGGGTTGCAGTCAGGATGTGGAGGCTCCTTTCTCTCTCATTCTCTTCCTCGGCTCTGCCCCAGCTCCTCCACAGGTTGTGCTTCTTGCCAGGAACCTCCATCTGCTCCAGGGCAGGTCCTGCACGGACTGCAGGGAACCCCTGCCCTCCCATGGAGCTGTCCCCATCAAAACCTTGTCACAAACACTCCAAAGACACCTGTTCAAAGGGGGTCTGTCTTTTGGAACAGTGATTTAGGATCCAAGTGGGGGAAAGAGGTTTGTTTTCATGTTTCTGCAATGCTGTTTTGAGGGCAAAGAGAAACAAAAAGGTGCTCGTGGGTTCATTTGCCTTGGCCCAATTGGCAAATTATCCCAAGTCCAGTCTAAATCTGTTTTGATTTCCTGGTACTAGAACCATCCATCAATGCAGACAAGTCTTGTCCACTGTTATTAATGTTCAACTCCTTCTTCCTCCACACTCATCCCTCATCATGACAACGTTCTTCTGGCTAAATTCACGGCGGATTCCAGCTCTGTGGTGTGCAGCACTTCTCAAACTGAGGAGCAGCAGCCCAGTTCCAGGCTGGAATTTGCAGTGCTGAGCTGGGGGAGCTGCACACACTGGGGTGAAAATGGCAAGTCCAGGCTCAGAGAGCAGGGTTTGTGACAAGGATGATGCTGAGCACAGGGATGTCCACAGCCCTGCGCTGGAGATGGCAATGACACAGCTTGTGTGGAGTTTCTTCCACATGACTTCACGTGTCTATCCAAGAGCAGCACTTAGGCAACTTGTGAAATTGGGATTTGGAGCATGAAACTTATTCCTATGTTTAGACACTTAGACCTCTGTCTTCTTATAAAACACGTACAGATGTGTCATATTCTGCAATGAGAGCTCCTGCCCAAGAGACAAAGGGCAAATCCTACATCCCTGCTGGGATCTGGGGGAATCACTGCAATTATTTGGGAAAGGGAGAACAGAAATACCTCCCCCTACTGTTGCTCTCAGTTTTCTTGCTTGCAAGTGTTTGAAATCTTGCAGTGCAGATTCTCACGCAGCTTCAAGAAAACAATGTCTATTTTTAGCATTTATCTATTGTTTACATATTTCTCCTCTGGGAGGAGGAATATGATGGATGGTGATGTTCACCATCCAGGTCGAAGAGGTGGCAACCTGTGTAGCCAATCTCTTGACCTCTGTAAAAATGTATATAAGTATTGGAGTCAGATGATTAAAATAGAGAAGGTTTCCCTTGACCTGCTGTGCCTGCCTCATCCTTGTGTGCCTGAAACTGGCACACCCCACCACCCTCACTCTCTGTGAGTATTTGAAATTGGAAAAGGAGCATCAATGCATTGTGTGTGTGTTTTGAAACTGAGCATAAAATCCACAGGTTATGGAACAAGTAGTAGGGAAATCTCTTACGTGGCACCTGCTGGAATAAAACTATGCCTTGAGGTTCTGCTCCGAGTGTTTAGGTGTTTTATATCTGACATTTACTGGGTAATGAAAAAATAAACATAAAATCCAAAGGGCAGAGACTTGACGACAGATCTCTGGGATGAGCTCAGCTCAGTTCTGTGCTGTAGGGTGAGAGCAAGACACGTTCTGCATTTCCAGACCTGTGCCCAGCAGCACCAGCTCCCCAGCTGGGATCCAGGGAGGCTGAGAGTGCAGGATGTGCCACAGGATCTCTGTGTGTGGCTGCTCACTTGTCCAGGGCTGGGCTCTGCTGCAGCTCAGAGAGGCTCTGGGCTACGTGTGGTGAATGAAACCAGGGCTTCAGGGAGCCAACAGCTGAACCCTCAGAGACACATAAACATGGTAAGTACATTAAAGTATCATTTCAGCTCTTAGAGAGTGTCCAAAGGAGGCCACAAGGATGGGGAAGGCTGTAGGAGAAGCCTGGTAAGGAGCAGCTGAGGGCACTTGGTTTGCTCAGCTGGAGGAGGCTGAGGGGAGATTGATCCCAGTTACAACTTCCCCTGAGAGGAAGAGTAGCAACAGACACTGATCTCTGCTCTGGCGACAGTGACAGGCCTGAGGGAATGTCCTGAAGCTGTGTCAGGGGAGATTTAGGTTGGATATCAGTGAAAGGTTCTTTCCCAGAGGGTGCTGGGCACTGCCCAGGCTCCCCAGGGAATGGGCACAGCCCTGAGGCTGCCAGAGCTCCAGGAGTGTTTGGACAATACCCCCAGGGATGCCCAGGGTGAGTCTGTTGGGGTGTCTGTGCAGGGTCAGAAGTTAGGCTCTGATCCCAGTGGATCCCTTCCATTCAGGGATCATCCCTTCCAGGACATTCCACAATTCTATCACCTCCTGCTCACAGAAGAAAATGCCTCTGCTCAGCTGTTTTCAGGAAGGTTTTTCCTAAAGGTTAATCCTGAGCGAGGTCGTGGCATGAATGTAAAATAGGACATTGTGGTTTGGATCCATCTGCTGGCTTTTGAACTTCCCTACCTCTCCTCATGCCACAGTGTGGGATAACAATGGAAATTGCCAGCTTTCATGTGGAAGGAGGTAAACTGAGAACACCTCTGCCCAAAAATAAACACCATCACAGTCAGCAGCCCCAGCTCCAGCCCCAGCTCCAGCTCCAGATCCAACCTCAGCCCCAGCTCCAGCCCCTGTCCCAATCCCAATCCCAGTCCCAAACCCAGTCCTAGTCCCAGTCCTAGTCCCAGTCCTAGTCCCAGTCCCAGTCTCAGTCCCAGCCCCAATTCTAGCCCAAGCCCCAGTAGTCCCAGTCCCAGTCCCATTCCCATTCTCATTCCCATTCCCATTCTCATTCCCAGCCCCATTCCCATTCCCAGCCCCATTCCCAGCCCCAGCCCCATTCCCAGCCCCATTTCCAGTCCCAGCCCCAGTAGTCCCATTCCCAGTCCCATTCTCAGTCCCAGCCCCATCCCCAGTCCCAGTCCCAGCTCCAGTGCCAATCCCAGCCTCATTCCCAGCCCCAGTAATCCCATTCCCATTCCCATTCCCATTCCGAGCTCCATTCCCAGCCCCATTTCCAGCCACATTCCCATTCCCAGCCCCAGTAATCCCATTCCCATTCCCATTCCCTGCCCCATTCCCATTCCCATTCCCATTCCCATTCCCATTCCCAGCCCCATTTCCAGTCCCAGCCCCATTCCCATTCCCATTCCCAGCCCCAATCCCAGCCCCAATCCCATTCCCATTCCCAGCCCCAGTCCCAGCCCCATTCCCATTCCCAGCCCCATCCCCATTCCCAGCCCCATTCCCATTCCCAGCCCCATTCCCAGCCCCATTCCCATTCCCAGCCCCATCCCTGGCTCTCTCTGCTCCACCCTGGGCTGTTTAAAGGCTCCTCGGAGGCGCAGCCTCAGGGCTGTGACTTCATGGATGTGACACATCACTCAATAGCTCCGACCAAAAGCCCCTCTGTTGCCATGGCGACTGCATCCTCAGCCCAATTCCTCGGGCTCCTCAGGACCGTTTGATATTCACCCTGACACCTTGGCAGAGACCTTGGGGGGGCACATTAGGTGTGAGAAACCCTCCTATTCCTGGGCTGAGGTGATTCCTCCCCAGCCAAGCCCATGGTCCCAGGGCAGGAGATGGGCTCCCACCCCTGATTCCTCCATCCCCCCTTCCCTCTCTCCCTCCGTGGCTGTTGAGCTGCAAAGCCAAACCTGAGACGAGCCCGTGCTCCTCTCTAATCAGAAATGCTGAATTCTCAGAGCTCTGCCCAGGCTCCTGCTGGAATATTGACCCCTGCCAACAGGATTTCCCTGTATTCTGAGCCCTTCATGTGGCTGCCTCTCCTTACTTTGAGCATTCCTTCTTTCTTGTTCAGTTGTTCTTTTTTCCTCATTTTCTGGGCTAGGCTTTAAGCTTTGTGATTCTTTGTCCTTCCTAGGGAATTCTTCTGGTAACTTTTCTTTACATTCTTTCACTCTGCTCCTGTGTGTGTCTCTCCACTGGCTGATCCACTGCCCACACTGTCTCAGTTCCCTAATTCCTGCCAGTTTATAGGACTGGCAATTCCATACTCTGCTGCTGGATCCTGTCCCTGGCTCCTTACACCCATCACTGAAACATCACAGGGAATCATAAGGGTAAAAAAAAAAGAGCTTTAATAACAGGCAAGATGCTCAGTCAGGCAAATTGTGGCTGTCCTGTGCAGGGCCAGAAGCTGGACTTGATGATCCTTGTGAGTTCCCTTCCAGCTCAGGATATTCCAGATTTGATGGTTCTAAACTTTCAGGAGACTTGGTCAGTGGGAATGAGGAATAAATTTGTTTACAGCCATTCCCCAGCCTTTCCCCACAGCTGTCACTGATGGCACCTGTGCCCTTCTGCTCTATCTCACCCTGCCAGGTGTCCCTCCAGCACTCCTGTCTATGGATAATTTGGGTTTCCATAATGCTGTGTGTGCCCCTACTGGAGATTTCCAGAGATCTCCTTCAAAAACCAGTCCCAGAGAGAGTGAGAGCCAGAGTTTTGCTGTGAGGCAGAGATACTCTGGAAGGAGAAAGACTTTGGGTAGCTGGAATGTCTTCTTTGCTTAGTGGTGGCCCTGGCAGTGCTGGGACAGTATTGGACTCAATGGTCTTAGAGGGTTTTTCTTACCTAAATTATTTTGTAATTCTGTGAAAGATCTCATCCTGTTTCCTGTCTCCTCTTCATTTGGGTAAGAGATCTCCACAAAAAGGCTCTAAACCATAAGGAATCTACTGCAGGTGTGAGGAGGCTTCAGAAGGGGGGCTTAGGTTGGATATTAGATGAAATTTCACCACAAAAAGGGTGGTCAGGCATTAGCACAGGCTGCCCAGGGCAGTGGGGAAGTGTTAAAAAACGTGGGTGTGGCACTTGGGGACATCATCTAGTGATGGCCTTGGCCGTGCTGGGGGAATGGTTTGACTCCAGGATCTTAAAGGACTTTTCCAACTTTAATAATCTGTGATTCTGTGAGAGGCAGAGGAGTTTCTGTCCCCAGGTTTGGAGCACAGCACTGATGCCAAACAAGGTGTCCTGGGGTGTAGTATAAGATGTGCACAAAGTATTCTATCACCATCTTCATCAACTGTTGAAACCAATTGTTGAAGCAGTGTTCTTCCAGG
>JBBMKD010000070.1:776868-788397 GCA_037834095.1 Argya squamiceps
CTCGCTCTGTTCCACATTTTGCATGGGTTTTGGTCTGAGTTTTTATAGGGTTTTTTGTGCCTGTTGGCGATGATACTGTGTCCACATAGTCTTTCACTTGGTGATGAATCCTGAGCAAATTTCCCAAATCCTCTTTGGGATGTTGATTTGCCCAAGTTCCGAGTCCACCCCCGATGTTATCACTGGTGGCTTGATGTTTCAGGTGCACAAGATTTGATTAACTCAAGGAGGGACATCTGGGCGGGCTACTCTCTTTCTGGTGCAAATCGGGGTGACAATTTACCACTCTGCAGTTTCCAACAGCCCGTCCGGGTATTTGGAAACCGCCCCTTCTATTCCGGGAACCCAGGCTTGCTTTTTACATTTACAGAGTTGCAACATATAAAATTTCTAATACATTCTATTTACTACATTTATTATATATTTTATTACATGAATTTACCATCATATCTATCACACCTCCAATATGGAATATTTCCTCTCAGGCTTCTGACTCTTGCTTCCTGATCCCCTGAGCTGGGCAGTGACAGCAAATGGCACTGCTGGCCACCCCCTCCACTGCCATCCTTTGCCACTAATCCTGGATTCAGGAACGTGCAGCTGGAGCCCCTCTGGAACTCTGCTCCATCCTTTGACTTTCAAAGCTCACTTCAAGCACACAAAACCATCAGTGGAACCAGCTGGTAACGGGACACAAAGGCTGACAATGGTGCCTGGTAGGACACAAAAGGACACCCAGTGGGACAACAAAGTCCTGGCTGGGCCCTGCAATGCGGGCTGTGGGAGGGGGAGAGCCCCCCTCACCCCCCTCCTGGTTCAAAGGGAGGGGAGAAGGGCAATTAGAGCTGGCAATTCCCCCGGCAGCCCCCCTGGGTCACTGAGAGAGACTGACAGCCCAGGGGAGGGGACAGTGCAGCCAAGGCCCTGTCCCTGGGACCTGTCCCTGCTCTCCTGGCATCACACAGTGCCTGAGAGCCACCCTTGTTCATTTTCTAATTTCTGTTTTAACTGCTCGAGCATCTGGGCCTGATTCTTCTGCTCGGACTGGTTTTTACTTTAGAGTAGATTTAAATAGTTTTAAGGAAAAAAGGGGGAAAAAAACAGTTTAGGAAAGCTTTTTTGTTTTAGTTAGATTTGTGACTTTTGATTTAGTTAGATTAATAAAAGGAAAAAAACCTTTTTTTTTGGTTGTTGTTTGTGTATTTGATGAACACGCATAGTTTTAAGGATGAGGAAAAAATTTTGATGAGTGAACACTGTTTTTTAAAATAATCTGTGTACTTTTTTTTTTTTTGCTTATTTTTAGAACTAGTTTTAAAGGTATAGAACACAGAACAGATGATTGGGGATACAGGCATTATAGTTAGTTTAAGACATTTTAGTTACGTTAAGACATTTATAGGACATTTTAGGACATTTAGGACATTTATAGTTACGTTAGGACATTTCACTTTTTATTATTACATTGTTAACTTACTAAAACTAATTGAATTCTAACTTTACAAACACATATATTATACATGTATATATTTATATAAAAATAATATATAGTTATATACAGACAATGGTAGTGACATTTAATAAAAGGTGATATTTATACATGGTTTGTTTTGTATTTGTCCCCATCAGTCCCCTCTAGGCAGCAAAACCAGACTTTGCCATGTTCCCTATGTGGGGAACTGCTCTGAGCCAGGCATGGGCAGCAGCTGGGGCCTCCCTGAAGAGCTGCAGCTGCATCTTTAGGCAGGAAAATGCCAGGAATCCCCTTGAAGACAGAGAGATTGAAGAACAGTACTGAGGGAAAGGCATAGGGGAGAGTTTTTCCTCATGTGATCGTGGAATCACAGAATCCCAGAATGGTTTGAGGTAGAAAAGACCTTAAAGATCATCTCCTTTCAACCCCCTGCCATGGTTGTGGTGATGAGAGAGCCTTGGTTGACAGCAGAACTCCCACCCAGTTGCTCACTTCCCCAAAATATTGGGGGGAAAAAAAGGGGGCAAGAAAACTCATGGGCTGGGATAAGATGGGGAAGCCACCAATTACTGTCACAGGTTAAAACAGACAAAAGTTGGGGAAAGGTAAATTAATTTATTGCCTTAAAATTTGGGTAGTGGGAAACAAAAGGACAAACATCAAACCATCATGTTTCCTCCTTACTCCTCAAGTCCTACCTCAGATTCAGTTTTGCTTCTTCACTCCAAACTCCCCTAATCAGCCCCCTCCAAAAAAAAGTGGTGGATATTGAGGACAGCCGGTCAAGGTCAGCAAAAAGTGGGGTTTTTTCCTCCTTGCTTTTTCTGTGCTCCAGGATGGGAACCCCACAAGCTGCAGCCCTTCAGGAAAAACCTCCTGCAGTGTGGTCCTTCGTGGGCTGTGTTTTCTCCAGGAATATCTCTTTGCCCTGGAGTGTTTCCCCATGGGCTGCTGTGTGAGTATCTGCCATGGCATGGTCCCTTCCACAGGTGCAGGAAACATCTGCTCTGGTCTGAGTCCTCCTTGGGCTGCAGGGAAAATCCACAGCTCCTCCTGCTCCTTGGTGCTACTTCTCTTTTGCTTCTCACTTTACTCTTTCCTTCTCCTCCCATCTGGCATTTTCTTCCCTTTCTGGAATGTTTTCACACGTTTTCACAGTGAAGCCATCACTGGTGGGCTCAGCCTTGGCCAGGGACCAGACTGGGACTAACTGGGACCAGACTGGGGCCAGTCCCCTGAGGGGGCTCTGTTGACTGGGGTTGACTGGGACTGACTGGGACTGACTGGGACTGACTGGGACTGATTGGGACCAGCCCCTGAGGGGGCTCTGCTGACTGGGACCAGACTGGGACTGACTGGGACTGATTGGGACCAGCCCCCTGAAGGGGCTCTGCTGACTGGGACTGACTGGGACTGACTGGGACCAGCCCCTGAGGGGGCTCTGCTGCCTGGGATCCTCCACTGCACACCCCAGCCCCTCCCAAATCCTTCCTGTGAAAGCCCATGTGGGATGGTGAGCTGCCTCCCCAAATCCAGCCAGGAAAATGGGATGGGAGAGGGACCCAAGAAGAAGGAGGAGTTTCTGGAAGCAGGAGAGGTGTGGGGGCCCAGCAGGTGCTGCAGGAGGGAAGGGGCTCTGTGTGGGGGCATTTCCCACACTGCTGATTTCCAAAGTGTCAGCATTAGTCACCTTAGTGCCAAAGGTTGTTTCTGGGCAGGGATGGAAAAATAATTCATCTGGAGAGGAGTTGATGGGCATTCTGGCTCTCTGCTCCAGGATAACCTGTGTAAAATACCTGGGGATGCAGTGTTCTTTGGATGGCAATGCTGACAGATGCAGCCAGACTGGGCAGCTCAGGACCTGGGCATATCTTTGTGTTGATCTGCAGCTGAGTGGGGGGAGAAGCCTCAGACAGCTGTTTGTTTTGGTCATTCCCTATCCCACTGACTCCTGGTCAGAGCTATTCCAGGGATTGACCTTTGCAGCCCTTTGGTGTTATGAAACACAAAATCCTTTGGCTGCAGTTCCCTCCTGGCTCTGCCTCCCTGGGTCACAGGGATGCCCTGGGAGCAGGAGGGAGAGGCTGCCCTGCAAACCACAACGTCTTCTTACACCCCTTCTGAGGTTTCCCTAAGCTGGGACCCAGGGGAAAACCATTCAGTGGAGGCCACTCTCAGCCCCGCCCAAGGATAGGTTGAGAATAGGATATCAGTTGTTTGGCTGAATAAGTAAGTTTTAAATCAGAAAAAAAAATCATTTCTGTAGTTGTTACATTGTGCGGTTTAGCTGCTTGCTTAGTTTTCCTTTCTTAGCCTGAGTAGCTGGATTTGCAGAAGCCTCAAGTCACAGGCTCTGAACTCTCACCCAGATGTGCTTTTGGGTGGAATGGAGTTCATCTTCCCAGTAATTTTCCTCGTAGCTGGTACAGAGCTGTGTCCTGAATGCAGTAGGAGAATAATGCTGACAACACACTGATGTTTGCGTTGTTGCTGCTCAATGCTTTCCCCAAACCAGGAAGGGTTTGGGCTCCCAAGCTCTTCTGGCTCAGTGAGGGCACAGGAAACACAGAGCAGGAGGCTCCAGCCATCAGTAGAAGCTGCAACTCCACAAGATAAGAGAAGTCAGTGGCCTGTGTGCCTGGAGACAGAAAGAGTCCAACGAGGTGTCAGGGGACCACAGACCAAAAATCAGCACTGGAGGCATGAAGAGCACATGCACAAACTGCAAGGGTAGAAAAGCCCAGGGATCTCTTTTTTCAGGGTCCTTTTGCAGAGACACCCAGCTCAAGCTGTTCCCATTGCTCTAACACTCAAATATTTCCTTGGTTTTTTTTTCCTTTTTTTCTGGAATAGGATGTCTGAGACTCTGCTGCAGGAAGCCAAGGGCGAAGAAACTTTTTTTAACACTTGGACATCTCAGGTGGGACCCAGGACCACAAGCTTGGATCCTTTCCTCTCCAAAGATCCATTACCAGCAACATGTGAGTTTCCCTGGGACCTTTGGCTGTGGGAGTTTAGGAATGGAA
Organism: Argya squamiceps; assembly: GCA_037834095.1. Classification (NCBI taxonomy): domain Eukaryota; kingdom Metazoa; phylum Chordata; class Aves; order Passeriformes; family Leiothrichidae; genus Argya; species Argya squamiceps. The sequence goes on from JBBMKD010000070.1 coordinate 781,369, forward strand.
TTCTCCACTTTAGTGCTGCCAGGTTTCACCTTGCTTCCCTCTCCCTCTCCGCCTGTGGGTGACTGAAGAGGACAATTGGAGGCATGAAAGATAAAGGTGGCAGGTTGAGATAAGAACAATTTACTGGAAATGAACAGTAACACCAACAATACTAAAGACAAAGGGTGTAAGAAATTATTCACTTGGAAAAAAACCCCAGTAACAGACAATACCCAACCATTTCCTCAACTGAATGGGACCCTTCTCCCAGAAGAGTCCCTTTCCCTGCTCCCAGCAATTCCATCAGGTGGTGCAGAACAACCTTCAGGTCCTGGTCATGCCCCTTCCAAGGCACTGCAAAAAATTAACCGTGTCCTGGTCAGAACCAGGACCAAGGCACTGAAGGATGAGTGTTAAAATCCCATCAGTAGATTTGGTGAAAATACTGGAGTGAGTTTCTCTGTACTGGGGGCTGGAGGGGTTGAACCCCTCTCCTGCTGCACAGCCTGGTCAGCACAAGGCACACATAGAATAGGATTTCAATCCCTCTTAATTCCTGAAAATGATGGAATTAAATGATGGAATTAGAGCCAGGATTAATACATAGGAGTCACAGTTTTGTGTTCAGACTCAGTGTTTATTAACTCTTATCTACAGCACAGCCTCACGAGTTGTGAGCTCTAACTAAAAAACGGAGATGTCTCTAACTCTTTCCAAGGTCTTTTAAGCATAAATTACCCACTAATAAGATGACACCTATATTATTTATACTTTTAACCCAATAATTGATCATCCAAGGCCCGCAATGAGGACCTTTTTCACTCAATTAGAAAAAAACACCCAAAACCATGAAGAAGGAGGTGAAGAAGAAGGACTTAGACAATGCCTTAAATCCTCCATCTTGCCCCATATATATTTCTATATACTAAAACCTTGAATTCTGAGTTTTTCACCCTGTGAGATCACACAATTCAAACTACACACTCACAACCCCAGTGGGTCACTCAATTTTGGAAGCCTGTTCCACGGCCTCAGGTCAAATGTGGTTCTTGCTTGAGGGTCAGCACATTTTGCACAGAAACTCTGAAATACTCAGCCTCCAGAACTCCAACAGGCACAGCTCTGGGGCACAGGCACATGGCTGCACAGGCTCCACTGGATATTTTGGGCACTGTCAGATTCTGGGCTGCTATTAGAGATACTGGGATGAAGGGATGGTGCTGGGGAGAACACCCCTACCTATGGAGATCTGAACAAGGAAAAGGATGGCAGGTCCCCTGAGGTGCCAAATCCCCCTGGCTCTGGAACGTGACTGGGTGCATAACCACACCCTCCTCTTTGGAGAGTATTTATTATGTACTTTACAAATAATATAACATAGTATAGTCTAATATATTATAGCATATATTATATGTCTATATATAATATTGTATAATTATTATAATTATAATTATAATACATAATAATATAATACATTACATTATATAATATTGTAGAATATTATGTACATTATATATTATACTGTATTATATATAATATCGTATATATTATATAGTATAATAGAGTATAGTATAATATAACATAATGTAATATAATATAATTAATGTAATGTAATGTAATATAACATAACATAATATAATATATATAATATAATATAATGTAATAATAGAATAGAATAGAATAGAATAGAATAGAATAGAATAGAATAGAATAGAATAGTAGTTTATTATCAACATTTCCAGCTCACAGCACCTTACAGATACCCACACCACAGCTCCCCATTTTCCACTCTGCAGTACTGCTGGAGCCAGGAAATCACCAGCAATCCTCCCTCTGGCTGCATCCCTGGACAGATGCTGTGCTGCCTGTGGAGGGGTGGCCCATTAATCCATACTCAGGGAGGCTGGCAGCTGGATTAGTGCTTCAGATGCTCTTAACATCTGCAGCTGCAGGACAGCCCCAAATTCCTCAGCTGGAAGCCAGAGGTGGCAGCAAGGCTGGTAAGAGCTCTTTTTGGGGGGTTGGGGGTTGAATTGCTGGTGCCAGGTAGATGGATGAGGGAGGTTTTACAGGAGATTTTGTGGGAAAGGTGGAGGTAGTGCTGTTATCCTGGCACTTCCAGCCCTGTCATGCAGCCCCTTGGCTGTGGGTGTGATTCCCAAGGGGAAGGGGGTGGTGTTGGCTGTGTAGAGGGAACAAGGTGAAGGAGCATTGCAGGGGGCTGGAAGGACCCTGTGGAGAAGCCACAGTGAAAATGTGTCAGCCTTGAAGGTCTCAAAACTGCAGTTTCTTGTGTTGGGACGTGAGGATGGTCCAGGAAAATGGGAAGTCCCAGAGCTTGGGGGTAAACACAAGATGCTGTCAGACCAGAGGCAGAGAGAGGGAAGGTGTTGCTGAGGACTTAACTTTTGTGGTCACTGTGGTTTATCTCATAGAATGGGTTGGGTTGGAAGGGACCTTAAAGACCACCTCTGTTGCCCTCAGTTTTCTTGCTTGCAAGTGTTTGAAATCTTGCAGTGCAGATTCTCACGCAGCTTCAAGAATACAATGTATATTTTTTAAAATTATCTATTGTTTACATATTTCTGCTCTGAGAGGAGAAATATGATTGATGGTGATGTTCACCATCCAGGTCGAAGAGGTGGCAACCTGTGTAACCAATCTCTTGACCTCTGTACAAATGTATATAAGTATTAGAATCAGATAATTAAAAAAGAGAAGCTTTCCCTTGACCTGCTGTACCTGCCTCATCCTTCGTGTGCCTGAAACTGGCACACGCCTCATTCCAACCCCCATCTCTCTATCCAAAGCCAGTCTGTCCCTGCAGCTCTGCTTACCTGAGCTGGGCTTTGTTACCTCTTTGCTCTGCTTTTTTCCTGCACCAACTCTGTTTTCTTCATCACAGGGGTTTGTAAACCCTTTATTTGTGGGGACCAGCAGCACAGAGGATGAGAAGAGCCTCCTGAGCAGCCATGGAGGGGTTACAGCTGCGGGTAAGGATCCCCTCGTGCACATCCCACTATGCTTCAGAGTGCCTGGCAGATAAAGGGGGAAGAAATCCCAGCTCCATCTCTGTCCTGTGAACCTGGGAGCTGGGAATTACTCCCTTGTCTGTCACTGTGGGGGAACTCCAGGAGGCTGTTCAGGATTAAACCCAGAGAGTGCCTGAGCTCCTGGCTTAACTCCCCGTGTCCCCTCCCCTAGAGCAGCTCCAGGGGCTGGCTGGAGGCACTCAGGGACTGGCCCTCTCCTGCTTAATCTCCTCCTGTTCAGATGTCAGGAGGAGATGAAGCTGCTATAAATAGATGGTGAAGCCCTCCTGGTTTCAGCTGTGATTCACACACATGGCACAGAAGCATTAGGAGGAATTAACATCCAATCTCTCGGGCGCTTTCCCCGTGCAAACGCCATGCTGGCCCTTGTCACTTAAGCTCCTTTCCTGGGGGAGATCAGCAGCACTCTCTGGAGGGCCTGCATGGGCCAAATGGATGGGGAAACCCAGAGCAGGACTCCTGGGGAGATAAAGCTGGAGCAGGAATCTTGGGGAGATAAACCTGGAGCAGGAATCTTGGGGAGATAAACCCGGCCACTCTGGCCGGTGACAGAGCAGCTCCTGCCTGTGACACAGAGCTGCCTTTGGGAGATGCTGAGGGCTCCTGCTCCCCCCTGCCCGGGGCTGAGGCTGCCCAGCATGGCCTTGTTGAAGTGCCCACACGCCTGGATGAAGGACAACAGCCTTTGGGACTGAGGCAGCTCCTGGAGGTGGTACGTGAGGGGCTGGGGGTGTTTGTGGCTCTCCCTAATCCCTGCTGAGCTGTGCCTTGACCAAGGTGGGGCAGGACACTGACCTGGGTGGCTCATTGGGAATCCCCAATTTTTCTCTCTATCCTAATTTTGCGAAGCTCAGGGGGAAAAAATTTGTATCCTGCTGCTAAGCTGTCCCCATGGGAAGCTGTGTGCACTCATTCCTGCATGTGTTTGCATTCATTTGCATGTGTTTAAGTGCTCAGTGTCCCCCTCCCCCTGCCTTGCTGTGTCTGTGCTGTGAGCAGTGACAGTCACAGAGACACAGAGTGAGGGGGAAACCAGAGGAAGGTGAGACCAGACAGGTCTTGGAGTGGGAATTGTGATGGGTGTTTACAGGGATCTATCCATCTGCTTGCCTGACAGTCTCCCAGGTGCAGGGAAAAACTGGTATTTTCCCTGAAAGGTAGTTTGGAGGGTAGAGAATTTCCTTGGGTGGATGAATATTTCTTGGGTGTCTGGTGCCCCATCAATAAAGGAGAGATCCATATCTCTAGTCCATGGTATTGCCAGGGTTTATTTGCATTCCCACGGGGCAGAGAAGGAAAAAGAGCCATTCAGAGCACACATGAAGTAAAGGGGAATTTGGACTGAAGGATGGGTTTGGACTAAAAGATGAGCTCAAAGTTGGTATCTTTGTGTTCTCAGTTAGTGGCCCAGGGAGTCTGGAGTCCATGAGATGAGGAATACACTAGAAAACAGCCTTCTTGTTCTTTGGGATTCAGGAATCAGGGCTTATTCAGTGAAGCAAGGAAAAAGACAGAAAAAATGGTCAGAGGAACTGAAAATTGGTGGAGGAGTCAATGTTATTAAGATGGGACTAAATCCAGGAAAGTCACCCCATGTCCACTCCAGGGCAGAGGGCCCTGTCCTCCCCCCTCACTGCGGGAAAACAGCTCTGGGTGACATCCTTGGACTGAGCCCTGCCAGTGTGAGGGGATTAGAGATCTCAGAACAGGCTTTTCCTTGAGTGATGGGATCTCCTGCCTGCTCAGGCCCTGAAGGAGGTTGCTACATCCAAACAAAAATGGGGTTGGTGTCAGGATGGCATTCCCCTATTTAAAAACATGTCACAGGCTGGAATATGGACCTGGAGGGCTCAGGCAGGCTCAGGTGTGAGTGGACCTGCACAGTCTTATGCCATCCTTGAATTTTAATTACTTTATGGAAGAACCTGACATAAGCTGCTTTCAGAAATTCCCACAGGAATGCCTGACCAGGCTGAAGGCCTTCAGGAAAAAAATTATGACATATTTCTGTTATTGTGCAGAAAGTGGAACTGCAACCCAGAGCTCCAGTGAAGGCTGGAAAACCCAGCTGGATCCACAGAATCATGTGTGAGTCTGGGAGAGGTTCTGCAGATTCCCTGGCTGTGAGTGACAAGGCTCAGTTGATTTGCAGAAGCTTTTGCATGAACTATCCTGCATCTCAAAAACAGTGGGGGGGGAAAAAAGCTGTGTGGAAATCTAACGGGAATATTTCAATCTGTCTATCCTACAAGTGAGTCCAGACAACCTGAAACAGCTTAGGAATGTGGAGCATATTGGATGCAAATGGCAGGCCATATGTTTTATAACATTAATTGCCAAACTTTCAAAAGCACCCTCCTGACCTCCTGCAGGCAGGCAAGGAGCACAGCTCAGGCTCAGGCACCTCCTCATTTGTCATCTGTTCCTTGTTTTTCTTCAACATTGATCTGGTTCTCTCACCAACCTGGATGGTCTCCAGTGTTGTGAGAGCTGCACACACTCAAATATCAGGCAGTTTTCCCAAAACATGGCATCTGTAAATGCCAAGCTTACAGATGGTACGTGATAGAATGGGATTTACAGGCACAACAGAGAAGGGTAAGGGCAGCACAGAGTGAAAAATTCCATCATTCATCTAGAAAAGCTGGATCTGCTCAGATGGTCTGGCTGGTGGCTGCCATGAACAGATGCTGGACTCTGGAAAAAGGGGCTGGAAAGATATCCAGGAATAAGTCATGGTGGTGGAGAAGGAAGGAAGTGAGAGCTGTAACTGAGACTCCTGCCAGGCTGGGATGGTGAGCTTCAGCTGCAGGGAGGGGAGAAGGCAAAAGGAATAGTGGGTGTTCCACAAGAACCAACAAGGGGAGGAGAGTTAATGGCTGACAGAGCTCACTGAAAGCCAGGAAGTCATTTCTGGTTCCAGTTACCCCAACATGGGCTGGTGTGATTGTTCTGGTTTCTTCTTCTGCCAAGGCTGGGATTAATACACAGGAGTCACAGCTTTGTGTTTGGACTCAGTGTTTATTATTTCTTATCTATGTGCAGTCTCAAGAGCTGTGAGCTCTAACCAGCAAGGTGGAAAATGAAGGTAAAATAGAGATGGTTCTAACTCTTTCCAAGGTTATTTAAGTGCCAATTGCCCAATAATGAGGTGACACCTGTATTATTTATATTTCTGACCCAATAATGATCACCCAAGGCCTGCAATGCAGACCTTTCTCACCCAATTACAGAGAACCACCCAAACCCATGAAGAAGAAGGAAGAAGAAGGTGAAAAAGAAGGACTTGGACAATGCCCAAAGTCCTTCATCTTGCCCCATATATTACTATATACCAAAATATTAAAATCTAAGTTTCCAGAATTCCAACAGTCTGCCTTGCCCTGGTGCAGCAATCTGAATTCTGAGTACTGAAATTATCCCAGAATCCCACAATAGTTTGAGTTGATGAGACCTTAAAGCTCACTCCATTCCACCCCCTGCCATGGGCAGGGACATTTCCACCAGCCCAGGTGAGTCCTGTCTCTGCAGCAGCTTTATTCTCCAGCACAGGGGCCTCTCTCACAGCTGACACAGGCAGCTGTCTTTTGTCTCTCCTAGCCCATTCCTTTTCCATTCCCAGTGATTTATTAAAAATAAGGATATTGATCTAATATCAACATCCAGCCATGACGGACAAAGACTCTCTAACAGTTTAAAGTTAGAAAGTGTATGTTTATTCCATACATTACACGTGGGGATAGCTCTCAAATACACACCACAATTTACAGATGATCACAGGGTCTTTTTATGTACAGGACTATTGAATACCCAAAACACAAATGTATATTCATAACTCTGGTACATCCCATTCCCTGCTCTGTATGGTAATTAGCCAAAAAGCCATTGAGCATGTGTGGTTTGTTCTTTGAAATGAGTCAGTGGTCCTTTTTATGGGGTGGGGTCTCAGAATGATGAAGTAAGATGGGTCTTCCTCACTTTGACTTTTTAACCTTTT
>JBBMKD010000070.1:788497-802729 GCA_037834095.1 Argya squamiceps
GCTTCTGTTAGTAGAGGGAAGTTTGTCTATCTTATCTCAGCAATATCTACTTTAACTAAAGTCTTTAATTCTTAAAAATTCATGTCTCACCAGCAGGCACCCTGCAGCAGGAGCTTCCCCAGACTCACTGCCATGGAGGTGAAGTGGATCCACGTCCTGGTGGTCTTCCTCTTCCTGCTGTCCGTGGCCATGACTGGCTGCTTCCTGTGGCAGTACAGCCTCCCCAAGCTGGAGCCCAGTGAGTAGGGGGTTTTAACCCTGGTCATGGTGTGGCACAGAGATTTGGAAAGCTAATAAAAGCTGTCTTCCCATTTCTCCCCAAAGAGCACGTCCCCAAACACAGGTTTCCCCAGACAGCAATAAAGCAAGGCCACAGAGGAGGTGAGGGCAGGGTGGATGGAGGTACCACCAGGTCACTCTGCTGGTGTGGAAAGAAGTTCCATCACTCCTGGTCTGGATTTGGATAACAGCTAAGGAGGCATTTGTTTTAGATTCTTTATCTTTGTTTTTCCTGTTGTTACTCCAGTTTAGAAACAGTTTTTTCATACCTTACCATGTGCTTCAGCTTCAGGGTTTGCTCTCTTTCCTATTCCCCAAGTCTTTGCCCTGGCTTAAGCCCCCTGGTTTGCACTAGAATTCATGGACTCACAGAATCATAGAATGGTTTGTGCTGGAGGGACTTTAAAGCCCATTCTGTTCCACCCCTGCCATGGGCAGGGACACCTTCCACTGTCCCAGGCTGCTCCAAACCCCATCCAACCTGGCCTTGGGCACTGCCAGGGATCCAGGGGCAGCCACAGCTGTCTGGGCACCCTGTGCCAGGGTCTCAGCACCCTCACAGAGAGGAATTCCTTCCCAATATCCCATCCAGCCCTGCCCTCTGGCTGTGGGAAGCCATTCCCTGTGTCCTGTCCCTCCATCCCTTGTCCCCAGTCCCTCTCCTGCTCTCCTGGAGCCCCTTGAGGCCCTGGCAGGGGCTCTGAGCTCTCCCTGGAGCCTTCTGCTCTCCAGGAGAACACTCCCAGCTCTCCCAGTCTGGCTCCAGTGGGGTTCCAGCCCATGGAGCATCCCCATGGCCTCCTCTGTTGATTATAGGAAACTCAACAGATCCACTCAAGGCACTGCATGCACAAGGATTAAATGTACACAGTGTCAGTGGATCAGAGCTTTAAGCAGCTGAAAGGTGGCATAAAATCCCCTACAAAGGTGCCAGAAGCTCTTCAGAGACCAAGGCCCAAAGAGGTTTCAAACCACACATTTCTATCTCAGAGTACCAGGCTGCCTGTAGGCTGCGTGCATCCATCCCTGTCCACCTCCAAGATTTCCTAGTGCCATTTCTCTCCTCACCCCTATTTCTGATGCTTCATGTTCAAGAAGAGCAAGAAGATGGCATTTTGTCCCCAGCTGACAGAGCAGGGTAGCTTTTTTATGAACACCTTGGGATCAGCTGGGAAAATAGTGCCTCCAAGCAAGGGAGTTCCCATCGCTCTCTCTCTGAGTTTAAAGATCTTTGCTGGCCACAAAAAATTTAAGCTGTCTGTGGGATATGGAGGATGCAGCTGGTTTAGGAGACAATTAATGGGGTAGGTGTGAGGCCTACCAAGTGTTGTTAGATTTCAGGGGGCCCTCACAGGTCAGTCCTGGTCCCATTTCTGAGGTTATGAGACACAAGGGATGACTCTTGGTCACTGTTCTCCTGAACCCCAGTTCAGACTTCCCTTTAGACATGAGGGACTAAACCCACAGCCAGGCACTCCAGAGTCTTCTGCAGCCTGTTTTTTACTCTCCCAGGTTGCAGAGTTAGTTGAAGTACATCCTGTGTCCATCCCATGTTGGAATAAGCAATAACAGGGCACAGTGCCCCTGCCAGCCTTGCTTTACATCAGACAGAAATAATTCAGCACTGTCCCTTCCCTCTGCAGAAGTGTCCCTTAGGCTAAAACAAGCAAGAAAGGTTGTGGTGGCTGCAGGGTGAGGTTCAGGCTCGTCCATGTGTCTGCTGAAGTCACTTGAACTGTTTTCCAGATCCATCTGTGATGGAAGTGAGGTCAGAAGCTGTGCAGATGTGTCCCCGCTACCCTGAGCCAGTCCCCCTGGACCACCCCCTCCCCATCCTGAAGGAAGCACTGGAGAAGGTCTGTGGGGAGGACAGGGACAGAGCTCTTGGCTGATTTTCTCCAGGGGCACAAGGGAGGTGGAGGGTTTTGCCACTGAACATCCCTGGGGGAGGAAGTGGGGAATTGAGGAGGGGAGGGAACACACAAACCTGGAAATGGATGTGTAAAACTCCTTCTCCAGAGGGTGAGCTGGGATGGACAAACATCACCACTTGTCCATCAGAAGGTCTGGTGAGCTTCCACCAGCAAAAGAGTAATGGCTCTTGGCATCTGGTCCACTATTAGGCAGTTCTCATGTCCTGGAGATTCCCTGGCTCAGGTACTCTCTGGTGCCAATTCATCAGCCAGTGCCAATTCTTTATTTTCTTTGCTGGCTTTCCCTATGCCCCTGTTTAAAAATCAGAAAGATGCTTGTACATAACTCCAGGGAAGGGAGTGGAGAGGAAGGAGAAGGGGAAAAGGGAGAAGGGGAAAAGGGAAGGAGGAAGGGGAAGGAGAAGGGGAAGGGGAAGGGGAAGGGGAAGGGGAAGGGAAAGGGAAAGGGAAAGGGAAAAGAGAAGGGGAAGGGAAAGGGAATGGGAATGGGAAGGAGGAATGGGGAAGGGAAAGGGGAAGAAGACCTGCATCTGACTGGAAGAAGGTTTGATATTGCCATTATATCCTCAGTATGAGATGGATCTGACATTTTAGCACTGCCTGAATTTCTGGCAGGCTCCATGTGCTCTGAGGAAATATTGCAGCATTGCTCTGACTGTCTGGACCATAAGTATAGTCATGCTCTGACAGGACATTCCTTATTTTAGCCCCTAGCACATGCTCTCTCACTTGTCTCTTTCTCACAAGTAGAGGGAAATCAGCTGTAAACAATATTCAACATGCAAGTGAGTCAGGGATTTATACAGTGAAAAACAATCTTTTCTGTTATATTTTATGTTGCTTCTCTAATAATCTAAATAAAATCCTATTTTATTCGCCTTTTTTTTTTCTGGCTTAAGGCAAACTGAGCAAACGTTTCCATAGGAACATCCACCACAGCCCTGAGGTCTTGTTGCTGAGAGCTCAGGACCAGGTTTGGGCAGTTTCCCTGCACACACATGGCTTTATCCACAGTGAATTTCAATTCCCATCACTTCATATCCACTTTTATGAAGCCTCTGCCTGTCTGCAGGTCCAGGCAGTTCTAAAGGTCAGACTCTGAGTTGAGATGAATTTAGATTCACATGGGTTAGAAGAGACCTCAAAGCTCATCCAGTGCCACCCCTGCCATGGGCAGGGACACCTTCCACTATCCCAGGGTGCTCCAAGCTCCATCCAACCTGGTCTTGGGCACTTCCAGGGATCCAGGGGCAGCCACAGCTTCTCTGGGCACCCTGTGCCAGAGCCCCACCATTCTCACAGAGAAGGATTTCTTCCCAATATCCCATCTATCCCTGCCCTTTGGCAGTGGGAAGCCATTTCCCCTTGTCCTGGCACTCCATCTCTTGTCCAAAGTTGTTTTCTGTGGTCTCCATGAGACCAGACCCTTCTCAGGAGGTGCTGGGGCACCAGATGTGCACATCTACAGATGTACCAGATGGGCCACTGGTCCATGGGGAGGGAGGGCAAAGGACCCTGACAGAAGGGCTGGACACAAGCTGGATGTTTCCACTTGTGGCTCTAAGTGCACTTCCCCTGGAAATTCAATGAAGAGATCCCAAGGACATGACTCAGTTTGGCTTTTCGTGCCTCAAATGCTGGGTCAGGAAATGCATTTCTTGTGTCTTAACCATGGTGTGCAAAACAAAACGTTTGCCTGAAAATGCAAATGACCTGTGCAAGATGCTAACATAGCTTTGAAAAAGTCCCAAAAGGGCAAGATTGATGCATTCTGCTTGCAGAAGGTGGGTGGTGCAGAGCTGATGAGGAGTTCTGCACAGCCCTGGCACAACAGGGAGTCAGGAGCAACCACAGCCCTTCAGTTCCTCAGAGCTGTTTCTCAGGTTGGGGTTTAAACAGAAGCCCAAGCTCTAGGGTGTTTCATGGGTGGGAAGTGTCATGGGATACCTGAAAAGTCTTTTTCTCATATGTCTTTGACCCTGAAATACCAGTGCAAATAACAGATGCGCAGAGTACAAATTTTAAAAAAAGAAGAAATTACAATTATTATATGTTGGTATTTGGTTTTAATCAAAAATATTACAAGCATGAGCACCACATTCTTCCACACAGTGGACATGTAGACTGAAAAAGGACACAGGATAACTCAACAGAAGGAATTCTAGAATAAACAGATAAACAATTAAAATACTTATTTTTTGCCAGAACACCTTTCATAAGATCACTCTCAAGCACTTGGGAGTAACAAGGGTGGATGATCTGGGCCTTCTATTGCTTGGTACAGACTGGACACATTGTAAGACTCTTCTTTTGGAAGTTCATCATTTCCCTTCCTGTTGGAACCCTGGGCACTGAGAATTTTGACAGGCCCTGACCCCCAAGCCAACACTGCATTTGACCTGAGGCCATGGAAAAGGCTTCCAAAATTGATAGCACTGGGATTGTGGGTGTGTAGTTTGAATAGTGTTGTGTGATCTCACAGGGTGAAAAATTTAGAGTTTAAGGGTTTAGAATATAGTAATATATATATAAAGCAAGATTGAGGTTTTAGGGCAGAGGCTGAGTCCTTCTTTTTCACCTTCTTCTTCATAGGTTTGGGTGGCATTTTGTAATTGGGTAGAAAAGTCCACATTGTGGGCCATGAGTGGTTGGCTATTGAGTTAAGAGTAAAAATAATTTAGTTGTCATTTCATAATTGGACAGTTTGTCCCTAAAAGACCTTGTAAAGATAGAGATAGGAACCATTTTTTAGTTTCTTAGCTAGAACCCACAGCTTGTGAGACTGTAACATAGATAAGAATTAATAAACAACTGAGTCTGAACACAAAAAAAACTTCTCTTGAGCATTTAATCCTGACTCTAACAGAAAAGAAGATTAAAAAGCTGCACTTTTGGAAGCTGATGGTTTCCCTTCCCTGCCCAGGTGGACCAGATGCTGAGGCAGAAGATGCACAGCTCCGGCCTCCCAGCCATGTCGGCCATCGTCATCTACAACGACACCGTGCTCTGGACGGGCAACTTTGGGAAGAAGAACGCCTCTGACCCTGCCTCAGGGGTGCCCAATGAGTACACCATCTACAGGTGAGACCCCTGGCACAGCTGGGAGAGCCAGGAAAGGGCACACACACCCGTGGAGAGTTGATAGCTGGGTACAGAGACTCTGTCACATTCTCCAGTCTGTGTTGGAGATTTTGCACAAGCAGAATGGTATTGGAACCCCGGAGGCTGAAAATATCAGCCTTTCTGTGCTAAAAGGTGCTGACCCTCACGCAAGCACCATGTTTGACTTGAGGCCTTGGAACAGGCTTCCAAAATTGAGTGATGGCACTGGGGTTGTGGGTGTGGAGTTTGAATGGTATTGTGTGATCTCGCAGGGTGAAAATCTTGAATTTGGGATTTTAGCGTATAGTAATGTATGGGGCAATATGGAGGGCTTTGGGCATTGTCTGTGTCCTTCTTCTTCACCTTCTTATTCCTCCTTCTTCATGGGTTTGGGTGGTTTTCTGTAATTGGTTGGTGGAGTCCACATTGTGGACTTCAAGTGGTTAGTTTTTGGCTTTAAAGTAAAAATAATTTAGGTGGCATTTCATAATTGGATGGATTGTCCTTGAAAAGACCTTGTAGACGTAGAGAGGGACTCCATTTTACCTTCATTTTCTAACATGCTAGTTGGAGCTCACGGCTCGTGAGATGGTAAATAGATAAGAAATAATAAACACTGAGTCTGAACATGAAACTGCAACTTCCATGTATTAATCCCAACTTTGGCAGAAAAAGAAGCCAGAACCATCACAGGACAGGACCATTATGAGATGTTTCTCAAGATTTTATTGCCACATCAGCCTCATAACAGGTTGAGACAACTGAAAGATGGCACCAGCTCATGTCTGCCAGCAGCAGCCAAAGATTTCTTTGTTACAGGGCATTTTAAAAACTTTCTAGCCAATAGCATATTGCTAAATCTTACAGATAATTGTTCTAGCCAATCATTAAAAGCACATGTACACCTGTTTCAAACAATGCTTGCTGTATGTTTTCTATTAACAACACACAATACTCTTATTAAGCTTAAAACCTTCTACTATCTTGCTAGGTGTATTTTTCTGCAGTCTTAAGGTCTATCCTGGCCAAACCTAAAACTTAAACTACTGTTTCATGTCTTTGCTTGCTGTACTATTGTAACTTTTCCTACTTTCAAGCTTTGCAACTGCAGCTAATTCTCTGCTCTTTCTGTTTCTGGGGCCTGCTTTCACAGCTTTGTGAAAGTTTTCTTACCTTTAGTATTTCCCACACAGAGAGACAAAGTGAATTACCAGATTGTTACCTGCTGGTGGCTTACTGAGTTACTTTGGATTTATTTATTATTTTTTTAAATTTAGTTTTTACAATATTTTAAATTGGAATAGCAATGACCCTAAAGAACCTGAAAACATACTACTTCTTACATGGGAATGGTTTCATGTCCGGGGCAACGAAAACCTTCATGTCCAGGGCACAAACCTGAAGACCAAGAGCTGGCAGAGATTTGGAGAGCAGAGAGGAGACACCACCACAGGATTCAAAAAAATAATAATAAATGTCAATTTAGGAAAAACTGACTTTTGGGATGAATATCTACAGAACACAAAGTAGACCCATAAGCTTATTCATCATTCCAGTGAAGTCAAACTCATATTGGCTGTTATTTTTCAGGTTAAGAGAGAATCAAGCTCTTAATGTGTGCTAAAACCCAAAAACAACCATGAAAGAAATGCTTCCTTCCTCTAAAGATCAATTTTCAGTCAATTGTAACTGTGTTATCTAAGAAACACGGGCTGCACTCCAACTATAAAATTTTGTCAGCGGAATGAACAATTTTGGACAGTTTCAGCAGCTGTGATTATCTGTTCCTTCCCCATCTGTACAATGGTAAAATGACCTTATGCTATTTTTCCTCCAGAACCATTGAATGATTTGGGCTGGAAGGAACATTCAAGGTCTGGTTCCAGACCCCCCAGGAGTCAGGTCCATATTCCTGGGGGGGCTCAAACCACCAACATTTCTGTTAACAGCCAAATGCACTGACTGATTGCACCACAGGGACAGCCTGGACTGACCCAAAACTGTGGAAATCTGGGATTCAGGGAGAGTTTGGTAGTGTTGGGTAAATGGTTCAACTCAACGATCTGAAAGGTCTTTTCCAACATAAATTGATTCTGTGATTTTAACCTTGAAATTTCAATAAACTATTTGAGAGTTTTTATGGTATTTACTAACCAGTAATTTACAATTTATGTCGTTTTATATGCCAGGTGAGTAGAAAGAGATCAGCAGCAGAGATCACTGCACTGCTGGGGACAGGCAGAGGTTATGTTGCAGTCCATAAAGATTCATATTTAAGGATATTAATTCAAACTTCCTACCTCTATTGTAGCCATTCCCTCTGGAATGAGCAAAGTTGTCACACATAAAATCACAGCGACCTCTTCTTTCCTCTTGATCCATGGGCTTCTTAATGCTAACTTTCTCCAAATGTCTCTTCCCTGACAGAATTGCCAGTGTCTCCAAGATCTTCCCCACCATTATGTTGTACAAGATGTGGGAGGAAGGAAAAGTCACATCCCTCGATGACCCATTGGAGCGTTATGCCCAGAACTTTGTTATTAAGAACCCTCTGGGGAGGCTCAAGGACTCAGAGCAGAGGTACACAGCAGATGGGCTGGTGTTTTTGGAAAAAGGCTCCATGCCACTGAAGCCATCCCCGGTCACCCTGCGCAGAATGGCCAGCCAGCTCTCAGGTAAGGCAGCTCCCTGAGCCCCCCTCTGTCCTGAAAGACACCACAGAGAGAGCAGACCATATTCCAGGAATTAAAAAACCTGCTGGGAGGCTGTTTCCCAGTCTGGACCCTGCACTGTGCCCTTCCCAGGGATCAGGCAGGGCTCTTGGGTGGAGGGTGTCAGCAGCTTCATGGCGTGCTCAAAGGGAACCCTTGTCCAGGACACTGCCAGGAAAGGGGCTGAGATGAGTTTTCCCCCCTGCAAGGTGAACACAGAATCCTTTCACATGAAGGGATTCCTTTCAGGTGAGCAGATTCCCTTAAGGTGAACAGATTCCTTACAGGTGAACAGATTCTTTTCAGGTGAGCAGATTCCCTTCCAGATGAGCAGATTCCCTTCAAGTGAGCAGATTCCCTTCAGGTGAAGAGATTCCTTTCTCCTCAGTACCATGATCTGAAATCAGGCTCCAATTGCACAACAGTGTTTTGTACTCCAGCCCTGAGTGCTCTCATTTTTCTGAGACGTAGAATTGAGGGTCAAATCTCTTTTCTTTGAATAGAAAGGCCTTGATTGCTGAGCTAAATTTAGCTGTCAGTGTGGTTCCTGATCCGGGATTCCTGAGCTATTAATAGCTTGGCATTTGCTGTCACAGAAGTGTTAATCTGCTGCTACCTTCAGAATTGGGGAACTCACACATTAAGGGAGGAGGAGCTCACAGGACTAAGAACTTTAACCTTTCTCAGAAACAAAGCTGCTAATACTTGAGGGATTACAAAATGTAACAGCCAAAGAGACTGTGCTGATATCACGTGTGGTGTTTTGGTTAATCTCTGTAACACTTGCATTCTTCCAGACTGGAATAAATGCCCTAAAATTAGAACCTAAAACCAAAATAGCATGTCTGCAACTTGCAGGATCTCGGGATGGGGTACAGAATCATCTGAAGCAAGCCAGTATGAAAATGAGGGCTTCCCGAAATGGAATGATGCTGAAACCTGGAAAGAAGCAGATAAACAACCCAAAGTGGCCAGTGGCCACCTCCCTGCCCAGCCCCTCTCCCTGCTGATAAGGTGTGGCTCTATCCAGCCTGATGTGCCCAATTCTGCCTGGTCCCCTCTGACTCTCACGAGCACCTGGAGCTGCTCTGACTCCTCCTGTCACCCAGGGAGGTGTGGAGTGCACCCCAGAAATGTTGTAAAGAGTGTAAATCAAAAGAGTACCTGGTCGTGGCATAATTGCTTGTACTGTGCAGCCCTTCCATTGCTTCCATCTCTGTGCTGGATTTGTGCCCCTGCTCAGCTCCTTTTATCCTCCTATGTATTTTTGGATTTTAGGATGTGGCCCAAATTTCCCAGAGCACCCCCCACAGGACACACCAACCCTTGGACCCTGACAATTCAGTAGAAGGGGATGCACAGTTTCAAAATCCCAACTGCAAATCAAAGCAATGTTCTGGTTCCATTTTCCCTCGCTGTGTGTCAAACCCCAAAAAGGAATAAGTTCTGCTTAGGCCTGGGATCAAAGCCACTGCATGACACATTTTAAAGTGGGTTTCATCTAAATTCTCCCAGTGGAAACTGATCTGTAATAGATCCTCATTATCTGGTCTCTCCATTGCATATTACAAAAGTAACTCCAAAGGTTTTTCTCCTCAGCACTTGATGGGCCCATTGCTGGAGGGAAGCTCCAGCTTGTTAAGACTGTGATTTTCCACACCAATGACAGGATGGGATGCAATTGTAAATTATTAACATCGTGCTTGTCACTTCAATTAGCAGCCCATGAGGTAGAAATCAATGACTCTGGATTATGTTATACTCTGGTTTATAATTTCCAATGAACCTCAAGGAGACACTGCACTGCTGTCACAGAGCTGGTGAATTCTCCCACTGCTCCAACATTTTCTTTGCTGCCACTGGGGCAAGTACATAATGAAGGAGCCCACTGTCCACTGGAAGTGTCAGTGCATCTCTTATCTGGTCATGCAGCTGCACAAATAACCCCAGAGCAGGGGCAGAAGCAGTGCCCTCACTCCAGCTCAAATGCTAAATTCAGGCCAGCTGAGAAAAATAAGTGTTGCTGCCACAAAAGAATGAGGCCTCATTCAGCTTTGCCAGGATGTAGGACAAGAGGAAAAGGCCTCAAGTTGCACCAAGGGGTGCTTAGATCACACATTAAGAAACAAATTTGCAGAGGGAGGGTTGTAAAGCATTGGCAAAGATCACCCAGGGAAGTGGTGGAGTCACCAGGTGTTCAAGAAATGTGAGAAGTAGCACTTGGGGACGTGGGTTAGTGGTGGACATGACAGTGCTGAGTTAATGGTTGGATTCCATTCCATTCCTCCAAGCTTGGAGGGCTTTTCCAACCTTAGTGAACCCATGATTAAGACATGGTCACTGAGCACATGACTGTGAGTCATTTTTCTGTCAGAAACATACATTTCCCAATTTCCTCCCAAACATCAAAGCAAGTTGCAAATGGCAGCAAGGATTCCACTCCAAAAGTGATCCAAATTCTGACCTCAGCAAGCCACAGATCCTGTGCAGAGGAGCTGGGGTGATTCAAAAAGTACTGACTTTTAGAGAATCCATGTTCAGTGAGGAATGAAAAGTGAGAACTTGATATTTTCTACATTTAGAAATGCTTAAAAATTAAAAGTGGAAAGAACCTTGGTTTTTTCTATATTCAGAAACCATGAATAAATGTTGCTAAAGATGAGGGGGAAGATAAAAATACTTTAGGCCAAGCCTGGAGATGTCCAGAGAAGTTTAGGTCCTCTGTGGTGAAGTTTAAAGAATGAAATCCTGTTAAAATGGGCTTTTACACACATTTGTAGTCAAGGGAATGCAGTCTCATGGAAATACAGGGATTTCCCAACACCCCATCTGCCCCTCCCTCCCAACACTTGGGGATCCAGGATAATTTAACAACAATAACTGAGATGCAGCAACCCAGAGTTAATGCTGGGGCAGAACCTCTGTAACCCAGAGCCAGGAGTCCATGACTTGATGCCATGTCCTGCAGCTCAGCAGGAGCAGGTCCTTGCTGTGTCTCCAGAGGTCTCGTGTCCACCACTGTTGGAATTATCACTGAGCCAGGTGTTTTTAGCTCCATGAGGGTCCAACACACTCTGAGGCTGTCCAGCTCCTCACAGAAATACCTTAAAATAATCTGCAATGATTGAGCGTGTCTTGAAAAAGCAGAAAGGTTTTAATTAAAGAAGAAAATAATACAAAACAAAAGAACAAAAGCCAAGCACAGTGTAGGGACAGGTCTCACACACCTGCTAAAACACCCTGAAAATGCACAGAGAAGGCTCATGCTCCCCCTTAAATATTGAACGATTTAGGTGGGTTTTTTGGCAAACAGCCCAATAGAAAATAACTACTAATTTCTGAAAAAAACACCTAGAGAGACCTATCAGTGTTTTTGTCTTGGCACTGAGCCACTTACTGCCAGGAGAGCAAAGAAATTTCTGGCATTCTTCCCTTAAAACGTTCTGGGGTGAAACTGAGAACCCTTTTCCTTATATAGAAAACATCCACCTGGTGCAGTGCAACACACCACCATTTTGCCATTGAGCCTTGCCATTGCTCTCTCTCCACCAGAGCCATCATTTCCATGGTTTCTCTCCCTTTCCCATGGCACAGGTCTGCCCAGGAGGCTGAGATCCACCAGCCTGCTCTGGAAGGGCAACACACAGGACGCCCTGGCGCTGCTCAAGGATGATGTCCTGGTGGCCGACCCAGGAACCAGGTCAGATAAACATTTATTTAGGAGCTTTTGGTCTGGATGTGTTCTCCACCCTCAGCCCCATCCCCAGCCTCCATGGCCAGTGGATGAAAGGCAGCCATTCCCAAAGAGAGCTTCAGCCATCTCCCCACACACCTGTCAGAGGCTGGAAAAAGAAACTGTCAGAGGTGTCAGGGTTTGTTTAATTTTTTTAAGCCCAGACAAGCCAAATTAAACTGCTATAGTTCACTTAATGAGCTTTAAATGATGCAGGCTTTCAAAAGTGGAAAGGCACTTTAATTTGAGCAGTTTAAATCATCACAGGTTTCAAAAATCATCTCTGTGGTGAGTTGTATGTCTCTAAATTATCTAAAAAGGTCTATGAATGCTTGTTTCCATTCCTGTAGCCTGTTAAAAATCTGTTACCTGGGTTGCAAACACTCAAAAAGATCATGGAATCATAGAATCCCAGACTGATTTGGGTTGGAAGGGACGTGAAAGATCATCTTTTTCCACCCTTCTGCCATGGGCAGGGACACCATTCACTATCCCAGTTTGCTCCAAGCCGTGTCCAACCTGCCCTTGGACACTTCCCCACAGCCTTCAACAGTGGACAGCAGATGAGGGACAGGATTCAAACTAACTGGGAAGCAACTTTCTAGGACAGCAAAATTGCTTGGTAATTAATTACAGTCTGAAATAATTTACCCAGGATGGCTGAGGATCTACCAGTCACTTGTGTTAGTTCTGTCCCACATCATGTAGGAGGCTACAGCAGATATTCCTTAAAGGATTTTAGGATTTTATTACCATCATTTTCTTTGGTATTTTTATATCCTTATTGTAACTTATCTCTGTTGGTATCTTTATTTTATGATCCCCGTGAAGATAAATAAGGACATCCCCTCACAGGCTCTCAATGCCTTATTAACTGATATGTTGATAGTTTTCACTCTCTCTCCTTGCTCCTGGTTATGCTTCCCAGCTAACAGATCATTCTTCCCAAAGGAAGTTCCCATCCACTGATATAGATATTTTAGTATATTTTTCTATGTTGAAATTCAGCTCCATTTCAGAGACATGGTTTTACATACAGAATGTGCTCATTCTTAGGGCAAGAATATATATGCTCACTGTGCTTTTATTCAACTAAATGGGCTGGAAAAGGTTGAGGTGGTACCAAATTTATGATCTAAATAGGTCTCAATGAGATGTGTGGCTTCACACAATTAAAAAAACCAACAGGGTTGAAAATATAATGAATTTTGAAAGTGTATTTTTAAAAAATGCCCCTTCATGTCTTCATGCCATTAAACTTCATTCAAGTGTGAAGACTTAAATCACTTCATGGTTATTAAAGACTGGAGTACTCAGGTTTCTTTAATGACTCCACGTTGCTGGATGCTGCTTTGTGGGCTTTTAAGTGCTTTTAAAGTGCTTTTACCATCTTAAGGTAGCTTAGGTATCTAAGTGATTATCCCACGGCAAATCCCCAAAGAGGTTTACCCGGGATTTTGAGACCTTTGAGGTGAGCACCTGGAACTCTCCACGCTGCTCTTAAAAAGAATGGATGGTGAACAATTATAAACAGCAAGTCAGGTTATGCAAATATAGAGGGGCTGTTCCTTTTCCATCTTCAGCTCTCTCTGCATATCAGAGTTAAACAGCTCTGTTGATGTTCCCGTAAAACATTTCTCTTTCCTGATTTAACAACAAATCGTGGCAACAACATGCAGCTTTTCGCTGTCTCCCCTTCATCTGTCATTCCATAAAATGTGAGGTTTTTTCCCTGAAGAAGAGAGACCCAGCCTCTGATTTCGCATATCACTAATGAACAGCTGATCCCAATTGATGGAATCTGGATGGGGAAAATTGATGGGGTCAGATGTGATAAACCCCACAAAGGTCCATCACCTCTGAGGGCCCAGCCCTCGCAGAGAAATGGCTTAAAATAATTTGCCAGACAGCATGATCGAGTGTGACTTGAAAAAGCAAAAAGGTTTTGAAGGTTCTTTGGTTTTGTATTATTTTCTTCTTTTTGAATAAAATGAGAAAATAATACAAACCAAAGAACAAAGCCAAGCACAGTGTAGGAACAGGTCCCACACACCTGCTACAGCACCCCAAAAATGCACCGAGAAGCCTTAAATAAGTGTTTTTCCTTAAATATTGAATGGTTTAGGTGGGTTTTCTGGCAAACAGCCCAATGGAAAATAACTACATTTCTGAGAAACACCTGAAGAGATGTATCAGGGTTTTTGTCTTGGCATTGAGCCAATTACTGCCAGCAGAGCAAAGAAGCTTCTGCTGTTCTTCCTTTAAAAGGTGCTGGGGTGAAACTGAGACCCTTTTCCTCCTATAGAAAACATCCACCTGGTGCAGTGCACTGTAACAGTGTGTCTTTTTTGGAGTGCAGCCACGGCCCTGCTAGATCCCAGTCAGCCTCTCCAGTGCAGAAACTGCCTGAGAACTGCTCAGGGGGCAGTTCAAGCTCACACAGCCACACACGTTACAGGGCTGGCTCAGCAGA
>JBBMKD010000070.1:802829-830022 GCA_037834095.1 Argya squamiceps
GAAAGGGGATGCCATGGGGTGGGTGATGGACTTGGGAAACCCAGAGAGAAGATTGCACAATGTCTGCAAGGGTCCATAGGGGAGAAGCCTTCTTTGTACCTGTCTCAGGTTTGGTTTCACACCCCAGATTCAGGTTGTTAAAAGTCCTTGGCCCTCTAAAAGCCCTGAGCCATGTCGTCTGAAAAAAGCGGAGTCTCCAAGGCCTTGTTTTCAGGTTTCTGGTGTTGTTTATTATTTGGTATCTCAGAATTCTCTCCGCACCCAGCCCAGATCCGGACAGGGCTGGGACACGAGGCCACTGCCTGCCCATGGGGCCTTGCTTTGCTCTTACACAGTGAACTGTGTCTGTTATTTACAGTTCTGTGCCAATGTCTGGTGCCTATACTAGAAAGGTCATTTCTACCTTAACCCAATCCCTTTATACTACTTTGTATCATCACCACCTCAGAAGATGGAGGACGAGGAAGAAGGAGAGGAATTTAGGGCAACACCCTAAATCCTCTGTTTTGTCCCCCATTTACTTCTATTCTAAGAATCCTAAAACTACAAAATTTTTCACCCTGTGCTGTGCTAAGCTACTATTCTCACACCTTTGAGGTTTGTAATTCCTCTCTCAGTGTTGGAAGCCTCTCCCATGGACTAAAATCAAACCTGGTGCCTTTCCGGTCTGTGTGCCAAGGTCTCCAACCCCCCTGGACCAGCTTCACATCCCCCTGTCCAGGGTTCAAACTCCCTTCCTCAGGTCCCAGCTCATCCAAACGGATGCCCTGGACTCCAACACACCTGGGGTATTTTTAATCTTCACTCTTTCAGGGAAGGGCAGTTGGAAATACCTTTAACGGCATGAGGGACTCCACAGTGCACCACCTAATAATAACACATCCCTCTTCCTCCCCAGATGCCACTACAGCAACCTGGCCTTCTCCCTGCTGGCCCACGTGCTGGCCGAGCATGGGGCCGACGGGCAGTACCAGCGCTGGATCTCGGAGAACATCCTGGAGCGCCTGGGCATGGAGGACACGGGCTTCGACATCACGGCACCCATCCGCTCCCAGATGGCCGTGGGCTTCTATGGCAGCCAGCAGCCAGCCCCTCTCTACGACCTGGGCTGGTACAGACCCTCTGGACAGATGTATTCCACAGCTGCTGACCTGGCCAAGCTGGCCATGGTGTTCCTGGGCACGTACCACCGCCGGCTGCTGGAGCCCGACACGGTGAAGACGATGCTGACGCCGCTGTTTAAGTGCTCCGTGGAGTATTTTGCTAACAAGACAGGCACGCCCTGG
The DNA here is from genome assembly GCA_037834095.1 of Argya squamiceps. NCBI lineage: Eukaryota > Metazoa > Chordata > Aves > Passeriformes > Leiothrichidae > Argya > Argya squamiceps. The sequence goes on from JBBMKD010000070.1 coordinate 804,116, forward strand.
GAGATCAACGAGCAGCTGGGGTATGATGTGATCAGGAAGGATGGGGACCTTGATGGGTACTCAGCCACCTTCTCTCTCGTCCCCAAGCTCCGCCTGAGCTTCATCGTGCTGATGGCAGGGCCCAGGCCTCAGGGTGGGAACATTGTGACTCAGACGTACGAGTATCTCATCCCCGCCATGGAGACGGCGTTCAGAGAGGCTGACAAAAGCTTGGTTCCTCCTCCAAACCCAATCCCTTACGTTGGCTACTACACCTATTCCAACCTGACTTTCTATGAGATCAAAGTTGGGATTGGTGGGGTGCTGGTGATGCAGCAGTTTGGGCCTCACGTGGAGGAGCTGATCCCGGAAAAGTACCGGACAATCAAGCTGCACCACCTGGAAGATCGCGTCTTCCAAGTTGTCTTCGACAAGGAGTTCCCGTGTGTCCTGCACCTGGGCTCTGCCTCCATCTCTCTGGAGACACAGAATGGGCAGCTCTTTAACTTCTACCCCTTCGACCGCAAGGGTTTGTCCCCTGGCTTTGACGCCCCGGGGCTGAACACCTACAACGTGGTGCGTGTCCTGCGCAAGCCTGTGTTCTACAGCTAAACCTGCCCTGCTCTGCCCTCCACCCCTGGGAGCTGGCTCCAAAAATCTGTGTCTTACCAAGACTCTCCTGCCTGTGTGGCTCTGTGGATGCCATTCAAAAGGCAAGGATGGAGGCAAATGACTCTTTTGCCAAACAAATCCTTCCCACTTTTAAGATGACTTTAATGACTTGTCATAGGTCCCCAGCAGTGCCAGCTGGCACCTGGAGATACCTGCAGGAAAAAGAAGTGGGAATGTGCTGGATGGATGTGTTTGGATGCCATAATAAAAAGCTAAGCACTGAAGTGTCCACTCTTATATTGTCTGTTTGATGACCCACTGTGGTCATCAGCTGCTATCATCAAAGGGCTGAGAATTCCCTGGGTCTCTCAGCAAATGTCTCTTCATCAGTCCAAGGATTTTTCCAGGGCTTTTCCAGAGCCTGTCTATCACAAACAAGATCCCTTACCTGGCTTTGCCAAAAGTATTATGTGCTAAAAAATGGCACCATGGCCTGTTTGGGATTCCTGGGAAGTGAGGGTCTGTTTCTTTCCTGGATCGTAAACTTTGAAAAGTGCAGAGCAATGTGGTTCTGTCTTGGCTCCTTGGCTGGTCCTTCAAAGGGTGTTGGAGCAGTATAGACACTGCTCACTTCTGGGAGCAGGAACACCGGAACATAAGATGGGAGGTTCCAGCTGGACTCAGCTCTGTGATGGTCTCAGGAAAGTGTGTGAGCATGGTGTGGAAATTCAGGAATACATGGGAACCTTTCTGTATGTTTTGGACAGGATGTCTGGATGCAAACATACCTACTGTGTTTCTGCAGCTGGGAGTTGAGATGCTGAGGGAAAGTGCATCAACCTGGGGAGCATCACTTTGGGGACAGTGCCCCTGCACCTACAGAGCCACCAGTGCATTTTGTTATCCCCTCCTGTGCCCACTCCATGCCAAGGCAGGCAGGACAGGGGACATGGGTGACACCAACCCCAGGCAGTGCTCCAGGTGTGGGGCAGAGTGACTGGACACCTGCCCAGGAGGAAAAGGCCCTGGAGGTGCTGGTGACAGTGGCTGAACAGGAGCACAGGTGTGCCAAGAAAGCCAATGGCACCTCACTTGTCCCAGCCAGGGTGTGACCACAGGACCAGGGCAGTGACTGTCCCCTGTGCTGGGCACTTGTGAGGCCCCACTTTTAATCCTGGGGTCAGTTCTGGGCTCTTCATGACAGGAAAGACATTGAGGGGCTGGAGTGTGTCCAGGGGAGGGAATGGAGCTGGGGAAGGGGCTGGGGCACCAGGAGAGGCTGAGGGAGCTGGGAAAGGGGCTCAGCCTGGAGAAAAGGAGGCTCAGGGGGGATCTTGTGGCTCTGCACAACTCCCTGACAGGAGGGGACAGCCAGGAGGGGGTCAGGCTCTGCTCCCAGGGAACAGGACAAGAGGAAACAGCCTCAAGTTGCACCAAGGGAAGTTTAGGTTGGATATTGGGAATTTTTTTTTCCCAGAAAGGGTGTTTAGGCATTGGAAGGGGGCAGTGGTAGAGCCACCATCTCTTGGAGGTGTGAATGTGGCACCTGGGGTCACGTTTAGTGGAGGCCCTGGCAGTGCTGGAGGAGCAGTTGGACTCAATGACCTCGAAGGTCTGTTCCAACCTCAGTAAATCAATGATTCTGTGCTGACAATGGCCAACATCACCTCACTGTGACAGGGACAGTATCAGACACAACTGCACAGTCCTGGCTCCTCAATGCCTCTTCAAAATTAGGGGATATTTCGGCCTGGGTGGAGCTGAAATAAAAGCAATCAAAAGAGGCAGGGCAGGATAATTCTGACCTTAAGGTGAATATCCAAACTTCAGGGCACGGCAGAGGCTGCACAGCATGGAAATCCAGAGCAGTGACAGGGGCTCTGAACAAGAGCTTATAGAAACTTGCACAATCAAAGACCCTTCCAAGGGCATGTTCTGGTATGAGCTGTATCCTCTTACAGGGCAATATCCTGCTGCTGCTGCTGCTCCACACAGAACTCTTGGATGTGGACATGTCTCAGAGAGGATGAGAAAAAATACCTTCTCTGCTCCCTTCTCTCTGGCTCCCTCAGTGTTTTCACTCTGTGGGCTGTTCTTCAGCTTCAGTTTTGAATAAAGAGACCCTCACTGAAGGCCCAGAAATTCCCTGCCTTTTCTCAGATAATTTCAACTCCCTGATCAGCACATGGAACAATGCAAACCTTGCCTTACAGAGCTGCTGCTGTGTTGGTTTCCTCTGGGCTTTGTAGATGATCACATCCCACACCTTGTACAACACTGCATGTTCAAGAATTTAGTCTGGGGTTTAGCAACAGCAATAAAATGTGGAAATGCTGCTGTCCTGTGTGGTCATGCCCAGAGGGATGAGTGCAGGCACATTTGGTGCTGATTTCCTGAGGAAAATATCACTGCCATGATATTCCTGACACAGCCAAGCTCATGGGATGGGATGTCTGGTTGCAAGATCCTGGAGTGGTCTAATTCTGGCTCTTTTGAGTGAGGACTACAAGCCAGTATGGGACTGTTCTTGCCTTGAAACAAAAGAAGTGATTGTTTACCCTCAAAAGCTTCCAAGAAAAATTAGGATTTATATCCCATGTCACTCACTGGCCAGGAGGAAACACCACAGTGGACAACCTCCATCTGTGTGATGGAGAGCTGGAGATGTTTTAGCTTTCCATCAGAAAAGCAGACATCCAGAAGTCTTTTCTAGTGACTCACCCTCACACCTGTTCACCAACATTTTAGGGACTCTAATTCATTCTCATTAACGGCAAATTATGTTCTTTGCCACTCCTGAGTCAAATTCATTTCCTGAGCTGCAGCAAAGCTTATCTCACTCTGGCTCACCCTGGGAAGGTGAACAAGAGCTCAGTGTGGGCAGGAGGACCTTTCCCTGACACACAGGGGGAAAAGGGGACCTTGAAAGGTCTGTACAGAGGATTTGGGAGAGGCTGTGCATGGCAGACAGGACAAGGTGGAGTTCTGAGTGGCCCAGTCAGTCATGGAGAGCAGCCAGAGAGTCACAATCCTGAGTCCAAACTTCTTTCTGCCACTTTGTGCCAAAGCAGCACCCTGAGAAGAGCAGAACCAGCTCTGTCACTGGGAAGGAGGGGTGACCTGACTCACCTGACTCAATTGGAAGGTGTTTTACACCAGCTTTAACAGCTCTTTGTGAATTTGCTTTTTTTTTTTAACTTGAACTTTTACAGAATCTAAGTTACCACTGTGAATAACGTTTAAGCTTTTGTGTATGCTTGCTGCTGAATTTAAAAATATCCCACTGTTATTTCACCCATGTCAGAGACTGGCTCCACAACCCCTACAACAAACATGCAAAATCTGCCCATCTGCTCACTGTTCACTGAATCTGTGCTTTAAAAAGTGACTCAATGTGTCTGCAACAGCCTATAGAAACACAGCGCTTAAAAATGTTTTTTAGAATTACTCATCAGGGAGCCAAACAGATAGAAAATGCTTCATTAACATTCCCAGCATCAAAAACAAATAGGAACAAAACTTACTTTATTGGTTTAAGAGACCAAATTCTGCCCTGAGGAGCACTAATGAAACCACATAATATTGTAATAGTGTCCCTTAAACTGTAGTTACTCTACAAGTTAAAAGACTCTGGACCACTAAGAACAAGAATAATCTGGCAAAATATAAACACCTACATGTCAGAACTCTGAACCCTTTGAACTCCTTTCTCAGTGAGTTTTAATGACTCCAGTCAGTGGAGTGGATTCATCTCAGGTCAAAGGGTATAATTGGAATAAACTGATGAATCACATTCTACAAATCCCCAGCCCTCAGGTGGCTGGGATGGACCCAGGCCCTGCTGTCATGGGCATCTCCTCAGCTGGAAGGGAAACACTTCCAGAATCTGCTCTCAGGTAAGGACAAGTGTCACCAGAGGACACAAAAGAACCACACTCACCTGGTCAGGTTGTGAGACGAGAAAGAAAAAGAAAGTTTATTTTGGTTTGGGGTTTAAATAGGGTTTGGAATTTGATCAGGGATTGGGGGATGAGAGTAACACCTCTCTGACCCCAATGGTCAAGTTAGAAGTCCATCAATTTGTTCTTGCCTTTGGAAAGGAATGTATTATTTACCAAACATCAGTCTGTTTTTCTCACAATTCATGAGAAAGCTCCAGTCTAAGAATGAAAACATCAGAAGACTGAAAAATCAAAGCAACAGCCAAGTTCTCAACTTGCTCATCACCATTGCCCTGAAGACACGAGGTTCACAGATTAATGGCTCCAAACAAAACAAGGTGGTGCTTGTTGTGGTCCCATTCCAACATGACATTGGCTGTGACAACTTCTTCCCCTTTGGAAGGACTCTGCCTTCAGGAGAATCAGCTCAGGTGAGGATCACACTGATACCTGATATGCATAAAGGGATGGCTGTGCCCCCACACCTCATTTATGAGGATTTTGCTCCCATTCTCTTTGGCAGTTGTGTCCCATTAACCCCAGCCCTCACTGCTGCAAGCTCCCTGTCTCTGGTCATTCCAGCCCATGGAGCCCTCACCTCTCATCACTTTCCTCTCAGAGCCTGAAGTGGAGCAAATCCCCCAAATTCACATTATCCATTCATTTGTCCTGAAAAGTGCTTTTCCCTCAACAAGCTGTGCTCTGGCACACCCACCCCAGCCCCTCATGGCTAATGAGCAAACCTGGTTTTAATGTTCCAGGTGGAATTACTGCACAGACAGAGCTGAAATACAGTTATACTACAGTCTCCAGCACTACCCAAGTTGACAAAAAATGATGAGAAAACAATAAAAGTAAATTGATGTTTCATGACCAGAAACACTCAAAGACATAAAAACAGAAAGAAAAAGAAAAATCCCTTTCTCCCCTGGGCAGGATTCAAGGCCCTTTTGCAGATACAAACAGGAATTGTGGGAATACAGCATAGTTGAAGTATAGTCACAAGCTATCACTGGCACAATGTGTGCAACCTGTAATTAAGGGTCTAATTATTTACCATGGGCACTTGGGAGTCTCCCAGACCTACCCATTGCACACACAAAGGTTCCTGGCTTCATGGCATTTTGTGAGCTGTGGGCATTCACCCCAAGCCAAGACACAAAGATTATCACAAGACAGAACACTTACACATCAGGACAGTCCTGCTGCTCCTCCAAACTTCTTGGGAGGAATTTGGGTGGAGTTTGCAAGTCTGAAGTGACCTGTGCCATGCAGCCTCTCACAGGGATGTCACACAGACCTGAGCGCCACAATCTGGGTGACAAGGTGGTGTCAGGACACAGGGTGGACTCAACGATCTCAAAGGTCTTTTCCAACCTAATTGATTCTGGGATTCTGGGATTCTTGGAGTGCCTGTCTCTCACAATCCCTGCACTTCTCCCTCATTCCCACTCTGTTCTCTCCAGCCCAGGTGCCACAGCACTGGGTAAGCATGTTCTCCCCCTCCTTCCCACTCCTGGTCTGGCTGTGGCTGCTGCAGGCAGGTGCTGAGCCATTCCCCATTCAAACCCAATTATTGGCATCGTGGGTTGGTGCCAGCTCTGCCTGGCAGCAGCTCCTGTTTAGCTCCCAATTTATTCCTCCAAGGAGTGATATTTCTGCTAGGGATGGGCAGGCACATTTCCTTTAATTTCAGCTCCACCTGAGCACCGTGGGTGAGATGTGAGAGGATCCTGCTGGCAAAAGGTTGTGGAAAAACACGGGAAGAGAGGAGGCAGCAGGAGGATGGAATGAGCACAAGAGGGAGCCCAGTATAAAAATGTCCAGCCACTATTTCCAATCACTTCCAGCTAATTATCAGATATGCTGATGAAGATGTAAGAAAAGCAGTTGGTTAAATGGAAAATCTGAAAGATGGGGGCAAAGTGCTCCCAAAGAGGCAATTGGAAAATATTGTCCCCTGCAGCCCCCAGACTGTGGGACAAACAAACTCTGCTGGAAGAGCAGGTTAATTCCAGGGTGACAAGAGGGCTGCTTCCCACAACTTGTGGGAGAAAGCTGCCACAGCTCCTCCTGGGAAAACTGGGGAAATCTTCAGCATTCCAGTGCCAGTCCTCTTGGCCAGAGTGTTTGACTGCTGTTGGTTTGAGTTCAGCCCCATCACTCCCAAAAATCTGTTGATATTTTGTTTATCGGAAGAGATGAACCCCCTCAGGGGTGTCACTCTGGGTCCCCATCTGCCATTGCACCTCGGTGCTCCTGCCTTGTGAGGAGTCAGAAAAGCCTCTGATAAACACCATCCATATTCCCTGGTGCCTGCCAGGAAATCTGGGACAAACTGGGGCATGAAATGACTCTGGAACACCTCACACGCTGATGGGATTTACTGGCTGGGGGGTGGGACATGCTGTGGGACACAAGGGATGAAGATTGCACAAGTCTACCAAGACTTATCTGGGGGATAAGGGGAAAAGAGCAATCAAGGGGCTTTGGAGAGCAACAAACATGAAAAAAAATAAAAAGATAAGGGAATCAAAGGAGTCTCCAGCTTCCCTTTCATTTGTCCAAGCTGGAAGATGTCAGCTCTCAGTCTGACCCTTCCTTGTGCCATCTGATGCCAGATGAAGTCCTGTATCTGCTGAGATGTCCTGACAGACTTGTGAGAGTCAGGAGGGGCTGGACTTTGTCAGGGTAATGGCCACTGTTTGCCATGACAGTGCATCCAAAAATGGGAGATGTCCCCAGAAAGGATGTGCACAGATTTTGGGATGGCTCCCAGGATGGCAGCTCTGGATATTCACAGCCAACAGTGATCTAGAGAATCACAACACATGGAACAGTTTTGGTGGGAAGGGACATTAGAGTTCATCCTGTCCCACCCCCTGCCATGGGCAGGGACACCTTCCACTATCCCAGATTGCTCCCAGCCCCATCCAACCTGGCCTTGGGCTCTGCCAGGGATCCAGGGGCAGCCACAGCTTCTCTGGGCACCTGTGCCAGGGCCTCTTCACCCTCACAGCCAGGAATTCCTTCCCAATATCTACCCTAACCCTTCCCTCTGTCAGTGGGAAGCCACTCACCTTTGTCCTATACAAGGAAGAGGATTTAATTCATCCAGAAGTCAGTGGTTTCAGCACCAGGATTATTGTCCTTATCCTTTTCTTGCATGTGCTGGAAGGAAGGTCAGGTAACATCCATCTGTCCTGACAGCCCCACTCTTGTGTGGGTGACAACAAGGAATGAGGTTACTCTAATTTGGGTGGGATTTCTTCCAGAGTGATCCCTGGGAGCTGCTGGCAGACACCAAGAGCTCCTGTGGGATATGAGCTCAGGGCTCACAGAGCAGGAGCAGGTTCAGAGAGTGCAGAAGCTGCCGAGAAATTGGGAAGTGAAAAAATCTGAAGCAAGGCCTGTGGTGGAGATGCACAGGCACAGGGGGAGCAGGGCACCACAGGGTGCTCCTGCTGAGGTGCAGCTGGGATTTAATCTGTCGCTCCAACAGCCTGGAACATGAGCAGGCTGGAAGCAAGCCAGGCCATGCTGCATGTCCTGGAAGCCACCCAGGGCTCCCTGGTGCAGAAAACAAATGCTTGAGATGGGTGCAATCAGCAATTACTCCTCACTGCAAGGGCAGGGCACATCAGACAGTGCCTGTGTGATGGGAGTGAGGCACTGTGTGCTGAGGTGTTGCTGTGACACTGTGACACTGCAAGGGTGGCCCCTGCAGCCCTCTCAAATTAAAGAAATGCTTGAAACAAACACACTAATCTGATAAAAATTGGGGGTTTCATCAACAGAGGGTGAAAGGGAGGAGGGAGAAAAAGGAGAGGGAATATTTGAACACAAGGTGTGGGAGAGGGGCTGAAAGGTGAGCACAGAGCTGCCTGTAAGGGCAGCAACCACCCCAGAGACCCTCACAGGAAGATTTGGTGTGTGCAAAGTGCTCATGGCCACACCAGTGCTCTTCCATGGCATGGCTGGTGCTCTGCTGAAGGGGCTTTTGCTATAAAAATAAATAAAATTAGCAGTGTGGTTAGATTTGGGGGGAGTTCACAGGGAATGGTCTTTTGAGATGCCAGTGTTTCTGTTGGTCCCTCACACACTCAGGATTTGAGTGGTGACCTCAGAAGCCAACAGCAATCTTGGAAATTCCTCAACTGTACAACACAGTCCCTGGGCCAAGTCTCCACTCAGCCCCACAGACTTTCTTCAGCCAACAAGACACTGAAGACTGATTTTTTCTCAGATTCTTTCTCATGTCCATCTTGTCCTTGAAAAAAGCTCTATATTTCCTCTCTAGAATGCATTTTTTGAGGTAAAAGACCCCAGGAACTCCTGACCTGCTGCTTGCTGGGAGGATTTCTCTGCCCAGCTTTGGTGCAGATATTGAAGTCCTCTAGAGAGACACAGCATTGCTTTTCTCACGCAGCAGTTGAAGGCTGGGATGGGGATTTCAGCCCTTCACTGCTGTCTGCAGTTTCTCCCTAAGAAATCCCTTCCTATTCCAGTTACTGTGAGGAAATCCTCACCCCTCACAATGCTCTGTCTGAGCATTGACTGATTATTTTGTGATCTTTGCATCTCAGCACTGAAGTGCCACATCAGGCAATCCACTGGGCCCAGTAGTTATAATTTTACTAAGTCTTTTCCCGACAAATCATGTAACTCAGAATCCCAGGAAACCACTAAGCAAATTAAAATCCGATGCACAATAAACAATTCAGCTTTAAAAAATACACAGGGCAATAAATGAACCAGAACTGGCCCCGTTCCCATCCACAAAGGAAGATTAGTGGGAGCACTGTGACCTCTGCAAAGCATCAAAACATGCAGGAGTGCAGCATAAAACGTGCCCACCCCCTTTAATTGCTGGTTTGCCTTGATTGAAAAATATCAGATATTTTCTGGAAGGGACCATAAACCTCCTGTAAATTTTGTTTCAGAGAAATGCAAATCCCTTCCTGTCAGTAACCCAAGCACCCAAAGTGTGCCCAGTGAGGAGCAGCTGAGTTCTTGTGGAGAAGAGATCAAGGCCACAAGATCTGACCTGGATTCATCCTCCTGCTCTGGACTGGGGGGCACTTGGGCCAAGTGTTCCAGGAGAACACAGACATAACTTCTCAGCTCTTTGAGAAAACCTCTCTAGTTCATTGCCTCACCCTGTGTCCTCCCTCGGTGGCTCCTTTCCCACTACCCAGGAAGATCCTGAGATGCTGAACAACTGGAGGATGATCAGGACAATCATGGAATCATGGAATGGTTTGGGCTGGAAGGGACCATAAAACACATCTCATTCCAAACCCTTGCCATGGGCAGGGTTTGTCAGGTTATAAAAAAATAAAAAGCCAATTGGGAATCCTTTCCCAGGTGCTGAGTTGCTATAAATCTTCCAAAAGATGTGACTGCAAAAAAAAACCCCAAAAAAACCAAAAAACCAAAAAACCAAAACCAAAACCAAAACAAAAACAAAAAAAAAAAAACCAAAAAAACCAAAACAAAACAAAACAAAAAAAGCCCTAAAACCAAAAACATACTAAAAAAAACCTTAAAAAAAAAGAAACTGGAAAAAAAAAATCTCTATGGAGGACAATTGGCAGTGGGAGCTGTTGGAGCTCTGTGATCACAGACACAGCTCCCAGACCACAATGTCCCAAAGTGGGCTGAGAAATCCCCAGTGTTGCTTTGCCCATGGGGACAGCACAATGGGCCCACCTGGCAAAAATCAGCAGCTTTGTGAGATTAATTTTATAGAAAGGAGTTTGATAATGAATAAGTTGGTTTGATTGTATCTAAGGCAATTTTACCACCTCCTCACTATCAGTCCAGAGAAGCTGTGGCTGCCCCTGGATCCCTGGAAGAGCTCAAGGCCAGGTTGGACAGGGCTTGGAGCAGCCTGGGATAGTGGAAGATGTCCCTGCCCATGGCAGGGGATGGAAGTGGATGGGCTTTAAGGTCCCTTCCAACCACAATCATCCTGAGATTCTGTACAATTCTATTTATTTTCCCTATTCTTCATCATGGATCCAGGATAAACTTTGACATTTCTGGCAAAGGCATGCATATCCCTAAAAGTTCTTAATTTAAAAAGTCAGCAGGAAAAATACAGGATTGCTGAGTAACAAAATAGATTTGTTGTCACTCCCTGTACCCAAAACACTGGCAAAGCAATTCCTACAGCCCCAATTTCTCTCCAAGGGACTGTGCTGTCCCCATGGGCAAAGCAACACTGAGGGTTTCTCAGCCCACTTTGGGACATTGTGGTCTGGGAGCTGTGTCCATGATCACTGAGCTCCAACAGCTCCCACTGCCAATTGTCTTCCATCCAGATTTTTTTTCTTCTTCTTTTTTTTCTTTTTTTTTTCAGTTTTGACTCACATCTTCTGGCAGATTTATAACAGCTCAGCACCTGGGAAGGGATTCCCAATTGGCTTTTTATTTTTTTATAACCTGACAAACCTTAACAAATTCACTTTTCTCTCTGTTCTAGAGGTGTCCATGGGCAGGGGCACCTTTCACCATCCCAGGCTGCTCCAAGGTTCAGGGCCTTGGACACTTCCAGGGATGGGGCAGCCTCAACTCCCCAGGTCCTCAGAGAGACAATTTGGATGGTGGAACCCCAAACAAATTACAGGAGATGGATTAATTGTGAGGATTCCTTTGATCCAGCAAGGCTGGATTTTCCTGTTTTGCACACAGAAAATTCTACCACAGAAGTGTTTACAGTGATGTCCTTTCTCCTGATTTATTACAATGGAAATTCAGGTGCCATCTGTGCCTATTTTTCTGTAATATTAGAAAAGAGCAGGTACCGAGGCAACAGAGCCAAACTTACTAAAATGGGAAATTTCAATTACGTTGCATAAGAATGTATTTTTCTTGTTTTGTTTGGGCTGTATTTTGCTAATGCTTATTTTATTTGAACAACTAGGAAGCATTTTCTGATCCTTATTTTTCATTTGGAAGCTGAGAACAAATTCAATTTCTTCCTTAGACGGTGAGATACTGTAGTAAATATATTTTAAAATATTTTGTTTGTGGAGATAAATGCGAATAAAAGCTGTAAATTCATGTAAATATATGCAAATATAGTCTCTTGAAGACAAAGAAAATGCCATTTCAGGTGTTTGGGTGGTTTGGATGAACATGGCATAAGCATCTCTTTGCTGTTGTTTATGTGGGTCACCACAGAGATAAAACAACAGCAGGTTGTGGCTGAAATTCCCAAAATTTCCCACCTGTGGTTTCACTCCTGGTCTCATAATCACCATTTCAGAAAATTTTATGAACTAACTATGGCAAGTACTCCTCTGGCTACAGGTGATGATTTGATTGAAGAGATGATTGATTTGATGATTTGATGAAGAGATGATTTGAGGAGATCACCCAGACATCCCCCAAAGGGTGCTGGGCACTGCCCAGGCTCCCCAGGGAATGGGCACAGCCCCAAGGCTGCCAGAGCTCCAGGAAAGTTTGTACAACACTCTCAGGTACAGGGTGGGATTGTTGTGGTGTTTGTGCAGGGACAGGGGTTGGACTGGAGGGTCCTTGTGGGTCCCTTTCACCTCAGGACATTCCATGATTCCATATTCCATGACTCCATGTCTTTCCTGAAATTACTCTTCTGTCCCACCACCTTCCAGTTACCCCCAGTTCCTTCCATTCCACTGCTTCCCCTCCACTCCACTGAGTCCCCACCTGCTGGGTGCCCTTTCCTGGCTGGAGGCTGACTCTTCCCCTCCTGGGATCTCTGGAACCTTCTCTGTGGCTCTGGGTTCCTGCCTCTTCGTAACTCCCTGCTTTGGGATGGACTGTCCTGGCAGGAGATGGGTTTGCTCCCCAGGGAATGGGCACAGCCCCGTGGCTGCCAAAGCTCCAGGAGAATTTGGACAATGCTCCCAGGCAGAGGGTGGGATTGTTGGGGTGTCTGTGCAGGGACAGGAGTGAGACTGGATGATCCCTTTGGGTCCCTTCCACCTCAGGACATTCCATGATTCCATATTCCATGACTCCATGTCCTTCCTGAAATTACTCTTCTGTCCCACCACCTTCCAGTTACCCCCAGTTCCTTCCATTCCACTGCTTCCCTTCTACTCCACTGAGTCCCCACCTGCTGGGTGCCCTTTCCTGGCTGGAGGCTGACTCTTCCCCTCCTGGGATCTCTGGAACCTGCTCTGTGGCTCTGGGTTCCCTCCCTCTTCCCAACTCCCTGCTTTGGGATGGACTGTCCTGGCAGGAGATGGGTTTGCCAAGCACCCCCTTCCCTCCTGCACAGTCAGGTCTGGGGGGATGATTTTTGCCCAGCTATGGCTGGCCAGGGTTTGGGAAGTTGGAATGCATTCCCATGTGGGTCTGTTCTCTCTGGTGAGGCACTATCCCGCATAATATTATTATAGTTGTTATAGTATTAATATTATAGTTTTTTGCCATCTCAGTGCAGGGCAGGACGTACTTACCCTGATTTATGTGCAGCAGGGAAAGGGCAGGAGCCTTTCCAAGCACCTGTACATGACAACTTATGAAAGGGAAAATCTCCTTCAGTGGCCAGGAGAGGAGTGTTTAGAGTCAGTGGGACAGAGATGGGGATGTTCCCTTCCTAACTCCCTGCTTTGGGATTGTATGTCCTGGAAGGAGATGGCTTTGCTCCCCAGGGAATGGTCCCAGCCCCGAGGCTGCCAGAGCTCCAGGAGTGTTTGAACAACACTCTCAGGCACAGAGAGGGATTTTTGGGGTGTCTGTGCAGGGACATGAGTGGCACTGGATGATCCCTGTGAGTCCATTCCAGCTCAGGATATTCTGTGGTTCCATATGGAAGGTGCTGATACACCTGAGGACAGGGGGTGGGAAGGGGATGATCTTTAAGGTCCTTTCTAACCAAACCATTCTCTGATTCCTCCTTCAGGGTGTGCAGTGACCCACCCTGGCCCAGCGCTGCTCTGAGCTGAGGCTGTGACAGCCCCAGGGCTCTGCAGGTGACCTTCCCTCTCCCAGAGGTCTCTTTCCTGGTCTTTTGTGCCTCCTCACAACAGAGGCAAGAACCCTCATGGGACCTGTCCCTCACATTCCTCCTGGCCTCAAAAAGGGGTGAACACTTCTCCTGAGCACCATTCTGTTTGTAACCTCACAAAGGATTAAATTAGAATTTCAACCCAGCCCTCACAGAGGAAGAGCTTTGCAGACTCTGCACCTGAAGCAGATCATGGTGACCATAATTCACAGGGATTTGGGGGAGAAAAAAACCAACATCAAATCAAAGTTTAAAGCCCAAAACTGCTGAGTGCTATTCCACTTTAGAAGGTCACACAAGGGAGCATTGAAGATGATGTTAAGGAATTTCAACTCCTGGGATTGGGATTTGTGGGAGGGGACACTCCTGAGTGTCTCTTGCTGAGGATTATATTTACATCAGAACATCCATGGGTCCAGATTTCTCTGGGAATTAGCAGAGCAGCAGCAGCTTCCCACAGGGTGACAGAAGGTGACACAGATCACTGGGAGGAGCTGGATTTGGAGCTCTGTCCCCGTTAATCCCAGGGATTTTCACAGACAAGCACTGTGCTCACCCTGGGAGCAGTGCTGTGTGCTGCAGGTGGATCCACGGGCACCAGCAAAGAACACAGAGAAAAGGATACAGGAATCTTCCTCCTTTCACTTCAGGTTTGTGGCAAATGTCATCTGCTGCTGGGTCAACATAATTTACAATTTTGAGGGCACAAGAAGTGGTTCCCAGGTGCTTTTTTTGTGCTTTGAATGAAGGTCTGAATCCTTCTGTTCATTATGAACTCTTTGAGTACCTTCTCCAAATATTCCTGCAGGTAATTGCCATGAAGTCTTGGGAGCTGTAGAACTTTTGTGCTATAAATCTGCCAGAGGGTGAGGTGAGGTGGGATTTTGGGAAGAAATCCTTCCCTGTGAGGGTGGGGAGGCCCTGGCACAGTTTCCCAGAGAAGCTGTGGTTGTCCCTGGATCCCTGGGAGTGTCCAAGGCCAGGCTGGATGGGGCTTGGAGCAGCCTGGGATAGTGGAAAATGTCCCTGCCCTTTTTTTTTTTTCTATTTCATATCCCACTTCAAAATGTAATCCATAATAATCCCCAGGTTATTGCAAAGCTGCTCCACTCCTGCTGGATTACCTGGCATGTACCTGCTCGTGTTTATTCCTTAAAAAATACAGGACTGCACCTTCAGGCTCCAGAACAGACTCTTCCTCTGAAACCTCTCCCTGCACAAATCATCTCTCACAGCCTGGTTTCATCTGCAAATGTCAGCAAAGTCTGTTCAATCCAAAGTGTTAAATGGAAATATTGGATCATGCTGGCTCACACGGATTCCTGAAGAATCACGCTTGATGCAACACCCTGGTTTGACAGGGAACAATTCCTAACTCCTCTCTGAGCTTGGCTTTCTCCAATCAGCTTTACAAGGATGTTGTGATTGCTCTGTGATGAGATAATTTTCTCCAAACAAGCACAATAAACTCAAATTATTCAGTTAAGGTTACACTTGAAAGACATTCAAATATGGATAAGTGGGAAGCACGCAATCCACACAGCCAGATCTGGCTTTTTTTCACAGCTGAGTTACTTTTTTAGGCTCAAAATATTGCAGAACATGTGGGTTTGTTTTTAAAGATAGCACAAGTTGGCAGCAGAGCCACAAAAACACTTCTCATCACTTTTGGTACGATTTAGAGCAATCTGAAGAGTTTAAACATCTTTTCTTCCCTAACTATGAGTGGATTATTTTGATGTGTAGTATTCCCTTGGAATTTCTTGAATTTATCACACACAACAATATCCCTGTGGTGGTTTCTAACCCTCCCCAACTGGTCTTTTCCTTCAGTCTGAACTCTGCTCAAATATAGGTTTAATACAATCTTTTGTAAGAGCTGCTCATTCTTTCTCTCAGTGAGCAGATTTCAGATTTTAATTATTGAAGGTTCCCCTTTCAGAAAGGCTCGTGGCCCTGGGAGAAGCTGTGACAGCAGGTGCTTGAAGCCTGAACCTGGAATGGCTGCTTGCCCTTCCCATCTCCATCTTTTGTTGCCTTTCTTCACAAAAAAATCACATTCCCTTTCCCATCTCCATTTTATGTCGCCCTTCTTGAAAACAAAAATGCACTTTCTGCCCCCTCTTTCCTACTCTTTAACAGCCCCATGTTTAAATGACCCCACCACAGAGATGTAAATAATAATGTTGTCATCTGGAACAATTTTCTGCAAGCCCCACCACAGGCCTGAGCCAAGGCTCCCTGGGATGCTCTTCCCAATTTCCCTTCGATTTTCTACCTTTAGTGAAATAAAAAGAATGAAAACAGCTACATCTCCAATATTTGTTGGCCTTTTAATTTTTTTTTTATATGTACAAGGTCTTTGTCTTTCAGGAGGTCATCTCAGGGACCTGGTGAGGAGATGTAATGATATTCATTATCTCAGTAGACAGAAGCACAGGTGAAATCTCAGTTTCAGAAAAATAAAACCCCAACCTTGCTGATGAGCAGATCCTGGCTTTGTCCTTCCCAGCCTGGATGGTCCTGCCAAGATGAAGACATGGAAGGCGGGATGAGCAGTGAGCACTGATGAGTTATTTTGGAATAAATCTCCATTAGGAGTAATAGAATTGGCAATGTCCATCACCTGGAGGAGGGGGAAAGAGGAGGTGGGGAAGAAAAGCCCCCAAGCCAGATGTCATCTTCATTTGCAGTGAAGAGTCATATGTGCTGAAAGGGGCTGGCAGTGCTGGTTGATTTTTCACATAACTGTTTTTCAGACCTGCTGATCCCATTGTGAGTGACCCACAGACATGTGGGGCAAAGGGAGTGCCAGGTTCTGCCTGCTGGAAGGTGCTCAGGCTGTTGGATCCAATATTCTGTTTTTTACCTTTGTCAAAAGGTGAGCCAGAATTCCTCAGCTCACCCCCTGCCCTCAACAGCAAGGCCAAAGACGAGCTGGTCTGTGTGAGGGCTAAGCCAGTGAGAAAAGCACCCCAGAATCCCAGAAACCCAGAATCCCAGAATCCCAGAAATCCAGAAACCCAGAATACCAGAAATGCAGAATACCAGAATCAATTAGGTTGGAAAAGACCTCTGAGCTCATTGAGTCCAACCTATGTCCCAACACCATCACATCAACCAGACCATGGCACTGAGTGCCACATCCAGGTTCTCCTTAAATCCCTCTGGGGACAGGGGCTCCACCACCTCCCTGGGCAGCCCCTTCCAGTGCCCAATCACTCTCTGAGTGAAGAATTTCTCCCTGATGCCCAGTCTAAACCTCCCCTGCTGCAGCTCAGGGCTGTGTCCTCAGGGATTTCCTAGGTGAGGATCCTCTGCTGCACACAAAGACACAGATCTGGGGTCAGGGTGTACAGGGCAGTGATGCAGAGTCAGCATCACCTTTCCATGTCCTCTTGCTCCATGAATGGCTGCCTGGAGGCTCCCAGAGCACTCAGGGGTCTAAAAAAGGGCAGTACCTCCATGTCTGTGCTGTCCAGGGTCTGGGAGGGATCAGCAGCTGAGGTTGGGAGTTTTCCACCAGAGAGCTGGGATGTGGCTGCATCTGGAATCCTGGAGCAGTTCTGGGGTCCTCAGGATGAGAACGACATGGAGCATGTCCAGTGGAGGGAATGGAGCTGGGGAAGGGTTTGGAGCACCAGGAGAGGCTGAGGGAGCTGGGAAAGGGGCTCAGCCTGGAGAAAAGGAGGCTCAGGGGGGACCTTGTGGCTCTGCACAACTCCCTGACAGGAGGGGACACAGCAGGGGGTGTCGGGCTGTGCTCCCAGGGAACAGGGACAGGACAAGGGGAAACAGCCTCAGCTCTGCCAGGGAAGTTTAGGTTGGGCATCAGGAAAAGCTTCTTCACAGAAAGGGTTGGTCAGGCACATCACAGGCTGTGATGGTGGAGTCACCACCCCTGAAAGGGTTCAAAAACCATGTGGTTGTGGCACTGGGGCCATGTGTTAAGGGTGGACCTGGTATTGCTGAGTCCATGATTGGACTTGATGATCTTGGAGGTCTTTTCCAACCTCAGTAATTCCTTGATTCTATTCAGGCTGGAAACGTGGAGGGCAAGGTCTTTACTGGCAGCACATGACTGATGAAGAGGATGAGTGAGATCCATGAGGAAAGGATTCCATCCCCCAGATCATGGGAGGACTCAGCTGCCAGTTGAGTTTGGTGGGTGGTTGTTTCAGAGTTCCTGCAGGACATGCCTGGAGACGTTTTCTTGATGTTCCCTCCCTTGATGAGAAGTGACCATGAACTGCAGAAAGGTTTCTCTTCATTTGTTTTGCTTCCAGCAGGTGCCAGGATGCTTTTGGCAAAGGTCAGCTGAAAAGCAGACACATAATCCCACAAGGGCATAAAGAGGCACTGTTTGTGTTTTGTGAGATTTTGATGTGAAATAATGAAAAATCCACAGTGGAGCTAAAAGATCTCATTTTGCCAAAGACAGGGCAAGAACAAAATGTCGTGTTTTCAACACCATTTAATTTTAAGTGGTCCCACTGAAAATTAAATATAGATTAGTTTTTCCCTTTAACAAAGTAATTTTCAACATTTGTGGGACAGGCAGAACAAATAATTCTGCTTTCACTTGTCTGCCCACAAAGTGAGTCTGGAGCTCCTCTCTGCTATTTCAGGAAGCTGAAATTACTTTTTCTTACCCCATTTTCAGTTGCACTGCATTGCACAGGGGGTTGGATCTCATTTTGTCCTGGACAGCTTGAGAGTTTTCACATCAATTTCTCCCTGCTGATCCACACACAACCACTCCACCTGTGACAACACCTATAATTGTACTCATGTGTATGGTACAAGCACAGGTTCACAATCTTTGTGCCATTTTTTCATTTATTTGAGAGTTGTCCAATAAAAATAATAATTCTTTCAATAACCAATGATTAATCAATGAATAAACAAAACTATCCAGTGAACCACATGGTGTGTGTTTATACAGGTGTATTTATGTTTTGAATCCCCAAATATAAATCGACTTACTCCGTCAAATCAAGTATGAAATTCCTGAAAATCACTTTCATGGTAGTGGTGATGATGATAAGTATAAATTTCCTGGGATTTTGATCACCTGAAGAACAGTTTATATCCAGAGTGGGACCACTATGGCTAACCTGGTGTGCACAACATGCCCAGACACAGACACTGGAACAATTTTCACTCCATGGGTTTTTCACAATAATTAATTCCAGGTGAATTAGGACACAGATCTTTGGTCATTCCCAGAAACAAAACAAAGCAAAACAAAACAACAAAACAAACAAAAAAAGTGACATTTGAATTAAGGATTCTGCATTATGACAAAATGAGGGGGGTTTAGCACAGTGAGATAAAGGAGCTGCTTGTCCAGGTGTTTCCCTCAGAGCCCAGCCAGGCTGTATCCCAGATTCCTGCTGGGGGGAGAAGGTCATTAACCTCAGCTCCAGCAGAGACTGATTCCTGCCAAAGAGAGAACCAATTCCTGCAATTCCAGCTGCCAATTGTCCTCTCTGACCTTTTTTCTGACCTTTGTTCTACATATTCCCCTTCCACAACACCATCAGCTGAGCTCAGACTCCTCCAAGTGCACATTTTATCTCCTCCTGAAGGGAGAACACTCTTCCACTCTAGAGCAATTACATGAAGCCTCAGAGAATCCTGTGGCACATCCCCCCACTGGACACAGCTTTCACCTCTTCCTCCAAAAAAAGGGGAAGAATTTTAAGCTAAAAATAATTTTTTAAAAAAAATCTCCAAATTAAATCGAGAAACATATTTTTCTAAGCAGAAAACCCAAATGTCTGGTGGCAGCAAGAGACAGGGCTGGGCTTCCAGGGGAAAGATCTGACAAAATACTTGGATTCTGGTTTCTGAACACCCCTTTCTGCTCCCCACTGAGCTGTTTCCAGTGAAAGTCTCCCCTAACTGGGACAGCAGCCAGGAAAAAAATAGCAAAAAATTAATCAAAACATGTTTTTGAAAGGTGTGTAAGTATATACAGAAAGGGGTTTTTCACTTCTAAGAGAAAACTATTATTTTTTTATATACAAAGCAGTTTCCCACTCAAAGATTCTCCTCATTGAGGTCTTTGGTTGATTGTTTCTCAGCGGGGATGCTGAGTCAGATGAACACAATTGTATTTTAAATTCCTTTAAACTGAAGAACTTTTCTAGCAGAGATCGACCCAGTTGTTGTTAAATTCTGGACATGGTGCCTGTGGATGCCAATCATGTGCTACCAGAAATATTCCCAGGCAAAAGCCACACTCAATTGCACCTGAATCATGCAAATTGCAGCTCGAAAATACCAAAAAAATCTCTTTCTTCTCTTAGTTTGGGTGTTGCTTTGATCTGGGAGAGGGTTTGTGGAGGTAACTTCATGGCTTATTCACCCTCACAGGCAATTAATGTTGAATTCCTAAATGCTTGAAGAAATTCCTGGGCAGAGCTAATGGGTAACAACAAAAAACCTTCACTGCAGCATTTCAGGGTCAGAGACAGATTAATGTCCTTTTAGTAGTAATTTGGTTTCCACGGTAATCTTGGAAACAGTTACATAGTTTAGATTCTTGATCTGGCAAGTGAGATTTTTTTTCCACACATGATCTTTATTTGCAGTGGTGTTATACTCCTCTATGACAAATGAGATGGAAGGTCTTTGTTAAAATGAAAGGGCAGCTGTTTATACACCTTGAAAGAAAAGATTTTTGTATCATTCAGTATGAGCCTTTTGCCTCTGATGTTCTGGAAAACTCTTGAATTCATTAAATTTAGACTCCAAGAAGAGTAAGGTGTGCAAAGACCTCACGGATAAAACAAAAGAAACTTTTTTTTTTTTTAATAATGCAGCAGATAAGGTAACCTGGTTAAACTTTGACTTTTTAACAAAGAAACCACAAAGCAGCTTCCAGGAGTGCAGATTTTATAGTCTGGGATAAAGAAGGTGGGGTTGTCTCTTCCTCCATCTCAGCCTCCTTGGAGGGCAGGGTTAAATCACTGGTGCCTGATGAACTCTGCACTCGTCTAAAACATGCCCTTGGTATTTGGGTTCCTTATTTTTGTTGGGGACATCTGAAATATCTGTAAGATCTGTAATATCAGTCTGAACTCACACTGACACATTCAGACTGTAGTATCAGTCTGAGATCACTTTGGAAACTGCAGAAGACAATTGAGTTGTTCAGATTCAGTCTTTGCCCCCCTGCACAAAACCCCTCAAACAGCAGATCCAAGACCTCATACCACGAGCCTTTTCCTCTCCTGCCTCTAAAAGTTATTAAGCTCCCTATGAAGCAGTTAAATATTTGTGCATCTAAAGACTGTTCAGGCTGGTAGATCAAGAGCAACTTGCTGGAAAACAGCCATTAAGTTGCAGAGTGTGTGTGAGCAGGAGGTGGGACAGCTGGCTGAGGACACAGAGGGGGTTGAACGAGTCTCTTGCAGCAGAAAAGCTGCAGAAGAACATCCCCAGAAAGGGGAGATGTCCCTGCCCTGTGTGCCGGCCATCTAAAGCACCTTTGGGGTGTTGGTCATGTCATGTCTGGTACCCCCCACAGCTCCTCTGGCTGGGCACGATGAGCTGCCACAGTTCCTTGGTGGATGAAAGAGAGCAGGTTTAAATGGGATTTGGGGAAGAAATTCTCCCCTGTGAGGGTGGGGAGCTCTGGCACAGGGTGCCCAGAGCAGCTGTGGCTGCCCCTGGATCTCTGGCAGTGTCCAAGGCCAGGTTGGATGGGGCTTGGAGCAGCCTGGGATAGTGGAAGGTGTCCCTGCCCATGGCAAGGGGGGAACAGGATGAGCTTTAAGGTCCCTTCCAATCCAAACCATCCTGACATTCTATGACCAGGCACCCTAATGCCTGCAAGGCGTCATTTTTGATACCTCCACATCACATTCCAGGTGTCAGTCCCGAGCTGGAGCAGCTCCAACTCACTCTCAGCCAGTCCAACACACCCTGCCAGTGCTGCCACCCAAAATCCCTGTTGTCTGTTCCACAGCCCCACTCCACACACAGCCAGCCAGGTACAGGAGCTCTGTGGCTCCCTCAATCCCAGTTCCCATCCTCTCCCACCCACAGACTTGTAACATGTGATTATGCTGATCTCATTTTGAGGAATTCAGTTCTCCAGTCCCAGTCCTAACCTCAAACCTGACACTGTCATCCCATCACTCCCAGCCCAACATCTTCCCAACAGCCAGCACAGCCCTTTCCCCCCTCCTCTGCTCCCAGATGATTTTTCCCTTTGCTTCAGCCCCAGGGACCTGTGACACGAAACCCAGTTCTGACACATCACTGTGTGCAGAGCAGGAGAATTTACAGACAGCAGGAAAGGCCTTGGCTGTAAATCTGTAAGATTTTCATCATTTGGATCGGAGCTCAACAGCTCCCACATTTTTCCCAGTGTTTAAAGATCCATCACCCAGCAGTGACTGTCCTTGGCCATCATCGGGGCTCTTCTGCCATCTCCTGGGAGAGGTGGATTTTTACATCAGTAAACCCAGAGTTACAGAAGGGAATTTGAATGTTCATTTCCATCCTTTCCTTAAAACAAATAAATATATAGACCCACAACAAAACCAACAACAACCAAACAGGCAAAGTGCTCCTCAGTCTCTTTTCAAAGCAATTCTAACACTGAAATAACTTATTTGTGCTTCTTGGGCTCAAGGAGTTTGTTAAGTTATGTTACTTTTAAACAAAAATTAATGCTCAGTTGTGCACCAAGTCCAGTCCAAACATGTGAGCCACTCAGCAAGATGAGGAAGTAAAATATACTGGAAATTTTGTGGGTTTTTTTCTTTACCCCAAACCTGTGGTAACAGCATGCCCACCACTGGCATAATGACTGCCAGGATGTCTTTAAGAAAAAGAGTGAATTTCCTGCAAATGAGTGGATTTCTTGCATTTGAATCAATCTGGACTGAGAACACAGTGATTTTTTGGGCTCTCACCTCCAGGTTCCCAGCCTGGCATCTCCCAGCCTCAATGAGGAGGAAGGTTTGCAAAGCCATTAAACAGAAATAAGTGTTTGTTCCCAGATAGTTCCTCCAGCTCTTGCTCAGGCAACATGAGAAATTTGTTGCTGAGATGAAATTTCACACTCATATCAGAGAATTATAGAGTGGTTTGGGTTGGGAGAGACCTTAAAGCTCATCCAGCCCCACCTTCTGCCATGGGCAGGGACACCTTCCTCTGTCCCAAGTTGCTCCAAGCCCTGTCCAACCTGGCCTTGGACACTTCCCTTTCTTGCTTCTGCCTTTCTGGCCAATGCAGCAGTGAGCAAACCCCACCTGCTGATCTTTATGGTCCCTTCCAACCCAAATTTGATGATTCCATGAGAAGGTCATTGATTGACACCACTTTTCCTGGGCCTTCCTTAGCTCTGTGATGTCCAAAAAAAAAACTTCTGAAGAAGAAGAACCTTCTGAAGAAGAAGAACCTTCTGAAGAGCCCAAAAGAACCTTCCTGTAGGGACTGATGCCTCATTTCCCACTATCTCCTGCTTCAGGCAAGGGAAGGTGATGAAAAGGTACCTGATCAGCAAGTTCAGGGCAGGTCCTGCTAAGCCAGGCTGTTCTCCAGGAATGACTCTGCATTCCCAGGACATTCTTGGCTTGGTGTCCATTTGATTGACCTCTTCCCTGTTTTCCAAACAAGGAATACATATCTATAGATATACAGTCCACAGGATAAAAACATGGTGATCACAGCAGAACAGCACTTGCACACCAAGGACTTGGGGATATGTTTCCATTGTTTATGAAGTGCAGAATGGAAGTGGAGTTTATTTAATCCAAAGGGCTTTGATCAGAGATACCCCAGTCTAGGAGTTTGTGAGCTCAGGGGCTGCCACAGCAAAGAAAACTCCATCATTCCCAGTCCCCAAACTTCAGACAGTCCCATAAGCAAACAGAGGTGCAAATATTCCTTAGATAGCAGGGACACACACAGGGAATGTCTGGGACATCCTGAGCACAGCACTGTTAATTTTTAGCAGCTGTAAATTGTATTTGCTTTATTAATCTGACTTCCTGACTAACTGCCCATCTGTACCCTCACATCCATCTGGGGTGACTGTGCTCTGTGTGGATCCCACAGATAAAAACCTGCCTGGTCACGGGGTGTCATTATCCAGAGCCTTTTCAACCATCTGCACATTGCCCTGGGAATTCCCAGCCCTGGCAAAGCCCAGCTGGGACTGGACAATTTCACAGTTAATGCAGCAACTTGTAACTGCCTCAGTCAGTGCTTACCCAAAGGTTTTGAAGAGTTATGGAATTCAACATTTAACCCTCTTCCATTAGGCACAGGAAGAGACAGTTAAAATGTCTAAATGTCTCTTCCCATCTGCTTCTGCCTTTCCTTAGACTTTCTC
The DNA here is from genome assembly GCA_037834095.1 of Argya squamiceps. NCBI lineage: Eukaryota > Metazoa > Chordata > Aves > Passeriformes > Leiothrichidae > Argya > Argya squamiceps. The sequence goes on from JBBMKD010000070.1 coordinate 828,009, forward strand.
CAGCAAAACCTATAATTAATGAGTGGAAAGGGAGTTTGTTCATGGATTCACAGGCAGTGAAGCAATTTGTAGCACTCCCAGAGCTTCTCCAAGCTCCAGAAAATCTTTTGGAGCCCAGGATGGATGCAGCAGAGATGCTCCTTTCAGAGCATGGAAAATTCTCTTGGGATGGAAGTGAAGGGAAGTGTGGGCTAGAGCTGCTGATGGGCAATGGATCCCCAAGGCCAACCTGGAGTTAATTCAGAGACCAACTCTGGATTTCCACTCTTTGCTCCTGGCTCCAGCAATATCTTTTACTCCACAATAATTATCACACTCCACATTTTCGCCAGCCATCCTTTAATTCCAAACTGATTTAAAAAAATTAAGTGAAACTCAGCGCAGCTATTTTCAGCCAGAACTTGGCAAGAAACTTGCAGTTTCTGGTTAAGGCTCAAAGAAAATGGTGAATTTCCAAAGCATTTCTCTTCTTTTTTTCCAGTTTTATCAGTTGGTTTAATAAAATTACCTCACTCTGCAAATCTTCACTTGCTGGCATGGGAATAGAGAAAGTGTAAAACTTCTCAGGCTATATGATATTTTTCCAAATACCATTAATCATTAAACACCTTCTATATGATCCATTGCTAAATATTATTGAATGCCAGAAGGTCTCTGAAGGAATTCTGGGACAGCTGAGCTTGCAGGGGAAGAGTCAGGTGTGAGCACCCATTTATGGAATCACAGGTTCATGGAATATCCTGAGTTGAAGGGGCCCACATGGATCCAGTTCCACTCCTGGATGCTGCAGTTGCATTGAACAGAAGTAGAAAAATCGAGTCAAATTAGGGGTGGGGGAGAAGGGAAATGATTAATCCAGAGCTCAAGGCAGCATCTGGAAAGTTCTGAGCAAGGTCACAGGACCCCTTTCTGGCACATCCACAGGGCTGTCTGGGGGTTGTTGTGAAAAATGGGCTAAAATAACATTTCAGGGGTTGTTTGGCATTCATTTGCCTTGTGATAGGAAATCTTTACCCTGTGCCCAGATAAGAAGATGTTTAATAGTTTATTAAGTAATAACTCCACAACTTCCTGACAAGCTCTGCTTCCAGGGAACAAGGGGGATGAGAGGAAACAGCCTCAAGCTGTGCCAGGGGAGGTTTAGGTTGGGTATTGGGAAAATTTTTTCACAGAACAGCTGGTCAGGCCCTGGCACAGGCTGCCCAGGGCAGTGGTGGAGTCACCATCCCTGGAAGTGTTCATAAAACATGTGGATGTGGCCCCTTGGGGACATACATGGGTTAGGGTGAACATGATAGTGGTGCTGGTTGATGACTGAACTTGATGATCTGAGAGGTTTTCCAACCTAAATGATTCCATGGTTCTGTGATAAATATGCTTCTCTGGTTAACCTGATTGGCGTGAGGGTACAAACAATCCAAGGAGAATTCCCCATCCTTCTCTTCCCAGAGATGGAAACCCTGCCTGGCCCTGGCAGGGACCTGCTACTGACCCTTCTCCATGTCCAGGGCAGCCACGTGGATCATCCCCTGCAGTCCCAGCCCAGCTGGGATCAGCTTTTGTTTGCCACATTCCCAGCAGCATCACCTCTCTTGGGAGTCATCTTTCCAGGTGTCTTGGTTGGGAAAGATCAGGTGTCTGCCAGGGAAAACTGGAGCTTCCCTGGAATGGAGAATGTAAACCCCCTCCCTCCAAATCACTGTAATTTTGCAATTAAGGGGCTTTCAGGAAAAGATGTGGGAATATGAATAACAGTTCTTAATAGAAATATTAAAAATACAAACGTAGTAGTACAGAAAAAACAAGCCAACAAAAAAATCCTAGAAACACTGCCAGAGTCAGAATACACCTGATACCCTGTTGGTCAGGGTGGTGGGAGCAGTCCCAAATAACTCCTCCTGCAGTGCCAGCTGTGGTTCTGTTGGAGCAGAGATGACCCTGTAGAAGGGCCCAGTGGTGCTGAGCTGGGTCTGGTCTCCCTCTGGGAATCCAACCAGGCTGTGCTGGTGCTCTG
>JBBMKD010000070.1:830732-841116 GCA_037834095.1 Argya squamiceps
CAGCTAACAAGCAATTTGTAAGTTCACATATGAAGCTGTTTTGAGAATGAGAAGTTCCTTTAACACAACAATCTATTGTGAGGGTGGAAAATAAATGCACCTGTAATAACAAGGGATTTGTCCCATGAGAATCAGTAAAGAAAATATGTAAACAATCCAAGAATAGATAGATTTGATGGACAAGTAAAATGCCTTTTACTAACCAACAGAATATTTAACAAGAAAGCTATCAACCAATTAGAAGTTACCCTCGAGGTTTGTAAAAACTGTATAAAAGACAGCATGGGGCCATAACAAAGAGAAGCCTTCTGAAGATTTTACCATGTCATTCTGTGTGTCATGACCATCCCTACAACGACACAGGACATGGCTGAGAGGAAACATTTGCCCAAGAAGGAAAAGGCCACTGCAGAAACTGAGAGGAGACAAGGAAATGCCACAGCAGGGACCCCAAACCAGCTGAGGGAGTAACTGTGTCCGGGTGGGCTGCAGGAAAGGTCCCACCACTGCTGAGGGGAAGGGAAAAGTGGCTCTCCCCTTACTCCAAGGCAGCCAGAACTCTGCAGGGTAAATAAAAGGTTCAAATTCCCTGCCAAGTGTTTGTTGAAATGCAAAGGGGTTGATCCCAAATACTGAAAAGGAACATAAAAAGCTGTGAATGTGATGCAGCATCTTCTGAATGTGATCAGGCTGGAGAAGACCTAGGCAAGGCTCACCTAAAGGTAAAAAGTAAAAACACAAATTCAGGGATCCCAGATAAATGTGGAAACTGACCCCAGTGCTGAATAAGAGAGAGCTTTGTACAGATTTCAGCTGTCAAATCTGCTAGGGGCATGGAGATCACCCTGAACACACCTGCAAAATGCTCTGATATTTCTGTAACCCTAACATAAAATAAACACTAATCCTAAAACTAATGTTGACCCTCATCAGAAAAAAACCCATAATGTAACACTAACCATGAAAATTACCCCTAACCCAAATACTAGCCCAGACCTTGGCATAAGCACAACCCTAATACCAACCCTAACTCTACTCCTAACCCTAACCTTAATTCTACCCCTAACCCCAACCCTAACTTGTCATCCCAGTGGATGAGGGAGATGCCTGGGTTTAAGTTTGCTCAGTCCAAACCTCAGGTTACACTGAAAGTTTACAGAAATCCTTTGAGGGACATGTCAACAAAAATCCACCAAGGTGCCCATTAACCTGAAAAGCCATCCAAAAAAAAAAAAGACTATCCAGTCAGAATATTAAAATTTGCTGTAATGGGATGGATCACTGTGCTATGAACCTTAAAAAAATGCTTCATCTCATGAAACAGAAGGAAAAAAAAATTAAAAATTTAACAATTGGAATAAGGTAAAGAAATTTAAGGTGTGGACTAGGTTAAACAATCCCAAAGCAGGTTTTGGGATCCCTGAGATGCAGTTGCTGGGCTTTTCATAACAAGCACAAAATAAGGAATACTAATAATGACCTTGGGCTAAAATTACATTTCACTTTTATTCAGAAAGATGTTCCACTCTGGGCACATGAATAAATCAACGTGCAGCACATCTGCTCCACGTAAGTGCAACCTGACAGTTTGGAGTGGCAGCTCCCCCCAAATTAAGAGTTACTCCAAGCCCTGGTAATGGGTTCATCAACAGCCCATCGCCAGGTTGTGCATATTCAACCCACTGATTTTATGACAAACCATTTGTCAAGGTCCCTGAAGGTGAGAACAGATTCTGAGTTCTCAGCATTTCTGAAAAGGTACACAGATGTCTTTTTTTTTTTTTTTTTCCTTAATAAGAGGAGTCTACTGGGGATGATAATGATGTCATGGAAGTCAAAAAACAGTGAGCTGACAGGAGATGTTTAAAATTATTTTATCATGTGAATAACAACAAGCTCTGCCTCCAGAACTGGCAGTTGTGGGCTGGGTGAGCAAAGTAGACACAATTGTCCAGCTCCCCAACACCCCCAGTGTGCCCATGACAAGTGTGGCTGGATGCAAATGGGAACCTTCTCCTCAGGAAGGACAAAAAAACATTAAATTGATTTTATCTCTCTATGCCCAGCAGTAGTGGGGTGACCCTGCCTGCATTTCCAGCACCCACCAAGGCCCCTCCATCACTGCCCTCCACAGCTGGACAGGGCAGAGAGAATTTCGAAGTGTTTTAAAAGATTCTTCTTAGAAGTTGGTTCATTATTGGCCCTTGTGTTTAGTTTATTCTGTGCAAAACTTCATTTAGGGGGAAAGTCTCCTGTTGTGGGTCATTAGATGGTGATTTTTGGTTTCCAGTTTAGTCCCTCAGGGTTTTTTGGTTGTGTGGGTGGGCTTTTAGTTTGGGGCTTCTGTCCTTTTGGCCCTTTTGGGTTTTTTGGGGGTTGAGTTTTTTCTTTTTGTTTTGGGGTTTGGGTTTGAGGTTGGGGTTTTTTTGTTTGGTTTTTTTTGTTTGTGTTTTTGGCTTTGTTGGTTTGGGGTTTTTTGGGGTGGGTTGGGGTTGGTTTTTTGTTGTTGTGTTTTTTTGGGGTTTTTTTGTGGGGTTTTTTTGTGGTTTTGTTGTTTGTTGGTTTGGTTTGGTTTGGTTTGTTGGGGTTTTTTTTGTTGTTATTGAAGGTTTTGTTTCGTGGAAAAGGGGTTGGGATTTTTGTGCCTGAATCATTTATGGATTTAAAGTTTTTGCTTTGCTTTCAGTGTACTCATATATACATAAAAATGTGTGTGTATATATATATATATATATATATATATATATATATAAAAAGATATAAAGATATAAAGATATGTATATATATAAAGTTTTACAAAATTATTCTCTTGTAACTTCCTCTCAACCACTGCACTTAGGGGCAGAAACTTTGGGCCCTGCACTCAGCAGGATGAGCTGTTTTTCTGATGCAGCTTTTCTGTTCCCTATTCCCTGCTATCAGTCCCCATTCAGTGCCATTGGAATGATGTTGGCCAATGTCTCCAGCTGGTAGAAATATGGTTTGTGAGAGTCCAGCATGTTAAAAAAACATTACTGAGGTGGGGCTGGGTTCAGTCAGGACATTTGGAAAACCATCTGATGCATCAAGAAAAGGTAAAGAACAGGACAAATGTATGGAGTTGTTCCTGTGGTCGTTCTGACCATGGAATGTGTAATTTTCTCCTTCCATGGACTGTTCTTCCATGAGTTTTTTCATTCCTTTTTTAAACCCCTGTAAATATCTGACCCTGCACATGACAGATCCACAGCTAATTACCATTTATGGGAAGAGACAAAATCTTTGGTGTGTTCTGAACCTGCAGCCCCGCACTTTTGTGTGGTGCTCTCCTTTTCTCATGTTAGAAGTGACATTGAGACATCCCATCCCATCAACCTTCCCCAAACTTCTCAGCACTTTCCCTGCCTCTTTCCCAGACTCTTTGGCCTTCTCTGTCCCAGTGAGTTTGTGCCTGCCCAAAGCACCACACTAAAAATACCATTTCAGCACCCAGGACTGTACTGCTGTCAATGGTTTCATCCCCTTCTTGTTTTGTGATCCCTTGTTCCTCTGTTCTCTCAGTATTTCTGGGTCAATGGGTGGACTCCATGATCTGAGAGGTCTTTTCCAACCTCAGCAATTCCATGATTCCATGCACAGCACAGTTACCTTGTGCTCAGGAGTCTAAGCAGCAAAATCCTTTCTAACCAGCTGTAGCCTTTCCCAGCTCCTCCAGGGGTGTTTCTTTTTCTTATCCAACCAAAACAAGGTTTTAACCAATTTCCCACATTTCCAGAAGGACTCTGGAACAGGAGGGGAGGTTTCTCACTGAGCTGATTTTCTCTCTGGGACCAGAGATCTGGCAGAACATCTTTTTTAAAGCCTTAAGCTACATTCTGAGGACACAGCTCCATCTTTCCCTGTGGGATCCCTCCTACAGAAAAAACACCCTGACCCTGCCTCCCCTGCATGTAGGAGCTGAGCTCTCCTTGCTGCTGTAACAATTCACCGAGGTAACAATATTTTTGCAGTGATGTTAATTAGAGCCCCTCAAATGATGTCAGTGCCCAGGGCTCACTGAACAGCAGTTCAAGCTGTGGCTGTTCAGAACCAGGTGCTCAAGGGGCTGCTGGAGGTTTTACATCCGCAGGTGTTCAACATCAGCCCCTGAGCTATTTCTTGAGCACTTTGATGGCCTCGGGAGCCTGTGCTGAGCTTCTGCTTTAGATCCCTGCTAACATATCCCAGTTTCCTTCTTTATCCCAGCAGTTCTGCCTGTCTGAGCTGCTTTCTCAGCAGTGGCTGGGACTGGGAGTTGACTGCCAATCTCCAGGGCAAGCAGACCTTACTTCAGTCACACAGTTTGATGTGGCACTGTTCAGTCTGGGCTGCAACTGGCCAAAATAATCCTTTTGCTGGGCACTGGATGCTGGGCAGGCACTGCCCAGGCCCCCCCAAGGAATGGGCACGGCCCCAAGGCTGCCAGAGCTCCAGGAGTGTTTAGACAGCACTGCTAGCTGTAGGGTGGGATTGTTAGGGTGTCTGTGCAGGGCCAGGAGCTAGGCTCTGATCCTTGCAGCTCAGGATATTCCATGGATTCTTTTCCATGAAGGGAATTCTGCTGCTTTCCTGCATTCACTGCATACAGGGAGAAGGATGCCCTGCCCAATTCAGTGCTTACACCTGAGAAAATTTGTCCAGCTGCTCCTTGGTGAGATTTGTGGAATGAAAGAAGCCACTGACTGCATTTTCTTGCCTGCAATGGACTATTATGGGCTGCACTTGGTGTCACAGAGGCTGGAAAGTTTCATTTGTTGAAGGATTGTCCCCCCTTTCACTCCTGTGAACAGGTCTGATCCCAGGGAAGGATGTGCTGAAGAACAACAGAAGTGCAGCAGGTCATGGAATCCTGGAATGGTTTGGGCTGGGAGGGACCTTAAAGCTCATCCAGTTCCACCCTAGGGACACCTTCCACTAGACCAGATTGCTCCAGCCTGGCTTTGGACACTTCCAGGGAAAATGCATTCTAAGGCTGCCCTAATGAAAGACAATTGACAGAGGAGGAGGCACTGAAAAATTTCTTTATAAACCCAGACCAGAACTGAGGCTCCTCCATACTCAGATCCCAGCAGATTTAGAGGCTCCATTGGCACCTTCCTCTGGACATGGAATCATTGTGCTGCACCATCCAGTGGCCTCTGGAAAGAAGATGAGCCTGTGTGTGAAACCACTTATTCCATAGCGTCAGAGAACATGGGAAAGGGTGAGGTGATCCGTGTTTTCATGCCTTCCCCAGTTTTTCCTGCTGAGTCTGCCCTGAAACCTGAAATCCTCCTGGGAGGATCTGTGGGAGCACAGCACATCCCACAGATGGCAATCTCCTGTGCCTGTTGGACACACACAGCTCTGTGGGATGAGAGAGGATGGACACACAGCTCCGTGGGATGGGATGGATGCATCCCAAGGTGTTGTGGTGAGTGGAGGGAGAAAGGTGCCACAACCTTGTGGAAGTGTCCCCAAGTGAAGAGCCACCGGGAGTCACAGACACACCGACACAATCACTCAACACTCACATTGGATAGCTGGGATAAATCCCTTGGCAGAAAGAAAGGGAAGGGTTTGATTTAGAGTTCCACGGAGAGACTTTAACCCAACTTCACGTAAAGGAGTTCAGGGATGAAGACAGGGCACATGTGAGGGACCAGGGTTTATATATGGGGGGCAGGGGCGGAGTTGGGAACAGGAGCCAATGGGTGAGGGAAAAAGTGGTGCAGAGGTGGGGCAAGGCACAGGGAGAACCAATGGGATAACAGGGGCGGAGCTGGGAACAGCAGCCAATGGGTGAGGGAGAAAGTGGTGCAGAGGCGGGGCAAAGTACAAGGAGAACCAATGGGGGAACAGGGGCGGAGTTAGGAACAGCAGCCAATGGGTGAGGGAGAAAGTGGTGCAGAGGCGGGGCAATGTACAAGGAGAACCAATGGGGGAACAGGGGTGGAATGTGGGCAGGGATTGCACCAAACCAGGGCCAATGGGGCCTCAAGGAAGGGAGAACATTCCAGAGCAAGGACATATAAGGGAAAAGGGGTGGGGAGGCCAACGGGCCAATCGGGAGAGCAGAACTGGGGGATATTTGCATAACAACCAAAGAACTCTGGGAGGAGGCAGCTTCTTCTCCTCCTAGCATGAAGGGACTTGTCCCAGTCAAGGGACATCCCTCCAAGGGAGCCTCAGGTGCTCTGGTCTGGCCTCCACACCAAGGCGCAGGGAGAACAGGCTGGAATCATGGCAAGAATCTTTTCTATCATTTCTGAAAGGTCACGGTGAAAAAAGGAGTTCTTGAAAAATAAACCTCAGCATCTCACGTGTCTTCCAGAAGAAACTCAAGAGGAAGTTTGGGAGCTACAGGTAAGTCAGCCTCACCTCAGTCCCTGGGAAACTCCTGGAAAAGGATCCCCATGGAAGTATTTTATAGTCATATACGGGAAAAGAAGGTGACTGGGGCAGCCAGCAGGGCTTTGTTAAGGAAAGATCCAAGGGAAAGAGTAAAAAAAAAGGGTTTGTTTTTATTTTGCTTCCAATTTTGATTTCTGTTCTGCCCTTTAAAGCATCTCCAGTCCAAGAGGAATGTTTCCCTTTGCACTCCCTGGTAGGAAATAGCTCTTGAGAGCCTCTTTAACCTTTGTCAAGGAATTTGGAAGTGATCTGGCCTCCACACCAAGGCACAGGGAGAACAGGCTGGAATCATCACAAGAATCTTTTTGGTCATTTCTGAAAGGTCACGGTGAAGAAGGAAGTTCCTGAAAAATAAACCTCAGCATCTCACCCATCTTCCAGAAGAAACTCAAGAGGAAGTTTGGGAACTACAGGTAAGTCAGCCTCACCTCAGTCCCTGGGAAGTTCCTGGAAAAGGATCCCCATGGAAGCATTTTATAGTCATATACTATAAAAAAGGTGACTGGGGCAGCCAGCAGGGCTTTGTTAAGGAAAGATGCAAGGAAAAGTGTAAAAATACCTTCTGTTGTTATTTTCCTTCCAATTTTGAGTTCTGTTCTGCCCTTTAATGCATCTCCAGTCCAAGAGGAATGTTTCCCTCTGCACTCCCTGGTAGGAAATAGCTCTTGAGAGCCTCTTTAACCTTTGTCAGGGAATTTGAGCTCATTTCCCACAAAGGATAGGATAAGATTGCCCTCCAGTGGCTTACGAGAGAAAATCAAATCAAATCAAATCAAATTTTTGGCAAACTCTGGTTCCTGCTGTCATTCTTACAGACATTGCCCCTTATCCTATTGCATTTATTGAGAGAGAAGCACCTCAGGGAAGACATGGAATGGCTGCTGTGATTCCAGAGAGAGCATCAAGTGTTCCTGGAGGGACAGACAGATAAAAGAGGACTGAAAAAAAAGCAGAATATAGATATGATTGAGGTGAGGATGAAAACAGCCCTTGGATTTGTAGGGAGTTGATAAAAGATAACACAGCTGCCCCATCTCTGAGAGTGTCCAGGGCCAGGTTGGATGGGGCTTGGAGCAGCCTGGGGTGGTGGAAGGTGTCCCTGCCCATGGCAGGGATTGAACAAGATGAGCTTGGACATGTTCCTTTCAACCCAAACCCTTCTGGGATTCTGGGATTCTATGAACTGCAGCAAAGGGTTGATTCAAAGAGAAAAAGTTTCAATAACAGGTATGATGAAGCTTTGGACATTTATGAGAAAATTGTGGATATGTAGGACCTTAAGAACAAGTCAGAAAAACACCTCCCAGGAATGACCTGGAAAGAATTGCTTCTCCTTTTGTAGGAAAAAGTAAATCTGTAGTTCAGTGTAAACCTGTGTGGATCAAAAGAGCACACAGATCTATCCATATCCACCTATCCATAGATAGATCTGTAGATCACCATGAATCTGGATCAACAGGTCTGTAAATCACCACAAATCTGGATCAATAGATCCAGATGTGAATCAGTAGATCTGTATCTCACTATAAATCTGCTTGGATCAATAGATTTGCATCTCCCTATAGATCTGTCTGGATCAAAAGCTCTGTGGCCCAGCAGCTGTGTGAGCTGCTCTGCCTTCACAGGGACACATCTCCTGTGGCTCCTGGTGGCACTTGCACACTCTGTCTCTCCCCTTTCACTCCTAATGCACTGAACCAAGGAAGCAAGACCCACCCACAGAGCTGCACATTCCAAACGTGAGCTCTGGAGTCAGAGCAGTGGCTCTGAGCCCATGGCAGGGGCTGGAATGAGATGGTCTTTAAGGTCCCTTCCAACCCAAACCATTCTGTGATTCTGTGTCTGGTGTACAAAGAATCACAGAATGTCCCGAGCTGGAAGGGCCCCACAAGGATCATCCAGTCCCACTCCTGGCCCTGCACAGACACCCCAACAATCCCACCCTGGGCATCCCTGGGAGTGGTTTCCAACCCTTCCTGGAGCTCTGGGGCTGTGCCCATTCCCTGGGGAGCCTGGGCAGTGCCCAGCACCCTCTGGGGAAAGAACCTTTCCCTGAGATCCAACCTAAACCCCCCTGACAGAGCTCCAGCCCTTCCCTGGGGTCCTGTCCCTGGTCACAGAGAGCAGAGATTGGAGCTGTCCCTCCCCACATTGCAATCTTTAATCTCACTGTACAAATCTCCTCCTTCACTTTCCACTGCCTCAAGTGCCTCTGTCACCAACCCAGGGATTTTCTCTCTCCCAAGGCTCTTTCTGGCTGGAGGCTCTCCTGATCCTCCCCTGACCTGTGTCCTGGAGAGACACCTGTGAGGCAGGTGTGGGACATCCCTTTGCAGAGCAGAGTCCCCAGAGGACCCCCACAGTGAGGGGTGGTGTCCATGGGGTGCTGACTGCTGTGACCCACTTGGGGACAGTGGGCACAGATTCTGTAGGCAGCATCTGGAACACCCAGAGATGATGTCACAGTCCCGTGCAGAGCTTTATCAGGCAATAAACATTAACAATCGTCAGCCCAACTGCCAGAGTGTTGCTGGAAGGGATTTATTATTTTTATGAAGGTGAAGATCAAAGGCTGGCAGGAGAGAAAAGCCCAGTAACCTGGATACCATCTGACTGAACACCCACATCCTCCCATAAAACTTCACCACAAATGAGTGTTTTATTCCCAGCCCTTTGTCGGTTCTGAGTGATCCAGCCACAGGAACCAAGATGTGCAATTGCCCCCGTTTCACACGGAACAAACATTATTCCTGCCATAAACTCTTCGAGGCAGGGCTCCTGTTTTATTTGCATTCATTTGTCCAGACTCTTTTCCAAGCCAGCTCCTGACATGCTGTACTCACAAACCCCACGAGTGACTCTCAGAGACAGTCCCTGACTGATTTAACTGATGGCTCTTTTTTGATGCTGCATTTTGTGGGGAGCTCTAGAATCTGGGACCCCAACAAAGGCAAGGCTGCCACAGGCCCAGCAGGCTCAGTGAGGCTGCACATGAACCCAGGATCTGCTCCTGGATCTTCCCCACTGACCCCTTCAGACCCTAAAATCTTTCCCAGGCTCCCCAGTGCCTCTGGCAGCCAAATCCTCTGGTTTTCACATCCTGACACACATGCAGACTCCTGGCTCCCAAGGCTCTTACCCAGCTGGTCAGCTCCCCTGGCTGGACACTCTGGGGTCACAGCCCCACACACCCACACAGCTCCAGCCCCTGACACACAGTCCCACTCCAGGGGGGCTCTCAGACCTCCCTGCAGAGGGAATAAACAGTCCCTGACCCAGGAAAGGCTTTAGGAGTGGAGGTTATTGAGAAGTCATGTCACAGTGTGCTGATCAGGATCAGGATCACACTATCCACTAAGCTCTTCACACAGCACTGGCCACCCTTGTCCCCTTATCTTTTCCCCTGTGTTTTTCTCTCTCCAAATTCCATCAACCCCACCATTTCCCCACCTTGGCTTCCTGCCCTGAACACCCTGCAGTAAATCTAACGAGATCCTGAACTTGCCTTGCCATGAATTTCCTAATGTTTCTTCCATCCCTATACAAGGAGAGAGAGAAGAGAGGAGAGAAAATTCTGTTGGACTCATGGCTATGGATTTCACCCCTAGACTACAGAATTGTGGAATATCCTGAGCTGGAAGGGACCCCCAGGGAGCATCCAATCCAACTCCTGGTCCTGCACAGACACCCCAACAACCCCATCCTGTGCCTGAGAGTGCTGTCCAAAGGATTTCAAAGCTCATCTCATCCCACCCCTGCCATGGCAGGGACAACTTTCACTGTCCCAGGTTGCTCCAAGCCCCTTCCAACCTTGTCTTGGGCACTGCCAAGGATCCAGGGGCAGCCACAGCTTCTCTGGGCACCCTGTGCCAGGGCCTCACTGCCCTCCCAGCCAGGAATTCCTTCCCAATATCCCATCCAGCCCTGCCCTCTGGCAGTGGGAAGCCATTCCCTGTGTCCTGTCCCTCCATCC
>JBBMKD010000070.1:863483-875248 GCA_037834095.1 Argya squamiceps
TCAGTTCCTTAAATCCGGCTTCTGTTAGTAGAGGGAAGTTTGTCTATCTTACCTCAGCAATATCTAGTTTAACTAAAGTTTTTAATTCTTAAAATTAATGTCTCACAACCTGGCCTGAGGTGTTCAGAAATGTTGTGTCATTTGCTAGTCCCCAAAGGCCACTGACACTGGAGACTGGCTTGTTCCAGCCTGGTTCCATTTGTTCCAGGCTTGTCTGAGGAGCCCCTGCAGCAGCACCAGCCTGCAAGGGGAGCTTGGGCAGGTGGAGATGTTGTGCCTGGATCCCTCTGTCTCAGCCATCAGGACAGCAGTGCTGGACATGGCACGTGGTCCCCTGGCCTGGCTGGAGGGTGCAGAGCAGCTCCTGGACAGTGCAGGGATGGATCTGCACACCTCTGGCAAAGGTCTGTGTCCTCATGGGCATCCCTGGGAATGTGGGATGTCCTGGCAAGCCAGGTGTAGAGGAGAAAGTCCAGCATGAGCTGCTCCTTGGGGAGAGAATCACTGAATCATGGAAATTTGAAGGCTGAAAAAATACCCCCAAGGTCACTGAGTCTAACCATTAAGCCTGGACTGTTCCCAAGTGCCACAGCCTCACACTTTTTGAACACTTCCAGGAATGGTGGCCTATTCCAATACCTGACTGTCCTTTTCATGGAGAAATTTTCCCAGATATCCACAACAGAGTGTGTGAGCACCCCACACAGTGAGGCTCCATTGACTTTTGCAGGGCTGTTGGCTGCTCTCAGGAGCTTCTCGGAAAAGAGTCAGGAGATGGCACAGAGGAATCAGATGTTGCAGGTACAGAAATATTTGTGCACATAAATTAGGTGGATTTGGACTCTTTCTATGGGTAAATATGATGGCAGTGCCAAGCAAGCCAGTGTGGCACCTGGACTGGGGGTGTGCAGTAGCTGAGATCCCTGAGTCTACAGGAAATGTAAGGTAAGGGAGACAGAGCTGTCAGTGTGTCCATATTCCTAATGCAGCAAGGATGGAGATCTCTTTTGTGATTTTTTTGTGAGTGAATGTACCCAGGAGGGTTTTTTTCTTGCCCTGCTGCTGACACATTTCCTTCAATACCTCCGTGTCTCCCTGTAGGAGCAATTAGAGAAGCTCCAGGAGCTGCAGGCAGAACTGCTGCAGGAGCACACAAAGGAGCTGGAAGCAAAACATGAGCAAGACTTAGAGATGAAAATCCAGCAAATTATCCTGGAAAAGGATAAGGAGAGCAAAGAGGTACAGTGACATGATTGATATTTCAGAAAAAAAATGTTGTGCAGGAAAAATGAATGTCTGTAAGTGTTGGATAACAAGAGGAGGAACCAGTAGCTCCGAACTGAGTGCAGCCCCAAGGGACTGGATATCCTCCCACGTGGATCCAAGTGATGTAAACTCCCAAAATTATCCATGGTGGGACTGGGAAGCACCTGCAGGTAACATCAGGATGCACAGCTGCCTGTCAGTCACTGGGACAAAGGGGAAAGCAAGGAGCATCATGATCCAGGAGCTTGAGGAAACATTGCATTGCTTCCTCTCCCTCCCTCCCCATGCTGGGCTCCCCTTGGCTCATTTTTGGCTGGAAAAGGATAATCCCTGTGGAGCAGGGGGGCAGCAGTCCCCCTCAGCCCCAGGGAAGCCCAGTGGCTCTGGTGTGGGATGCAGTGTCAGTCAGGGTGTGAATGGGTGTTTTGCCCTGTGTGTGTTGTGATCATGGTGGCCTTGTGGGACAGTTTCCAATCTGCTTCTGTGTCTGGCACCTTGGGAATGGTTCTTTCCTGGTATTCAGTTTTCTAAGGATTCGGCCAAGCAGCTCCTACCCATTTTCTCAGCCATACTCTTCCCCAGGTGTTCCCATCCTTTCTTTCACTGATTTACCTCATGTCCTGCCAAGCTTTTCTCACATCACCCACCCCTGCTGCAGAGCAATGACCCTTCCTGCTGCTTTCCTCCTTGGAGGTGAGGGTTATTTTGTTTTCTGAAGTGAATCTGATGGCTGTTGATTCACAGATTCTGGAAAGTGCTGTCACTGAGGAGAAAGAAAAGTGCAAGAAGTCTGTGGAGGAAGAACAGAAGAAGATCCAGGAGCTGGAAAGCCACCTAAGAAGCATGGCTGAGGTGAGCAGGGGAGGTGAAGCAGAACAGCTCACTCTTGGAATGAAGAAAAGGGAAAGTGTGCTGTAGGGGCTCAAATCAGTGGACAGAGGGGTTCCCCCTCTCCACATACACAGAGAGGAGCTCTGCAGAAAGAAAGGCGGATTCCTGGCTAACCTAATTACTGCTAATTTCCTCTGGTAGGCAACAGCAAAGAAGGCAGAGGAGCAGGAGCTGACAGAGGGAAAACTGAGAGAAGCTTTGCACAAGCTGAAGAAAATCACTGCACAAGAGGTACTTGCAGGTGGAGGATGCAGTGCTGCAGAAGACTTCCCCCATCCCTAAAATCCTTCCCTCCATTCTTGTGACCACCATCCAGGGGAGATGATGCCCATGGTGATCCCAAGACAAACCCCCAGCACTTCCAACCGAGCTCCCACATCTTTTTTTCCCAGGCAGTGTTACAGCAGCAGGTGCTGCAGCAGGACCAACAGCTCAGGGCTGTCCAGGAGGAAAATGAGTTACAGAGGCAGAAAATGGAAGAAGAAGTAGCAGGATACAGGGAGCAAAGCAAGCAGCATTCCCTGACCATCTTGGCTTTAGAGGACAGGCTGCTAGAGGCCACTCAGCAGCAGCAGGTGCTGGAGGAGGAAAAGGCAGCACTTGTGGAAAAAATGGAAGGTAGGTGAGGGTTGTATGGGATTCATCTGTACCAGGAACTGACTGGGTTAGCATGAAATGTGTGTGGAGATGGAACAGTGAATTTTCACCTATAGAAAACATTGGGAAGATGTTGAATGAAGGTTTTCCACCTGCAGGACAAGCTCTGTGAGACACTGCAGAAGCTGTTTCATTGTTTGGAGGTTTTGGAGAACAGACAGGGCTTTGCCACTGGAGAAGGGCTCTTTGCCTTCTAACATGACAAGACTGGTGTGCTTTGGGCTGTTCTGAGACAGAAGCAAGGCTGGATGTCAAGAATTGTCCTGTTGGCCTTGGAACTGGGCTCTCAGGGACATGGGTTTCCCAGAGAGACAGTCCTCAGCCCTCAGAGCTGCCACATGAAGGAAATGATTTGTGTAGCAGAAGCAACAAGCATGTAAGGGTTACAAAGACATAATTGGCCTTTTTTGCTTGTGTCCTGTAGGATTTCAGTGTGATGCCCACAGGTCAGCATCGGGAGCTTGGCTGGGGATTTGTCCTGCCGTGGAGTCTCATGTTTGTCTGGGGTGAGCAGCACTTGCTGATGGTGATCAGAGAAGCTTGGAGAAGGGCAGGGATGACTTGGGACAGCCTAAGGAAGTCCAACACCACTTGTCCCAAGATCTTTTTAGTCTGGGATAGGACTCGAGTCCCTTTGCTAGGCTGAAGTGATCCTAAGGGCACAGAGCATCAAAGTGATGCCAAATGGATGTGAGGATCTGCCATCCCATCTGGATGGCTCCAGGTAAGAGCAAGTGGTGTGGCCACACCACAGGGTGACCCCAGGGGACCAAAAGGCAGGTAAAAAAGGAATGTGTGTATTGATTTTCTCCAGGCAGCAGCTGACAGAAGGAGAGGACACAGTCTTAAGCTGTGCCAAGGGAAATATAGGTTGGATATTGGGGAAAAGTTTTTCATGGGAAGACTGATAAAGTACTGGAATTTTCTGCCTGGGGAGGTGGTGGAGTCACCATCCCTGGATGTGTTTAAAAAAAGACTGGATGTGCCATGGTTTAGTTGAGGTGTTGGGGCTGGGTTGGACTCCATGATCTTGAAGGTCTCTTCTAACCTGGTGATTCTGTGAATTCTGTGAATGGGGAATGCAGGAAGGTGGGCATGGGCTCCCTGCAATGAGGTCTCCCAATGGCTGTGAGATCTGCACTGATCTTTCCCAGGAAGCTGCAGGAGGAGCTGGCAGTGGCACAGGGCACACTCCTGGAGAAGAAGGCAGTGATCAGCAGGCTCAGCAGGGAGCTGTCAGAAACCAGAGCCAGGATGTCAGACATGAGAGGTGGGTGATGTGCCCGTGTGGCTGCCATCCTCCTGCAAGCAGTGACAGTGTAGTGGGCACACAAGTCACAGGAAACTGATGTCACCATTCTGAGGAAATGCTTTGTCCTGCTGGGGGCAAAGCAGGCAGTCAGTTCCCTTTGGGAAGGTGAATTTCTCCCCATCCTTGGCTAAGTAATAGCCAAGGATCAGCAAGTGACAATGAGAGAGCAGAGTAATCTGGGGGAGAGCAGGTAGACAAAACTGAGCTCAGAGTCACACTGGTGAACTTCTTGGAGCTGAAGATGTTCCAAGTCAGTGCACTGGGAGAGCCTTGCCTGGGATTCCTCCATGGGCTGGGCTGTGAACATGGGGACAGAGCCCATGAGGAATGTGTGGAGTCAAAAGTCAGAAAATGCTGGTTGGACCTGTCCTCTTTCAATCTGAACAGAAATTGCCACAGCAGGGAATCACCCTGGTTTATACCTCCACAAAGAGACTGGGATTTAGTAAACCAGGATGTCCTGTTGGCATGGCCCAGGATCTGAGGGCAGGGCAGGCCTCTGCAGGGATGAGCCCCACTGTTGCTTCCATGAGGGTGCAGCAGCTGCAGATCTCCCAGGACTGGGTGGTGAGTCAGCCAGCATCCCACGAGGCTGTTCTGTGCTTAGGGGAGCTGAGTGAAGAGCAGAAGGTGGAGCTGGAGCACAGCCAGAGGCAGCTGAAACTCCGGGAGCAGGAAGTGAACCAGCTCAGGAAGAAGCTATCCGAGATGTCCAGCCTTGTGGAGGAGAAGGATCAGGCCCTGAAAGCAGCAGCTGAAGAGTTAAGGTACACCCTGACATAACCCAAAGCTTCACAGATGCCACCCTGTGTGTCCCCAGCAGCTGAGGGTGTTTAGGGTTCTCCCCAGAGCAAAACACACATGTGAGTATCAGGACAGAGCTCAGCTCTGAATCCATGACACAGGAACAGAAATGGGGATTTAGGGGAATTCATGCCAGTAGATGGGTAACTCAGGTACTTTTGAGAGTATCAGGACAGAGCTCAACTCTGAATCTATGACACAGGGAACTGAAATGGGGATTTAGTGGAGCTCATACCAGTAGATGTGTAACTCAGACATGTTTGAGAGTATCAGGATGGAGCTCAGCTCTGAATCCATGACACAGGGACTGAAATAGGGATTTAGGGGAGCTCGTGCCAGTAGATGTGTAACTCAGGCACCTAAGTGAGTGTTCCCACCCACACCATCATCAGTCATCAGTGGGTGCCCAGGGTGCTGCTCTCCACAAGCTGTCCAGGTCACCTTTATCCATCATGGGGTCCCACAACATTTTGTCTCTCCACACAGCCGAGCCCAAAAGCCCTGCCAAGTGCTGAAGGATGCTTCCCAACAAACACTGGAGAGCCCAGAGGATGCTCCCAGGACACCAGTGCAGGTGGGTGAAGCCTCCCAGAGGGTGAGTCCTCATGGGGAGCACCGAGGTGTTGGTTTGCCAAGAACACCGAGGGCACAGGGTGTTCCTCTGCCAGTGAAAGCCAAGCCTGGAGCTGCTCCCCGCTGCCCCGAGGGTGGGATGGCCCCTCCTGAGCCAGGGCTGCCTGTGCTGCCTCTGATCCCGCGAACCCGCAGCCCCCACCAGGCTGCTGCCGGTTAACGAGCTGATGTTTGCACAGCACTTCCAACCACCGAGTGCTGTGCCTGCTAATGGCTGCGTTAATTGCCAATTAGAGGGAACAGCAACATGCAGGCATTCCTTCCTTTTCCTTGCCGAGCTGTGGATGCTGGCTGTGCAGGTAATACAGAACCAGTTCTAGAGTTCTATGTGCAAAAGTAAGGGCAGCTTGTTGCACAGGACAGAGGAAGCAACGCTCTTCATCCTCCTGTGCCAAATCCCGATTTGATTTCCGCGAGGCTGGAAAAGGGAAGAACTCGCAGGTGGTGGCGGCAGCAGATGGAGGGACCGCAGGGACTGTACAGATTGTACATTCTGTACGGCGATGGTGGCAGCCAGCAGCGGGGCCGGCTGGCTGCGGGGGCCAGGCGGTGACTCACAGCCAGCTGATGGGTGGGCGGGAGGTACTGCCCGTGCTGTTCCACACACTGCCATGGGGAGGGGAACATCCCAGTGCTGGGGCGGCCGTTTAGGAGTGGGATAGGCAGAGAATAGCTGTTGGAGCTATAGAGGTAGCTGTTGGAACCCTGGAGGCTGAAAATTCCAGGCTTTCTGTGCTAAAAGGTGCTGGCCCTCAAGCAAGCAACACATTTGATTTGAGGCCTTGGAACAGGCTTCCAAAATTGAGTGATAGCACTGGGGTTGTGGGTGTGTAGTTTGAATAATGTTGTGTGATCTCACAGGGTGAAAAACTTAGAATTTGGGATTTTAGTATATAATAGTGTATGGGGCAAGATGGAGGACTTTGGGCATTGTCAGTGTCTTTCTTTTTCACCTCCTTCTTCCTTCTTCTTCATGGGTTTGGGTGGTTTTCTGTAATTGGGTGAAAAAGGTCCTCCTTTTGGGCCTTGGGTGGTCATTATTGGGTCAGAAATATAAATAATATAGGTGTCACCTTGGTATTGGGTAATTATCACTAAATAACCTTGGAAAGAGTTAGAGGTGCTCCATTTTACCTTATTTCTCTAACTTGTTAGAGCTCATGGCTTGTGAGTCTGTAAATAGATAAGAAATAATAAATGTCCAAGTCACAAACTGTGACTCTCATGTATTAATCCCAACCTTGGTGGAGAAAAAGAAGCCAGAACCATCACAACATGGGGTGACAGCAGCCAGACTTGGAGCTGGGGGTCTGCAGCCATCATTAGCTGTGGCCTCGGCCCCATCACAGATTTTTGGATGTTTGTCATAATGCAGGGATCTGGATGGGGCTGGGAGAGGACAGTGCATATGTAAAGACTAATGTCCAAGTTTGTGTAGGGACACAGTCTCTGAAGTGCATTGGTGTTTGTGTGTAGATGGCAAATGCTCTGTGGTGGTGCAAAGGACAAGGGGAAAATGTCAACATGGCTTTTCAGAGCTGTGCACCAACCCTCTCCTGGCTCTCCAGAGCAGGGTTCATATCCTGACCATGGCACAGGAAAGACACTTGTCTGACAAGTCTCTTACACCCCCCCAAATCCATGGAGATGCTTTGTTCTTGTGCCAAGTGCCCAGTGTCTGGCTGTAAAGCTGTGTTTACATTGAGCTTGTGCTGCCCCAGATGAAGACTGAGCAAGAACCTGTCTCCTTCCAGGAGCCACCACCAGATTTGGCTGAGCTTGGTGCAAAGTGCCGAGGCCTCAGGCACGAGGAAACAATCCAGCGCCAAAAGGAAGGTCTGGCCGAGCTCAGGGAGAGAGTGAAGATGCTGGAGAAGAGACACTGCTCAGGTGAGCAGGGCTCTCCTAAAATTATGGAATAGTTTGAGTTGGAAGAGACTTTAAAGACCATCTTGTTCCACTCCTTGCCATGGGACACCTGCCACTGTCCCAGGTTGCTCCCAGCCCAATCCAGCCTGGCCTTGGGCACTTCCAGGCATGAAACAGCCACAGCTTCTTTGGGAATCTTGTGCCAGGGCCTCCCCACCCTCACAGTGAGGCTGGGCAGCCTCAAAGTTGTGTGGAGAGAACAATTTGGCATCTGCTTGTTCGCCTCCAGGTGCTGTGAAGAGCAATTCAGAGCCACTGGTGGTCCGGATGAAAGACTTTGCAGAGAAACTAGTCCAGCAAAGAGGTCTTGAGCTGGAACCTGTGTTGGGAGGAAAACTGAAGGCTGGCAAGATAGAGAGGCAGTGTGTGGTTTGTAATGCCTGTGACTTCGTTTGGAATGTATGCCCTGGGAGAGGGAGAAATGGGTTTTGAGAGATGCTGCACAAGAAGTCAGGGTGGGAGATGCAGCCCGATGATGGCAGGCAGTGCTCCTGCAGAGGGTGGCAGCTCCATCAGGACCTGCACATTGCCTGAGGCTGTTGGAGTAACACCAGGGATGCCATGGGCTGAGTGGGGTGGGAGGTTTGGGACCACAGCAATACTGGGGTGGTTTCCCATGAGGTGAAAGGGAGGCTCAAAGGCCAGTTGACCAAAAATCGAGGCCCAGAGTGGGATCCATGGGTCTTTCCCTGTCTCTGCAGGTCCCTGACTACGTTTCTAATGGGGGCTCATTCAGGATCACCAACAGCACAGTGAGCTTGGAAATGGCTGAGGCAACAGACTTGGGTGAGAAGATGGTATGTTGGGGTAGATGTGGTAAATCATGTGTAGAGTGTGTCTACACGCCCAGTATGTGCAGAGTTTAGATGTTTTTTGAACACATTCCAGAGGTATGTCACATCAGGATGCTGCAGAACTGCTCTGTGGTCCAGAAGATATCCCTGTCCCCAAGGGGGGTTGGTTTGGTGACCTTTAAATTTCTATTCTAAACTATTCTATGATTCTATGGCCCAGAGCACATTGTGTGTCTGCCAGGACATCCTGGGACCCCAAAACATGCCATGGTGCATCAGAGAGGCTGGGGAGCAATGGAGGGAGCTGCCAGGGAAGGGGTCCACAGGTAGCACAGCTGGTGGGTTGGGCAAGGGGGTCTCTTCCCTCCAAAAAAGGCAGGAAAACACCCATCAGGGAAAACAATCATCTGAGAAAAGGAAGCAATCCAACCCAGTAAGCTGTGCAGCTGGGAATGGAATGCCAACCTACTTTTCCTTGGGACACTGTCATCTCCTCAGGAGAGCAGACAGAAAGCAGATGGCTGAGCAGCGTGATGGAATGTAGCAGACCTGGTAAATAATGCATTCCCTCTTCTTCCCACAGTACCTTGATGTAATCGGTGCTCTGGGAAGCCTGGTGGAGATGAAGGAGCTGTCAGGAATGCAGCCTCTGCAGCATCTTCCTCAGGAAAGAAGGGCAGAAGTGGGACTGCAGAGAAAAAAGGCCCTGGAGCTCTTGTACAAAAAGATCAGGAACCTCCTGGAAAGGAAAGAAAAAATGCTGAAAGATTATGAGGGAAATGTGGAGCAGCTCAGGTGTGGAAAGTCAGGGTTCTGAACAAGACCTGGTCCTTGGATGCCAAGTGACAGGGAGCTTGGGGCAAGGAGTGATGTGACATTGCTGTGTTTGTGTGGGACCAGTCTGTGTCTAGGGCCACAGCACAAAAGTCAAATGTCAAGAGGAGTAGGGAAAGGTCCTTCCAGTTTTCTGCAGTGGTACCTCCTGCAGCCTCACTGGTTGAGCAGTGTCAGAGCTGGGAAAGCCTTGACAGGTTCCCCTGTCCTGGGTGGCTGGACAAGAGAACAGCAGCAGCATTGGCTGGGGCAGAGGGACAGTGACAGCAGGACCAAGGAAGGTGTGGGAGAGCACAGTGAGGGCCAGGGGGTTGATAAGGGCAAAAAACCAACAGAATCCTCCCCTCCTGTTCTGCACAGGCAGAGCCAAGCTTCCCTGCAAAGGTGCCAGGAGGATATTTCCAGCCTGGAAGATGAAGCCCTCAGGGAGGCAGAGGAGAAGGCTCTGCTGAGAGAGGCTCTGGAGAGGATGCAGCTCCAGCTGGACCAGGAGAAGAGGGTGCAGCAAGCAGCCAAACGGCACAAGGTGAGAGGGCAGCACCCAACTCCTGCTCTTTGTGCAACAGCCAGCTCCACCCCTTGGGAACCATCCACAGAGTGGTCAGTCAGACCATCCCAGGAGGTTGGAGGTTCTGGGCCCCCAAGACTCAGCCACAGCATCCTGGCAGCATCCCTTGAAGCTGGAGGAGGTGCAGACACCTGTAGCCATGGGTTTCTGCCATGTATGAGGGTGAGGGAGAAGAGCAGGTCATGCTGAGCCCTCGTGGTCAATGCTGTGTCTGTTGTCTCTGTTCTGCAGCCTGGAGCCACAAAGCCTCTCTGCTCTGGCAAGCTGAAGGCCAAGGGGCATGTGGTGGATGCTGTCAAATCAGGAAGCTCATAGGAGCACCACGGGGACCTTCACTGGGTGGTGGTCTGCAGTAGGAACAGGAACATCACTGTGGACTCTGTGAGGGTGGAGGTGGCATGAGGTGTGGGTGCATTTTGAGGAGCTCCAGTTTGTATCCTGTAGCTCCTGGGCCCACTGGTGCAACTGTACAAAGTAGGACCTCATTTTCCCACAGTCCCATGTCCCACGGAGTGTGGTGGGATTTATGGTAGGGGAAAAGGTGGTCAGAATATAGTCCAGTGTACATGTGTGTGTATATTTATGTGTGTAAATACAGCCCAGTGATGTGTGAAGTCACCTGTGGGGGATGTGTCCTGTCCTTGCTGAAGTGGCCTCAAGCACATGAAGCCAACATGGTTTGAAATATCCCTTGCAAATCCTGTGTCCTCCCTCTAGTCTCCATCATGTCACAGGGAAACTGGAACATAAGACACGATGTAGTACAGAATTCTGGAATTCCTGGAACACTCCAGGAATGCTGGACCTGTGTCATCCACACCAGTACAGCAGCAGCATGAGGACAAGCCGGGGAGATGAGAGCAATGTGCTGGTGGGTTGGGGTGGGGTGATGGCACAGGCTCACTTACTGATTCCAGCAGACCCTGGATTTTGGGGAGCAGCAGTGTTTTGGGGACAGGGTCCCTGCAGGCAATAGGCAGCTCCAGCACATCCTCCCTGCAGCTGCTCCACCTCAGCAGCACTCAGAGGAATCTATATGCTGAGTCCTCTGCAGACCTCTTCAGCTGAGGATAATTTGGATGTCAGCAAAGCCCCTCTGGCGCTTTATGGTCTTTATTTTTTTATAGGATAAAAAAGGTCTGGAAGCAACACAGAGGGCTGCAGCAGGCTGATGCAGGGCTGTATCTTCTCTGAGCATGCAAAGCACCCATGTGTGCACATGTGTGCACAGTGGCAATGGCAGTGCCACCGTGGGGCTCTGGTAATTGGTGTGGCCTGGTTTTCCTGCTCCCTGTGCTGGGAGAAGCTGGATGCTTCCCTGTCTGAATGCCTGGGTTTACTCTGAGGCAAGGCATGACCGTGGATGCTTGTGTAGGTTAAAGGTGCTGCCGTGGGCATCCTCTGCAGGTGTATCTGCAGGTGTTGGGCTGCTCCATGACTCGGTGTGTCCTCCCCATGGCACCCTTGGCAAACTCTGGGTCAGGAATGGATAGTGATGGCAGAAGTGGCTGTGAGTGCACCAGGCTCCCCACACCCTCCTTCGAGCCTATTCATTCATAGAATCACGGGTCGGTTTGGGTTGAAAGGGACCCTAAAGATGGTCTGGGGGGATCCCACTGGGGTATGGGACCCACTGGTGATGCCGGGACCCTAAGGATCGTCCCAGGCTGATCCTTGGGATGGATGAGCCCTGCCGATGTTGCGGGTGGAGGGGAGGGGGTCTGAAGGGACGGTGATGGCTGATGGAGGGTGACAGGGATGAGACCCTCTGGGTCCGGTGCCGGAGCCAGGCGGGCGGGGCGGTCCGAGGGGACGGCGATGCGCTGCTGCAGCCCGGGGAGGACCCACCCGCACCGCGGGGCCAGTGCTGCGGGGCAAGAGCAAACATCGCCTCAGACAAGCGCCGCGGCCTCCCGCACCCCCGACCCGCCTGAGCAGGCCCCCCCTCGTCCCTCGGCGGCCGGTGGAGGCGGAGAGGCGGCGGACGCGGTGCCCGTGGGTCCCCCAGCGCGGGCCCCTCACCTCGCCACAGGCAGCGGGCGCTGGGCGCCGCCATCTTGCCGGGCTGACCCCGCCC
>JBBMKD010000070.1:889659-900173 GCA_037834095.1 Argya squamiceps
AACCCAGAGAGAAGATTGCACAGTGTCTGCAAGGGTCCATGGGGGAGAAGCCTTCTTTACACCTGGGGGATCTTTAACCTTCACTTTTCCAGGGAAGGGCAGTTGGGAATTCCTTTAATGGCATGAGGGACTCCACCCTGGAGAGCCTGAGGTGGGCAGAGATCCCACAAGGTACTCCCAGCTAGGAGCAGAGCCGTGGCCATCACCAAGCCTCAGGGTTCAAGGCTTGACTGGTGTTTTGATGGGAGAGTGGCTGGAATCTGGTCTGGTGGTCCTGGGGGGCTCAAGGGAAATTGGGGGGGTTATAGGGCCCCTGGTTGGCCCAAGGGGGTTTTAGGTGTCTTAGCTGGTGCTGGGATGTTTCAGGAGATCGTGCTGGTAACTTGATGGCAGCAGATCTATAATGGGGGTGTTGAGGTAACTGGGCTGGTCCTGGGGGTCATCCTGCAGCCCCAGCACCATCTGTGCTGCCAGAGTGCTCACACCCCATCCTCCCCTCTGCCAGGGATGCCCTGGGGAAGGAGCCATGGAATGCAGTCCATGCCATGGAAAAGAGAGGGACAAGGATGAGCCATCTCTACCCAAAGTCACCCCCACCCCAGCCAGGGTGCCCATGGCACACCCCAGTCCCAATGCTTCTTTAGTGAGAATAAAATAAATAATAAAACAAAGGGGAAATAAAATAATAAAAAAATAATAATTAAATAAATAATAAAACAAGGGAAAGAGTGCATGGTCACCTTTCCCAAAGGAAAAAAGGTCCAGGGGAGATGGGATCAGCCCTGGGATCACCTGCACACCCAGATGCTCTGTACAAAACTGGACAACACAGGACAGGGCAGCCCAGAGCCCCACTCCCCTGGGGGATGGAAAAAGGGAATAGAGAAGGAGACAACCATGAGCTGCCACAAACACCTGAGCACAGGCAAGGCCACCACAGCCACACTCCAGCTCTAGCTGGACCCTCCTTGGGATGCTCAGGGCAGCCCTGGCTCCCTCCTGCAGCACCTTCAGAGCACTTGAAATGCTCCCAAAGGAGTATGGAAATGCTCAGTGACTGCAAAAACAGGTTGGATATTCCCAGGCTCCCTGGGAATCCCCACACACCCCTCAGCACAGACCTACCCTAAGGCCTCTGCACCTCCCAAGGGTGGCCCCAAGGATCCTTTCCCCCCTCAAAATCCAACACAGATGCAGGATGTCTGACCCAAGGCCATCACTGCAGCAGCTCCTTTAAGTACTTTCCCTCAGCACTGATATTTCAGTGAATCCTCATCAGTTTCCTGACTGATTCCTCAGAAGGAGCAGGATGTCTGCTCCACAGGCTGGCACAGCCACGTTGTAAATGGCCAGACAGCAGTGCAGACATGACTGAAGGTTCCTACTCTTCCCACTTCAGAGGAGCCTTCAGGAGGTGCTGAAAAGGCCATGAGGAGATGGAACAGACAAGGGAATACAGCTAAAGGTTTGCTCTTTAATTGCATTTATTAGAAACATTGACTGCAAAACTCATCCCATTTCACTTGAACATCAGACCCAGGTCCCCTCAAACAGTTACCCAGGCAGCACAGGACACAAATATCATGATCAGCAAAGAAAAACACTCTGAGGCTGAGCGTGGCTGTGTCAGGATGAGCCAGAAGTGCTCTCCTCTGGCTCTGTTCTCCAGCAAAGGGACTTCCAGCTCCATCCACAACATTTCCCCTCGGCACAGCACAATCTCCACCTCATCTCCACTCCACGGCAAAGCCAGCACTTGTAGATCACATTTCTCCAGACAAACAGACAAAACCCACCGGGAGAACTGACACCAAGTCGTGGTGGGCACAGATTTCCGTCAGCCACAGGAAGAATCTCCAGCACTTGGCAAGGGGCTGGAAGCCCCTGTGTCAGTCACACACGAAGAAGAACTTTTTACGGAGGAAATTGAAGCATCCTGGGATCTGTTTGTACCTCCCCTTGGCAGAGACAGCGTGTGCCACCTGGGGACAGGAGACAGGCTGAGGAATCTGCTCTCCCCATCCCCTGAAATCAGTGGCTGCCATGCCGAGGTGGCCAAAGAAGCACCACAACAACCAGAAAATAACAAGGTGATCCTGTAAGTCCTCTCTCCCTCCACTTTGGACTTCTCTCCTACCCATGGAGAACTGAGAAAATATCTGGGGCACCTACAATTATATCCAGCTTTGGTAATATTGAGTCAACAAGGCACACAGAGGAAGACCAGCCAGACTTGTTCCATATCCCTGTGCATTGTGCTCCTCCACCCCCAGGACAAGCTTACAGGAGCACCCAAATCCCATTAGCTTGGATAGGACACACCATGACATTTTTTAGCAATTTCTTCAGAAGGATTAAAGCCTGTATTGCCAGGATTCCTCCTCTCTGGAGAAACCTCCAGTGATTTTTGGCAGATTGAGGCCAGACACTTTCTTTGCAATTAAATTTCTCTGCAGTACCTCCAATTAGCTCATCCCTAAACTCAACACACAATATCCTCACTCCTTTTTTGAGTGTAGGACTCCATGCCCCAACTGATCACAGCCCTGACTATTTCCTTCATCAACAAAAAGCAGAATAAAAGACATTTACCTTCACTAACATGGTGAGCAGGTCTTCTGACTGGGCATATTGCTCCAGCACATTATCCAGCACTTCAACATACCACGAGCCACTCGACCTCTCCCTCCAGGAGACAAAACCTTCAGAGAAAGGACAATGTTATGCCAAAACCCATTTTCTGTTATCATCCCAACAAGTTCCTGCCACTCCAACAGAGCCAGGTTGTCCCAAACTGCCTCTGTCTTTGGCCACAGAAGCTCTGACTGTTTTGCTAATTCCCCCACACCCAGAAATGGATTTGCAGAGGCTGTTTCACCTGGAAAAGTTGAGTAGGAAACCAAGATGTCACTGGGTGTGGGCAGACTGGCAATGGCATCAGGCTCATCCACCCTATCTGATGGGACCTGAAATGGGGTTGCATCCGACTCCAAAGAACCCCCAGGAACCTCCTCTTCAGGTGAGTCACAATCCACTACAAAGCCTTGATCTCTTTGTTCTGAAAAAAGCAGCAACAAGACAGCTCCTGACATTCGTCCCACCCAAGGGATTCATGGTTGTACATCCAACATTAGGAAAAGATGGGGAAAGAAAAGGACAAAAGGCCCTAGAACAAAATAAGGTTTTTTGGCCTTTTGGCTGCACTGGCTGTGTCAAAGTTATTGGTGGTTCATACAAGATTCCTCACTGTGTGTGAAGAGCTGGAGCAGCCTCTCAGCACATGGTAAGAGAAGAGGCAGCTGGTGTGAGAAGACAGCTGGAGAGAGGGACAGTCAATGAATACAAAGGGAGCCAAAGCCACAGCCTGGCCACAGCCTGACAACATCTCCACAGCCCAGTGCTACCAGAGCCAACACAAAGATTCACCTCCACCACAGGCCTGGATGAAGAACAGTTTGGGTTTTCCTCTCAAACTCGGGCAATTGGACCCATTGAAATAGTTCACAATCTTTTCTATGGGAATGGGTTTTCCGTCCGTTCCGTAAACGCCTCCAGGAAACTGAATATGGCTCGTCTGCAAGAGGAAAATGCAGGAGCTGGTGACACAGAAGGCAAGGCCAGTCCTGAGGGAGCCCATTTCCCACCAGGTGCTTCATGGCATAGAGGTACCAGAACAAATCCTGGTGTTTGTGGGAATCTCTGTGGCCAAATCAGGGTGAGGGGACATCCAGGAGACATTTGAAATGCACTAAAACCCAGCAATCCAACTTCCATTAGCCAACTCATATCCCACATCCTCCAGCAATGGAGTTCTTCATCCTCTGGTACAATGGGCACATGCCACACACCATTTTCCTAAGAATGCCTCTCCTCATCCTTCAAGAACTGACTTGGAATAAACAGGCTTTATTGCTAATAGCATCTCCCTGTCAGAGCTGGAGAACAGGAAGGACTGAATGACCACAGCGTGAGGCTGAGTGGGACCTCCCTTCAGCTCCAAATTATTACCCCCAACTTCCAAAATGGAAAACACTTGTCCACTGCCACCACTGGATCAGACTACCCTAGAGAAGCTCCTGTTTTAACCCAGAATAAGGGTGTAACTCTTTCAAACATACTGCAGTGGCAGAACAAGGTTTTGACAGATCACTTCTCTCTCACCCTGTGTGAGACCACAAGCCAGGGAATTAACCCCTTCCCACACCTAAGGAGCAAAGGAAGAGATGGGACAAACCCACCTGGCAGCCATGGGAAAGGATGACCACAATACAGCAGTCCAAGGCACTGTGGTCCTGCCCTGACAGCTTCAGCAGCTCCAGCACCATTTCCTGTGTGGAAAACATCACAATGAGAGGTTTTTGAATCATATCTCAGCCACAGGTTACTGCCAGGCCCTGCTCTAATTGCTCTGCCATGGATCTGGTCAATCTCTGACACAGGATAACATGACCCCCAAGTACAGCTGGCAAAAGCCATTGGCAGGGAGTGAGCATTTCTGCATCTCTGCCCTTATTTAACAGTGGCTGTGTTAATCACACAGATTTCTCACCTCTCTACACTCAGCACCACAAACCAAAGCACATTTCCACATGATTTATCTGCTGAAACCCGCTGCCTCTGACTGGGAGCTGGTGGGTGAGCAGAGAACCATGTTTCACTTTCAGATGATCAAGTTCCCCCCGACACTTCCCCCTGTTACTACAGCCAAAGGATGGCACAGACAGACATGACACAGCTGTCTGAGCTGTTCCAAAAACACAGCCTCACCCAATCCCTACAAACCACAACCAGGCTTCAACATTCATGCAGAGGCATGAAAACGTGCAAAGTCCTCCCTGCTACAATTGCAGAGCAACAATAAAGTGAGAGGATGCACATTGTTTCTTTGTGGGAGGTTTTTAGTGTGATGCAAGTGGTTCGTTGTTTCTTTGTGGGAGGTTTTTAGTGTGATGCAAGTGGTTCGTTGTTTCTTTGTGGGAGGTTTTTAGTGTGATGCAAATGGTTCGTTGTTTCTTTGTGGGAAGTTTTCTGTGTGCTGCCAACACAAGACATCCCCTAAAGAACTCCCATTGCTCCCAGGGGCTCATCCCTGGTGTCAGCAGGACACAAGCAGCCTCACCTGAGCGTTGAGATTCCGCCGGGTCAGGACAGTGAAATGCAAGGCCCTGAAACGCCTCTCCAGCTTCTCAGAGTCGATGTCGGAGCCTTCTCGGGTGGACAGACCCGAGTCTCTGGAGAAATTGACATTATTGAGGATCAGGCAGTGTCCGCAGGGATCCGCTTTCATCTTATAACCCTGGCAGGGACATGTCACAATTAAACTCCCTCCTACTTCAAGTGCTTGCTGGCTAATGCAGCAGGATGCAATGCCAGTGAGGAATGGGAGTCCTTAAAGTGGCTCATTTCACAGCTTTTTCATTTCTCTAGTCCTAGGGATGGGCAGGAGCATCCATTCTCCACACACATCTCATCAGCAGCCAGGAACAAGAAACAACCCACTAAATTGGGGAAGACTGGCTGCTGTTTTATCTGTGGCATCTTCAAGTTGAACTTCCTGGGAAATTCTTTCAGGCATCATCATCAAACCTTACCAAAAGGAGCCAAGAATTTGTGTTGTTGCTGTGGTAATCTTAAGGAGGATCTGGATAATGACTGACCCACTCAGACCATCAGCTCTGTTACAGCCCCAGAGCAATTGCTCATGTAAGACAAAGTGAGAACCAGCTCTTTCAGAAATATTTTCTGGAGTCACCCATGAAGCACAGAGTTTTTGCCCAGTAAGGACCAAACACTTTCAGCCTACTCAAACACTGACCTGGTCAGAGGTCCTCTTGTCAACACCCGAGCCTACAACACAAAACAGACACAGGATTCAGCTCACCACAAGAAGACCACACTCCTAGAGTTCACATCTTTCCCAACACATGAATTTCCCCTTCCCACCACACTGGAAACAAGCATTTGGCATGCTGTGGCTGTAGGAGAGCCTGGAATGTGGCTTACCCCGGGCCAGCACAGGAGGTACTCGAGGTCTTTCACTCTCAGCTTGGACTGGGATGGACAAACGTTCGTGAGGGGTCACATCTGTAATGACATGGGACAAAAAATACAGAGGATGAGTCCAAGCTAAAAATATATATTAAAAATATAAAAATAGAGGATAAGTCTGAGCTAAAAAAAACTTCACTGGTGAAAAGCAGAACATACAGGACATGTCCTGATAAAGTCATGGGCATGGGATCCATTCATGGATCCTCCCGGAGGAACCTCCCTTGAGGAACCAGGGATGGGGCCTCCCTGAGAGGCTGTGGAGGCCCCATCCCTGGCAGTGTTCAAGGCCAAGTTGGACAGGGCTTGGAGCACCCTGGGATAGTGGAAGATGTCCCTGCCCACGGCAGGGCATGGAATGAGATGAGCTTTAACGTCCCTTCCAACCCAAACCATTCTTGGTTTCCATGATTCTCCCAACAGTCACCTCCACCAGAATAACAAAAATCATGACTTCCCAGACTCCTGCCCACAGCAAGGGGGATCCCAGCTGCCACTTTTTTTGCCAAGAACACACCACACCCTCAGCACTGACTTTTAGGCTGTTTTCCCTGTGGCAGCTCCAGCTCCACGGGCCGCAGGTCCGGCAGCTGTGGTGGCACCGGCCGGGATTGGCACTCCTGGATCAGCATCTCAGCCAGGTCACCCTGTCCTGTGTCCTGCAGGATGGAGAGGAAGGCAGGGAAAGCCTGCTTCCCTCGAGTCTCCAGGTCAGTGATCAGCTGCCTGGCTTGCTCTCCTCGGCTGCCAGCGCTCTGCAGAGGAGAAAAACCCAGAACTGGTGTTCACACAGTGCTTGGGCAGCCTTTCCAACCACTCTGAGCAGGGGAATGTGGGATCCACACCCAGGACATGGGGTAAACAACAGCAAAACTGAGTGGAAATAGTCACAAAGACCCCCAGCAAACATCAGACTCCCAGCCCTGACCTCCCTCCAAGAACAATGGTCACCACTGGAACACCCAGCCCACTGAGGGGTATAGAGGGAAAGGGGGAGAGGGAGCACCCCAAGTCTGGCCCCTGGGGAAAAACAGGCACCCCTGGGCTGTCACGAGTGTGTAAGATGGGGTAAAAACACCCCCAGGCCTGTCACCTGTAAGCAAGGGGGGGAACAAGAACACCTTAAGGGTGTCATCAGATTGGAATGGGGACACAAAGAGAAACCCCTGCACGTGGCACTGCCTGGGGCTGGGGACAAGAAGAGGTAAGTGGGGAGGTTCTTGAACATCTTATCTGCACAAAGACCAACCCCAGGCCTTGTCAGCAGAGTAAGAGGACACAGGGCCATCCCTTTGGGCATGTCACCAGGGTTAAAGGGACATGGAGTTCCCCTATGAGCTTGTCACCAGAGTGAGGGGACCTGGAGTCTCACTTTGAATTGAGAGGACACAGGACAATCCCTTCCACGTCTGTCACTAGAGTGAGGGGACTTGGGGGCCACCCTCCAGACCTGTCACTGGGCTCAGGGGACATTGGTTCCCTCTTTGGGCCCAAGAGGACATGGAGCCACCCCTCTCAGTCCTGTCACCAGTGCTCAAGGGACCCAGGACCCTCCCTTGGGCCTGTCACCTCCCTTCAGGGGATGCAGGAGCCACCCCGCCGTGCCCATCCTCGGCTCCCAGGGAACACGGATTTCCCCCCCGGTGCTCAGTGTCCCGCTCCTTGGCTCACCTGCAGGTCCTCCAGCATGGGCCGGGTGAAGATCCCGCGCTGCTCCAGTGGCTCCCAGAGCGGCTCCACCCGCAGCGCCGCCACCAGCCGGGCCCGCCCGCGCCGCAGCGCCCGCCGCTGCTGCTCCTCCATGGCCCCGGAGCCCCGCGCTGCCGGAGCGGCCGGTCAATGCCCGGGAACCGCCGCTCAATGCCCGGAGCCGCCGCTCAGTGTCCGGAACCGCCGCTCGATGTCCAGAACCGCTGCTCAATGCCCGGGACCGCCGCCGGTCCCTTTCCAGCCCCGCTGCTCTGCCCCGCACCCGCCGCTCTGCCTCGGACCCGCCGTCGGTCCCTTCCCGGGGCCGCCGCTCAATGCCCAGAATCGCCGCCGGTCCCTTCCCGGAGCCGCCGCTCAATGCCCAGAGCCGCCGCCGGTCCCCTCCCGGAGCCGCCGCCTTGCCCCGGAACCGCCGCTCGCTGCCCGGAAGCGCCACCGCCTCCGAGTCCCAGAATCACACACGGAATCAGGCTGGAAGAGCTCTGATGTGGATCAGAGGGGTCATCCCAGAGCAAACGGAACAGGATTCCGTCCTTTTGTGTTTTGGTGTTTTGGTTTGGTTTGTTGGTTTGTTTTTTTTTTAATATCTCCAGGGATGGACACTCCACACTCTCTCTAAGCACTGTGTCATCCGCACAGCAAAGAAGTTCTTCCTCATGTTCAGATAGAACTTCCTGTGTGCATTAGTTCCTGCCCGGTGCTCTTGTGCCATTG
Source organism: Argya squamiceps (assembly GCA_037834095.1). Taxonomy (NCBI): domain Eukaryota; kingdom Metazoa; phylum Chordata; class Aves; order Passeriformes; family Leiothrichidae; genus Argya; species Argya squamiceps. The sequence continues at coordinate 898,132 of JBBMKD010000070.1, forward strand.
CTGGGCCCCCGGAGCAGAGGCTGAGCCCTCCCTGCATGTGAAAAACGAGTTATTGCAGACAGGGACAGGAATGAGGGCCCCTCTCAGCTGGGTCTCTTCTCGAGGCTGAATAGCCCCAGCTCCTTCAGCCTTTCCTCAGCAAGGAAGATGTTCCAGGCCCTTCCTCATCTCTGCAGCCTTCACTGGCCCTGCTCCAGGAGCTCCGTGCTCCGCTGTCCTGAGGAGCCCAGGGCTGGACACAGCCCTGCAGGTGTGTCCCAGGGCTGGGCAGAGGGGAGGGTCACTCCCTGACCTGCTGCCACTGCTCCTCCCAGTGCACCCCAGGACACTCTGCTGGCTCTGGGACAGCTCACTGACCCTGGGACCCCCAGGTCCTTCCTGCAGAGATGCTCCAGCAGGTCACCCCTGCCCTGTGCTGGTACCTGGGGTTGTTTCTCCCCAGGGGCAGGACCTGCATTTCCCTTGTTGAGCATCATTAAGTTTCTGTCTGCCCAATTTTCCAGCCTCTCAAAGTCCTGCTGAATGGCAGCACAGCTTTCAGGTGGATCTGAAATGAGATCCACCAGTCCCCCAGGTGTGTCACCCAGTCCCCCAACCCTCAGGTGGATCAGCCACTTCCCCAGTTCCATATCATCACCAAACCTGCTGAGGGTACATTCCATCACTCTGTCCAGATCGTTGATAAACAAGTTGATTAAGACTGGACTCAGTATTAATCTTTGGGGAAGCCACAGACTGCAGACCTCCAACTGGATCATGCCCTCCCTCGATCCACCTCACCACCCATTCATCCAACCCACATTCCCTAAGCCAGCTGCTGTAGGTTAAGCTGAGCTGGAAATCAGGCACCACGCAGCTACTCACTCAACTGCTCCCTTCTCTTCTTCTCCCACCCCGGTGGAATGGGAAAGAAAATCAAGGTAAAACTTGTATGTTGAGAAAGTGACAGTTTAATATCTGAAAATAAAGTAAAATGCAGTAGTGATGGTAAATTATAACAACAACAACACATTAATAACAATAACAATAACAACAATAATAAAGGGGAAAACAAGTGATGCACAATGCAGTTGCTCACCACCCAATGACTGATGTCAGATCCCCTTCCTGAACCCAGATCAGCTCCTTCCCAGTCACTCCCCCCAGTTTATATATTGGGCATTCTGTGGTGTGGAATATCCCTCTGGCCAGTTCAGGTCACCTGTCCCATCCGTGCTCCCTCCCGGTTTCCTTTGTGAACCTCCTCGCTGCCAGAGCACGAGACAAGAAAGAAGTCTTTGGTTTTGGATAAACACGACTTAACAAAAAACCAAAACAGAATCACAGAACATGCTAAGTTGGAAGGGACCCCCATGGATCATTGAATCCAAGTCCTGGTCTGGCACAGGACACACCAAGAGTCACGTCAGGTGCTCAGAAGTGTTGAGCTCAGACCAGGTCAGTGCTGTGCCCATTCCCTGGGGAGCCTGTTCAGTGCCCAGCACCCTCTGGGAGAAGAACCTTTTCCTGATATCCGACCTAAACCTTCCCTGACCCAGCTTCAGGCCATTCAGGGTGCTGTCACTGTCACCAGAGCAGAAATCAGTGTCTCTCCTCTCCCTCTCAGAGGAAGTTGTAACTACAATCTCCACTCAGTCTCCTCCAAGCTGAACAAACTAAGAACCCTCAGCCTCTCCTCTTCCTCTAAAGACCCTTCACCAACTTCACTGCCCTTCCCTGGACGCTTTCTAACACTTTAATATCTTTCTTTTTTTGCATTGCCCACACCTCCCCTCAATATCCCAGGTCAGGCCGCCCCAGTGCGGAGCCGAGCGCGACAATCCCCTCCCCGGCCCGATGCCCCTCAGCACACGGCGGGCGCTCTCCGCTGCCACCATCCCCACTCCGAACGCAACCCACGGCTCTGCCACAACTCCTGAACCTCCCTGGCCGGTCCCTGAGGGGCTCACCCCGGAGCACCCGGCCGCGGCAGCCCCGGCTCGGCTCCCGGCCAGGCAGTCCGGGGGGAGCTGCCCCACGCCGCCGGCCGGCAGCGACAGCTC
>JBBMKD010000070.1:916108-928167 GCA_037834095.1 Argya squamiceps
TGCATCTGTAATTGTAAACTATTTAGAAGTGTATTTAAACAGCCATTTTAGCCGAATAAAGCAGAACGTCATTATTAACCGTATTGGTTTGATCCTGAGTTCTCAGTAATTCCAATTCCTTTGATCTCGAGTTAACCTTGGAAATTCCGAACAATCAATTTTTTGTACATTAAAGAGGCATCACAGAACATTCTGTTCAGCAGGAGAGCCTGTGAATTTACCCACGATACAGCACAACAGCCTAGGCAGGGGACGGATTCATGGCTTGCCTTCTGCCAAGCCTGGATTGAACGATGTAAGGAGGGAGTTTGACAGAGCCAGGGCACAGCGGCAGGGCAGGGAGACACGGGCTCCTTACCCAAGGTGAGGGGCACACAGCCCGAGGCCACAATCTCCCGGTATGACTCTCGGATGAGGCGGCAGCTGTCGGGCAGGTTGTAGAGGTTCACGTTCACGTCCCCGATGTCGGCCACCCGCAGGGAGTCGAACGGCGCGGCGCCGGTGCTGCCGTTGTACCGCCTCACCATGGCCGACTCGCCTCGGATCTGCCGCGGGCCGAACCTGGGTGACGGCACGGCTGGGAAACGCCGCCAGGCATTGCTCGCTGCGCTCCCCTCACCACAGCAGAGCCGTGCCCCACGGCCAGAGGGAAGCACCAGCTGGCCCTTACCTGGCTCCCGGCCGGTTGGAAGTGCCGGTGTCCAGCGGAACACCGACAAACGCCACGTCCAGTCCCTCCGCTGACGCCTGCACGGGGAGCCTCATCATGGAGCAGACCCCCACGGGCCGGGCCACCAGCAGGGCACTGGGGGGCACGTTGAACTGAGAGCTCCAGCAGCGAGGGGCTCTGCTCCCTGGGACCACCAGGGGCTGGAGGAACGCACGGGTTGGGGAGCTGGAGGTGGGCAGAAGGGCTGGGGGTTGCAGGCTGTGGTGTGAGGCGGTCACCATGGTGGTCACAGCTGGCTTGGGAGCACAGAGCCCAGCTCCCCGGGGAAGCAGCTGCCTGCAGGCAGCCCAGAGCAGAGGCCTCATCCTCACCCACACACTCCCACCCCTCTGTCCCACTGGGAATGCAGCGAGGGGTGCTGTGGAGCCTGTTCCCAGGTGGGGCAGAGTGCCAGCTGCCTCTGCCAAGCCTCCCTGCAGGGATCAAAGTGCACCGGACACTCCACTGCCCGGGGCAGGGCAGAAATCCAGCCCAGCCTGCACATTCACCCTCCCAACCACCCCCTTTCCCCATGGCATAGTCCTGGCAAACACTGGGAACAAACACAGCAGTGAGGGGCAAAACCTCTGCAGGGATGAGCGGGACAGGGCAGGAGGGACATGCTGGGAGATGTCCCAGTTTGCTCCCCTCAGGCATTTGCAGACAGACAGCACGGCAGTATTTGTTGCATTAACAGCCTGGACTTTTAACCTGCACTCTACTCACACCCAGAATGCTGAAAAATCATAAAAATGTCTCGTTAGCAGAAGGCAGAAGGGAAAGAAAACAAAAGGGAAGTTTGACCTCAGCAGAACCACGGGGGAACAAAATGCAAGCATGGGGGAAGCATTAACAGGGATTTAAGGACCAGAGGGACAAGCTGCAGGACAAGCATTTTAGGCCGTTTTTGAAGACAGAATTGAAATGGTTTCCAGGGGAAGCAAGTTTCCAACGAGTGGAGTTCATCAGCACAGATAAAACCCTGGTTGGGCAAATACAAACACACTTGATACTAGATGGCTCCAGCCCCTAATTCTGCTCCCTACTTATATAGAGACTGGACTAGAGAGAGAGGGAAAGGCACAGGAATAATGTTCATGGCAGAAAAAGGGCTGACAGTAGAGATCCACCGCACAGCACCAGCATTTACTCCTCAAAAGGTTCCACAGAGTGTCCAGGGCATGGAACTCACTGCCAGACCCAGACACACACAAAGCAAAGGCAGCAGAAACATTGCAAGAGCTCACTCAGTAATGTAAGAAACAGCAGCACACACTTTGGTTGGGTCAGATCAATGCTACAAAGGGTTTTTTTTGCAGTTTCCACCCCCCCAGGAGCTCACTTCCCCCAGTTCCCCAGGCTCTGTGCTCTTTGCTGCACCAGAACAACATGCAGAACCCTGAGCACAGGTTACCCTGTGATGATTAGGGATATCAGCCATTGTCATCAGCCTGGAAACTGCAGGTGATTTACCATGCAGGAGAGTACAAAACACATCCCCAAGGCAAGGACTGTTCCTCTTTGGGAAATTCCACTTGCAGTAAAACACCATGTTCCACAGTTAGCACTGGAAAGAGCTGAACTGGCATTTAAGACACCCCGGAACCAACGCTGCACAGCCCAAACTGGATTAAGAGAACCCACACAGCCACAGAACTTTAATTTATTGTGCAACAAGCATAAATTACTTTCTCCCCAAGTTCCCCTAAACACAATTACAGCCATGAAATTGAATACTGTTTCATAAACACGGCTGTTGTTATTTAAATTGATGTCTCCCATCCTCTCCACCAAAGGATATTATTTCATTGAAGGAAAAACACAGGCAGGTAGAAGAGCAGAGCATCACACTAAGCTCTTTAAGCAGGGGTTGCTGCCCAGCCTCACTCTTTTTGGAGCATTATCCCTAACTGGAGAGTCTGACTCAGCCTTGGACCCTGAGGCAGCTGCCACCACAGAGCTATAACAGTTAAGAACAGTAATAAGTGGGATTTGAGGATGATGTGCTTCCACTGTGAGGATTTTAGTGCTGCTGACGCTCACGTTACCAGGCAGCACCTCATCAAGAAGTTTTCAGGCTGTCATTTCACAGCTCAGAAGAAAATGAGTTTCAAACCACCCTGGTTACCCCATGAACAGAGACTGCAGGTCACATTATCAGCTTGGATCCGTGTGTTGTTTAAAGTGTGATGTTTCTATGTAAAATGCAGCCAGACACTGCCTCCTCTCAGCCACCCCTCTGAAAGGAATCTGCTTCACTCAACACACAACTTACAAGTCAATTAATTCCCAAAAGGGAGCAAAACCAACCACATACCTCTAGACACCTGCAAGGTGCATACAACCCTCCCCCTCAGAGGGTAAGGAAGCAAGGGCATCTCCTCCAGCAGGGACAGAAAAGCAGCGTGGTTAACACTTGCTAGAGAGAAACTCAAGCTCCTAAACACAGGCCTGCAGCTTGTTCCCTAAAGCACTACAGGACTCCAGACAGACAGAAAGGACAGGTTCCTATCTGCCTTTAGGAAAGTGCCATTTATGTGGGATGCTCCAGGTGGTTCCTTCACCCAGAGTGGCTTCTCCACACCAGCAACAGGAATATGGCTGCCCACAGGTCTTCAAACTCGAGGTTTGCCAAGAAGCACATCTTCATTTTGGTTTCCACCTGGCTCTTCTCCGCCAGCCTGTTGGTGAGCAGGGTGGCTGCAGACTGGCAGAGCAGCCAGGCAATCATCTGGTCAGGTTTCAGGGACCTGGATGCTACAACACTGTCACCCCAGAGGCTCAGGTGCAGCACGTTGGCAGCCACTCTGGCAGACAACCTCTGCAAGAGGAAAGGGAGATTAGCTGCTGTGCAATCAGCCACATCACCAGCGTGAGGGCTGGCACCTTCAAAACGCCCTGGGGCCCCTCCTAAGGCACCACCCTGTGAATTAGAAAGCTCTTTGAGGTTATTACTGTGTGTATATATATATGGATGTATGTATGTGTACATATATATGTATATGTATGTATATGTACATATATATGTACATATATATACATGTATATATACATGTATATATGTATATATATGTGTATATGTGTGTATATGTGTATATATGTACATATATGTATATATACACATACATACATGTATGTACATATACATATATACATGTATATATACATACATGTATATGTACATATATGTGTATATATGTATATACGTGTGTGTATATGTACATATATGTGTGTATACACATATAGATATACATATATACATGTATATGTACATACATGTGTATATATGTATGTGTGTATATGTACATATATGTGTATATGTGTATATACGTGTGTATATACGTACATATATGTATATATACACATATAGATATACATATATACATGTATATGTACATATATGTATATATACATGTATGCACATGTATGTACATATACACATATATATGGATATATATACACATATATATACATATTATATATATATCTAATGTTGTGTGTAACCCTCCAACGTGAGGTCACAACATCTGAAATCCCTGAAATGATTCAGCACCACTCAGCAAAGATTTTTTTGGCTTTGATCCTTATGTTGTCCTTTGATCCTGCAGTGAGATGTGGATTAACCCCTGCACCTGCAGCCCTCCTAGGGAAAACCATCCACCAGGGACACTCCCAAAGAGGATATCTTGAAGGCAACAGCTTCTTACCTTGTTGGGATCTCTCTGAAGCAGCATCTTTACCACCTGCTTCACCTCGAGGGGCACGTGGTCGGGCAGGCTTGGCAGCTGCTCCTCCTGGTAACTTCTGCTTTCCAGAGCCGAGTCCCCGTGGCCATAGAAAGGATTGGGCAGGCCCAGGATTTCGTAGGAAATTGCTCCAACAGCCCAAGCATCAGCTTTACTGTAGTTGATCACCGTGCCTGGACCAGGGGATGCTGTGATCACCTGCCACAGAGAGTGGGCTACTCAAATAAACAGCTCGAGTGCAGCCTCTGTGCTGAAATTTGAGTTTTAATGCTCAAACCAGCATTTTCCCAGTAATAAACTTTAGACACTGAATCCAAAGGTGGGTTGAACCTGAATCTGTGGTGTAAATATTCCTTATTGGCATGCTGTAAGCCTCTGGCACTGCTCAGCCCACTGGGATGCTGGGAGGAGTCTGAACATTGCAGTGAGGCTTTAGCCACTGCTCTGACCAGCATTCCCAGAGTCCCAAGGGCTGTCTCCTGCTGGAATTATGGAGAATTATGGAGGCCTGCAGAATAACAACCAACACCATGGCAAAGTGCTCCAGGTCCAGCAGACAGTTAAGGGTATTTTGGCTTTTATTAGGCTTATTATCAGAGAAATAAAAAGGAACTGTAAATAATTTCACAACTGCCTTGAACTTCAGCCAAAAGCTACTGTTGCAACACAAGGACTGCTGCATAAAACTCTGAATAGTTACATGGAAAGGGGCCTGAATAAAGATTAAAGAGTAAATTTGGGATGGGGGGGAAAGGCTGATTCTGCCTTTTAACACCAACTGATTACATTATACCTGTTAGAGTTCAAGGTGTCTATTTGACATAGCTCAGCACAGACATTCACCAAGCCTAACTCAAGGTAGGACACAAACCTTCTATGCCACCAAAACTTAGTCCTGACAGCAGGACAAGCAGAAAACCAGCACACAAAGCACTGCTACAGAGGGATTTACCTCAGGGGCCATAAGGCAGCCGTTGCCACCCCGATCCACGTAGGAGCTGGTGAAGGGCAGCCTCAGGCCAACGTTCTCATCTGCCAAACAGCAGCCAAAGTCAGTGATGACCAGCCAGGGGCAGCCAGCTGTGAACAACACACAGTTAGGGTTCAGTTTGGGAGGATCTGGCAGCACAAAACAGTACATCACATCCACACCCAGCCTGGTGTCCTCTGCAAACTGCCTGAGGGGGAATTTGATCCCCTCATCAAGATTGTGGGTGAAGATATTCAGCAGAGTAACCTGGTCTAGTGAGAGGTGTCCCTGTCCATGGCAGGGGGGTGGAATGAGAACAGCTTTAAGGTCCCTTCCAACCCAGGCCATTCCATTTTAAATCCTGAGCCCTGGGGAACAGAGAATCCTCTGTGTCTCCTGCCTCTTGGGCTGGTCTCCAGGAAGGCAGGGTGGATTCCAGTGGTCTGTCTGTCTCTCTCCCTGATACTCTACAAATTCTTCCACTCCTAATTGTACAAACCTGCCTGCCTCCTATTGCTTCCTGCTGATTTGAATCTCACACCAAAAAAGAGCTCAGGTAATTAAAACTGCTGTTAGAGGCTGACAGAAGAACACGTCAATGAAAATGCTGCTTCCCTCCCCTGCCAACCCATGTTTCACCATCCCAGGGTGCAGCACTGTTAACCTGGCCATGGGGTGGGATTTTAAGAGGCTCCCTGTACTCTTTGGCTTGGGAAAGATGACAGAACCAAAAGCCTGAAACCAAGGCTCCTGCAGCATCCCAAATGTGGTGTTCCCAGATGCTCCAGTCAATGCTGGCTGTGCTCATACAATCCATCCCCTCAGCAATACACTGTGTCCATGTTAATGATCCAAAACCTCAGGCACAGGCAGGATCAATGACTTGCTGCAGTGACAGCAAACACTAGGCTAAAACCTAAACCTGAGATTACCCAAAAGGTTTGATGCTTCTTTCCCCAAAAACCAACATGACCAAATCACTTCTGTGAATTAACTGGCATTTATCCTCAGGGATCTACATACCAGAATCAAATTCAACCAGGATGTTGTCAGACTTGAGGTCTCTGTGGGCTATTCCATGTCGAACAAGGTGGTCCACACCTTCCAGGAGCTGCAGAATCATCACAGTGGAGAGGTGAACATCTGGAGTGTTCTCCTGCAGATACTGGTGCAGTGTGCAGGGGTAACTAGGCAGAACAAGGAAAAAAAATGGGAATTATTATCCTGGAGGCTTATCACTGCCAGTTCAATCTCACTGTTGGCTGATCTCATTACTGATTCTACTCCATCTCTAGCAGCGTGCTCAGACTAGGGGTGAAGTTCAGGCTTAGAAGGGCAGACAAATGGGGACAAACTCCACACTTCTCACTCTAATTTGGGGTAATTATTAAAAAGAACGGTTTGTCTTCATTGTGGAAGCACAGTCAGAACCTCAAGGACTTGGAACAGGTCCTGGGAGGCGTTTCCAGGAGCATACTCTGCTCTTTGGCAGCAGCCCAGAGCCAGGCTTTGCAGGGACAGAGCACCCAAGTTATGTTAACCAGCTTCTCCCCACCTACTTCTTCATCACCAGGAAGAGTGTGCGGCTGTGGCCGATCCCTCTGGGGTTCAGGCTCAGTGGAAGGACATCAGGATAGTCAGCAAAGGCTCCAGGCAGCAAAGGGACAGAGGACGTGAACGCTCGGATCACCTGGATTATATTGGGATGAGGCTGCAGCTTCTTCCTCCCAAGGACAGGTTTTCTGTGCAGAGGAGAGACACCACGGATTGCACAAATCCCTCAGCTGTGATGGATCACAGGCACCTTGCTGTCATTGCTGGAATTACTTTTCATTATTATGGCCTGTCCTCCACACCAAAGGGTTCCCCAGCAGTGAGCAAACACGTTTGTTCTGCACTGGGAGCCTCATCAGAGGGAGATTAAAGCTGCACAGGGTGGATTACAGGACTGCACGTTAAGCAAATAGTCACACACATCCTGGAATCCATTCCAGCAAGAACAAGAGCAGCAGTTTCCCATAAGCAAGAACAAGGGCAGCAGTTTCATGGCCCATTTCCCAAGCAGCATCTCAGCCCAGTGTTTCCCAGGTGGATGCAGAGCACCTGCAGCCTGTACAGACCCAGTTCACCAAGGGGCATCTCCCAGCACCTTCTCCAGAGCTCAGAATCCACCCTGGTGCCTCCCAGAGCAAACTCAGCCAATCAAGGCCTCACAGGGGCTCTGCTGTAACTGGATTTCCCTATTCACACTGGCCAAACAGGAAATAAGGTGCCTCACCTGCACTACAAACAAAGCTTTGATAAAAACCCTCACACATAACATGCAGCTTTCATTCTACTCAAGCCTCACTAACCCTTCTGTGCTGCTAACAAAGGCAGAGCCAGGAACAGGCTGCTCACTCCATTCAAAAAAAGCTACAGCAGCTCTAGAGAATGACACTCAATTGCAATTACTTTGTTAGACACATAATAAAGGTCAGCTTCACACTGGGAGTATCAATTTAGACTCTCTATTTCATGGCACAGGCAGGAAGCTCTCCCTACCCTGAAAAGCAGGTTACCTATTTGTCTGCAACACAGATCTCTCATCCCCTGAATGTCAAATATCCCTTTGGCTGCTCTACTGCATTCCCAGCCAGCCAGGGGCACAGCATTCATTATTCATTTGTATTGGCAGCCAGGATGAATTTGAAATTTAAATCAGGCAATCTGGGCCGTGGACTCCATTGTTTCAAATGGAACAAAAAGATGCATTTCTGAACAAAAGGATAGCTAACTTGAGGTAATTTAAAAGTTTCCATGAGATTTTCCACCTTCATGCTGCTTACTCACTTCCCACTCAGGCCAAAGAGTAGGGAACTGAGTCATTTCCATTTTCCTTCTCACTAGTTTTCCTGCACTAAAACAGTTTCAACTTCCCTGTCCAGCACCCATTTTACACCAAACCAGTTCTTAAACCTCACAGTCAAACTGTGTTACAGTGAAATCATTTGATGTTTAATACACTCAAACTCTTACTGATTGCAGTGATGCAATTAAAAAGCATCACAATACAAATTAAAATGGTGTTTAACCAGTGGCTCAACAAATGCCATCACATTTCAACACAGGGAAGCTAAGACACAGCCACAGACACCCACCAGACCCTGGCAGGACCCCAAGTGCTCCCAAATTATTGGTGCACCCTTCCAACCCCCCTCTGGACCACACAGTTTAGCAATGCAATTCCCTGCATGCCAACAAACTTAACAACCCCCAGGTTTACCTGCTTTCAGCAGCTATTCTAGAAATCCCTGTCCACCTTCTTAACAGTGCAAATTGCTGAAAAATTAATGAAGGGGTAAAATGAGCACCCTGGCAGCTCCATACCTGTGGCCAGAGACAGCTCCATATTCCCCAGACAAGGCCAGGCCCGTGGCTGGGACCAGCTCTCTGCCCATGGCATCCAGGATGGCTTCACTGGAGGAACCAGCCTGCAACAACAACAACAACCACACCTCATGTTGGTTTCAGCTCTGAAATCATCCCCCACACGAGCTGAAAGTGGATAATCCTGATGCTGGCATTGCTTCTGGAGCTGCATCCACTGAGACCAGATTCCAGGACTTCCCTCCCTTGAAAATCAAAGAAGGGAATTAACTACCTAAAGAGTTCATCAAGGCCTTTATTAGCAGAAAGAAATCTATTTGTCACTTCAATGCATCCTTGATGGTCAGCAATCCAAACTACACCTTAGCACTCACTTTCAACTCCCAAACCCAAGTGGAAGAGCCCACAGCTAAATGCCAGGGGACTTCTGGTGTCCAAGGGATTCCAGATCTTGGCATTTTGGAAGATTCTCTGGAAATATGCACTTGTCACATCAATGGGGAAAGCCACAGGGATTTTTTTAAACATGGAAGAGGTACATTGAGGAAGTGGATCACCAGTCACCTGGGCTGGGAAACACAGGAGCAGATCTTGGACAGTCACCTCACAGCAAGGGGACACAGCAGGCAGGTTACGGTGCACCCTGACTCTTCAGGAAGAAAACTCACCTCTGTCCTGACACTGATGGGACACCAATTCCTCAATCAATGGCAGCTTTCCCCTTGTTACACCTTCCCAATAGAGCCAGCCTCAGAAAACCTTTTCTTTCCAAAGCATCAGCTCCACACCCAACAGCTCCAGCAGAGCTCTCAGTGCTGACTCCAGAGGATGATGAATGCTAATTACCTCCCTCTGGGACTAACACTCAGCATCTCCAGTGTCACCTACCAATAGTTTTGCTGTGACACACTCATCCCTCACTCCATAATTAGCACTTTCAACACTTCAGCATTAAACATTCCAGCCAGAATTCCCCAGCAACACACACGGGGGGATTCAGCTCCTCACCGAAATGTTCCACATCATTTTGATGGCCAAGGGAAAAGCCCCTTTGGGTTGGTGCTTCACTACAGGCTCCTCTTCATCCCTCTGGGAAGCTGAGGCAGGGTCTTGCTGCAGGGCTGGGAGATGGGTGCTCCCCACAGGATCCCCAGGACGGGGACAGAAGGGAAGTGCAGCTTCATACACGGCAGCACTGCAGCCCTTCCCGATGGGCTGGCCGATGAGATAGTCCTCCAGCCTGAAGCCCTGCCAGCGGGAGGAGCTCAGGGGGTCCTTCTGGGGCTTGTTCTTCCCAACAAACACGGTCTGGAAGGAATAGGAACAGAAAAACCTGCTCAGTTATCCCAGACAAGGAGAACTTGGTGTTTCAAGTCTCAGTGGGTTGCTCCAACCTGAAAGTCTCAGATTCTAACTATTGGGATCAAATCACTGTAGCCACATGAAGGATCATCTGCAGGCCATGTATTTTTGTCTGATAAAATTTAACCCTAAAGCAGTCTTTTCTAAAGGTGCTCTTTTTGAGGGAAGAAGAGGAACCAGGAGGGGGAGTCATTTGCCAATCTAGAACATAAATATATTTTGCCCAGAGAAACTGTGGCTTCACCGTTCCTGGAAACATCCAAGGCCAGGTTGGAAAGGGCTTGGAGCAACCTGGGATACTGGAAGGTGTCCCTGTCCATGGCAGGGGTGGAACAAGTTGGGCCTTCAAGTCCCTTCCAGCCCAAACCATTCCATGATTCTGTGGCTGTGTAAAGAAAAGTTTAACTGAACACTTCTGAAAACAGATGCATTATTACACTTTTCTCCCTCTCCATAAATAAATCAGACAAACAGCATTTAAAAGAAAATCCAATTAAAAGCATCAACAGGAAAAACAATGGCCTTTTTTGTGGCAGTGGACTGTGAGGGCTGGTAAGTTTGAGGACAAGTGAATCCATAATGGGTGGGAGGAAATCAAGAGATGTGGGAAAACAACACAGAGGAGGCTGTTCTGGAGTTTCATCACAGCTCATGATCCTACAGGCCTGGTGGTGCCCCTGCTGTCACCTGGACTGATACAAAGGAGTGGCCTTCTCTGTGAGCTGCAGCCCCAAAGCACTGGTGTCACCCTGGGGATGTGTCATCACACAGCCCCAAAGACACCAAATGGAACAACAAGAGAAGAAAAAGCATCCTGAAAAACTCCAAGGAATGTGTTTGCTGGTCGGTGGAGCAGCTGACAGCTGGCTCTGAGCACCAAAGGTCTATTTTTACCCAGGAAATATGTTCAGCACCATCCGTCCCCTGAGCCCTGCCAGCACGGCCTGGCCCTGCACCACAGGGTCCCTGTCTGTCTCAGGCACAAAGGAGGGACCTGGGGATCAACAATCAGTGTCCTGGGACATGAGACCCCCATCACCCCAACCCCTCCCTCTGCGGGGGGACAGGGAGTGAGGGTCCCCTGCTTTAGGGTGATGAGGGGCTGCTGAGCGAGAGGCTTCCCCAGGACACTATTTTTGGGGAGAAAGAGGTGCCTGTGGGGCTGCTCCCAGCAGTCCTCACCTTTGGGGAGGTGCCTGAGGGGTCCTCATTCCCCACCTTCCTTGGGGAGAGATGGGGGGGTGTCTGGGGGGCTCCCCACGGTGTGCCCTTCACAGGGGCCTCCCCAAAGTAGGGATCCCCCTTCCCTTCATGAGGGGTGTCTGAGGGGCTCCACAAAACAAGGCTCTGCCCTCCCCTTCACCAAGGGTGTCCCCACAGCAGTGACCCCTCCTCTCCCCTTGAGAAGGGGCATCTGAGGGGCTCCTCACAAGAATCCCCCTCCCCTTTATGGATGAAATCTAACGGCTTCTCCAGAGCAATGACCCCCCTGACCCTTCATGGGGGCTGTCTGAGGGACTCCCCAAAGCGAGGACCCCCCTTCCCTTCATGGCGGGGCGTGTCTAAGTGGCTGCCCACACTCTGTGACGTTCATGGAGGGGCGTTCAAGGGGCTCCACACATCAAGGACCACCCTCTTTCATTAAGGATGTCTGGAGAGCTACGACCCCCTGTGCCCTTTTTGAGGGGGACTGACTGAAAGCCTCCCCCCACAGCAATGTCCCCCCTTTCCCCTCACGGAGGGCGCCCAAGGCGCTGCCCAGCGGGATCCCCCGGGCGGCTTTCCCACCTGGATGTGACGACACGCCGCCTCAGCCCTGCGCTGCTCCTCCAGGCGCGGCTCCACCATCCCCAGCGCCATGGCCAGCGCCAGGCAAACACCGCCGCGGCCCCGCCGCGCAACG
>JBBMKD010000070.1:928230-944332 GCA_037834095.1 Argya squamiceps
CACCGCCATGGCCGCCGCGTCAGGGCGGGGGGCGGGGCCCAGAGCGGGCCAATGGGGAGAGGCCCCGCCCAGAAATACGCCCATGGGGACGCGAGGTCACGCCCCCCGGTACGCCAGACCACGCCCCCCGGGCACGGGATGGGGACGGAGAGAGAATGGGAAGGGAGAGGGGCAGGGAATGGGGCACGGGGCCGGGAAATGGGCATGGAATAGGGCACGGGGCCTGGAAATGGGCATAGGATGGGGCATGGGGCCTGGAAATGGGTATGGGATGTGGCACGGAGCCTGGAAATGGGTATGGAATGGGGCACGGAGCCTGGGAGTGGGCATGGAATGGGGCATGGAGACTGGAAGTGGGCATGGAATGGGACACGGAGACTGGAAGTGGGCATGGAATGGGACACGGAGACTGGAAATGGGTATGGAATGGGGCATGGAGACGGGCGAGGAGTGGGGCATGGAATGGGGCATGGAGCCAGGAAATGGGCAAGGAATGGGGCATGGAGATGGACGGGGAGCAGGGCATGGCACTGTGGTACTAAACAGGGCATGGAAGGGGGCATGGAGTGGGGCAGAGAATGGGGCATGGAGCCTGGAAATGGGTATGGGATGGGGCACAGAGACTGGAAATGGACATGGAATGGGGCACAGAGACGGGCAGGGAGTGGGACAGGGAGTGGGGCATGGAATGGGGCATAGAGCAAGCCATGGAGCAGGCATAGAGTGGGGTACTAAACTGTGCCAGGGAGGGGACATGGAGTGGGGCATGGAGACGGGCAGGGAGCAGGGCATGAGAGTGGGGCATGGAATGGGGCACGGAGCAAGCCATGGAGCTGGTGTGGAGTGGGTACTGAACAGGGCATGGAAGGGGACATGGAGTGAGGCATGGAATGGCACCTAGAAGGGCTGTGGAATGCAACATGTAGCAAGGCATGAAGCAGGATATGAAAGGGGACATGGACAAGCAGGGCATGGAATGGGTCATGGAGCAGGGCACAGAGCAGGACGCAGCCAAGGTAAAGCCTTGTGCAATGCAGGGCATGGAGGACACAGCTGGGAGTGCCTTGGCATGGAGCAGGGCACTGCCCTGGGCACAGCCAGGGCACAGCCCAGTGTGTGGAATCATCAAATCACAGAATCACAGACTTGTTTGGGTTGGAGGGGACCTCAAAGCCCATCTTGTTCCATGGCAGGGGCGCCTTTCACTATCCCAGTTTGCTCCAAGCCCCACCTTGGACACTTCCAGGGATGGGGCAGCACAGCTTCTCTGGGCACCCTGTGCCAGAATCCCTCCCTCCCCTGCTGCCCATCCTGTGGAATCAGCGCCACAACCAAGGCACATCCAGCCTCTCATCCACCAGTACCTCCAAGTCCTTCCCAGCAGGAATGTTCTCCATCTTCCAGCCAGTATGGATATTGGGGAATGCCCTGACCCAGGTGCAGCACCCTGCACTCAGCTTTGTTGAATCTCATGAGGTTCCCAGGTCACATCCAGCACCCTCCAGCCCTGCCTGGGCTGCAGGACAGCCCCAAGACCCCACTCCCTATGTTTCATCCCTTGTTAAAACTGCAGGAGATAAACCAGAACTGCTTTTATTTCACTTGGGCATGACAGAAATGCTCAGCCCAGCGCTGGTTGGGAAATGTAACAAATTCATTTATCATTGTATTATAAATCAGTAGCATGATCAACAAATGGCATTACCCTGGAAGCACAAAACCCTCCAGAAGTTCTCAAAAACTCCTTGTCCTCTTCTTCACCCCAAAGAGAATAAGAGCAAGGAAAACAAGCTGGGGAGAAATGAGCAAAGGACACACTCAGGGCGATAACCATCCTGTTCCAGCAATCTACCTAATCTGGATTGGCTCCCTAATTACTTCTGGGGCTGAAGGACCTTTTCCTTCTTGCTTTCACTTCTTTTTAGAGCTGAAGGAGCCAGCACTTTCCCAAGCAGTGATTATGCATTATTCAGGAGTAGTTTCTGTACCAAAGCCTGTTTGAACTGTGCATCAAACCCATGTCCTCCCTTGCCTACAGGGATGTCTGGACGCTTTTTTCACTAATAACAGGGAATTTCTACAATTTGATTTTGCCATT
The DNA here is from genome assembly GCA_037834095.1 of Argya squamiceps. NCBI lineage: Eukaryota > Metazoa > Chordata > Aves > Passeriformes > Leiothrichidae > Argya > Argya squamiceps. Next base: position 930,329 of record JBBMKD010000070.1, read on the forward strand.
TCCTCGGGGCAAGGTGGAGCTGGAGTCTTCAAATCAACGCTGAATCAGAAGATGAGTCAGAGGAACAGGCAACTTAACAGTATAAACGCATTTCCCACTGTGTTGTTCCCAAAAAGTTGCTTAAAGGCTGAGGAAATTGGGGAAAACCATTGTCCCCTGTGCCTAAGGGAAAAGGTTGGTGGTGGCCATGCTGCTCAGACCTTCTTCAGGTCCTCAGGGCCAAAGGAGAGTGGCAGCAGCTCCTCCAGCCTCTTGACAATGTAGGTGCCATCTGCTTTGGTCAGGTAGACATCCCAGTCTGTGCCAAACTGGAGGAGGAGAAAGAAGAACCTGATGAGGGAGAAGAAGGGAAGAACCTGCATTTCTTCCCCAAATTACTCATATACCCCTTTTTTTTTCAGGTTCACAGGGAGCATCCCCCTCTATTGCATGTATTTTGGGTTGGCTTATCAGCATTACTTCCCCCAGAGGATATTTTGGGCTCAGATCTTGTGTTTTTACCCCACCTGCTGAACCTGACCCTCAAGCAGAGCCTCACAACCCATTAAATATTAACAACCCAAAAACGGGCTGTGGGTGCTGGAACTCCTGCAAAGGAGGGAGATGAGAGCTGGGCAGGATCTGTGGGAAGCTCAGCTTTTGCAGGAAAACCCCCATTTTCAGACTTGCCAGAGCCAGAGCAAGGACTCAAGGGCAAAACCCTGCACCTGGAGGAATAAACCCCCCTGGGGAGGGCAAGCTAATGGATTCCCAGTGAACATCCCACTGAGGGTTGGAATACCCCTTTCCCAGCAGATAATGCAATTTGAGGAGCCTGGAGCCAGCCCTGGGGCTGAGGATGGGGGATTGCACCCTCCTTGGTACCTCCAGGTGTTTTAGGGGGAAATGCCTGGGCTCAGGGGGTGGTGTCTGGGGTCAGGGAATGAGCCACGGGGCCCCACACAAGCTGTCACCTCTCTCATCACTTGTCTGCAGGCACCACAGGGCGTGATGTACTGGTCCCCCATGTCACTGCCAAAGGAGAAAGGCACAGAGCTCAGTCCTGAGCTCAGAGGAGGGGAGAAAACACCTGCAGAAAACCTTCATGCCCCGATAAATACAGAACCACAACAGATCTGCCCCCCAATTCCTCCAAAAACACCACGCAAAAACTTTATGTCCCTCCCCAAAAAGGACTGCTGCAAGAGAAACTGTCCCTAAGGAGCAGCGAGGCTTTTCCTGCTGGTTCCCCATCCCATCCCTCACCCATCCAGCTCTCGGAGCACCCTCACCTGGTGATGGCCATGGCCTTGAAGCTGGTGTGCCCCTCGGAGATGGCTTTTAGGATGGCCGTGCGCTCAGCACACACCCCCAGGCTGTGGCAGGCGTTCTCCACGTTGCACCCTGCAGGGACAACGCCAGCATCAGCCACCCCAAACCCCACCAGCTCATTTCTACTTAGAGAATTAACAAGGAAAAAGCCATTTTCCCTGCTTCCCCTATTTATTTTCCCATCCGCCAGTGATCTTTGGCTCGGTCCCAGCCGGCGGCTGCCAAGAGGCAGCGGGGGAGGACGCACAACACCCGCACCCCGCGATGACCCCTCTACACCCTCTACACGACCCAAGGCTTGCTGGGGGCTCCCCAAAATCCCCAGAGAGGGGGTCTCAGGTCCCCATCTTACCCGAGAAGATCTCCCCGCCGGTGGTGAGCAGCGCGGCTCCCACCGGGAAGCGGCTGTAGGGGCAATAGGCGCAGTTTTTGGCCTCCCAGCTGCGGCGCAGCAGGAGCTGCAGGTTGTCACCTTGGGGCTGGCCCGCGGGGACAGCGGGGACCGGGTGCTGTCCGCCTCCCTCCATGCCTGCAGCCGCCTGCCCTGCCCGCTGACGCCGCGGTTAAATATTTCCTCGCCTGGAAAATAGGCTGGCCGGGACGCCGGGATAACGCCCCGGCAGGCAGTTTGAGCTCCGGGAAGCATCCTCAGGGGCAGTCCTGACCCCCAAAGCATCGTGCTCAGGGATTCTCACATCCTCTCCTTGCTTGCTGCCTCATTTTTTCCAATTTCTCCTGGTTTTTGTTATTTACTTCCTCCTTTCTCTGTCCCAGCAGAGCGTTTTTTCCGCCGCTGTCCCGGAGGTTTTTTTTTTCATCCTCAGTGCAAAACTGGTTCTGTGGCTTCACAGGAAAATGTCATTAAATCATTTTTGGAGGGGGGAGAAAGGAGCAACAGCTTCTGATCAGTGAGATCAAAAGAAATAAATTAATATGATTGAAAACATAAAAAATAATATCTGTATATATTACATTTTCCCAGATATTCTAACTACAGGCAGCAGGGGAAACTGGCTGAAGACACAGGTGGTCAAAAGCCCAATTTGAGACGCCCTCACGCTGGAGCCCAAATTCAGTTTGGCTGGTGCTTCCATGGGAAACAGCCCACACAAGGTAAAGGGCTCCCAGGTGATCACCAAATTGCTTTTTAATTAAAGATTTCTCTATTTTTCCCCTTGCCTAAGGAGCTTCCTGCCCCATTTTCTAGTTGCAAGAATGGGTGTCACAGCCTGCAGGGATTTATCACTGGGATTTTTGTCCAGTTTGTTGGATTTTGACCTTTCCTGCTGGTTTTGCCAGCAAATCTTGTTGCTGAGGAACCACAACAGGCATCCAAATTGGCTTCTGATGGGGCTGAAACTCCAGGAGCTGAAACAGGGCATGGGACAGTGAGACCACCACAGGCACCCCCCAAAAAAACAAAGCTGGGATGCTGAGATTGGTATTGTCCAAGGGATAACCAGGAAATCCACCTCACACACACTGTGAGGGTGCCTGTTCACTCTGGAACCCAATGATGACACTTCACTACTTACCAGGGAGTGAGAGGAGGGATTGGCAGCTCTGAACCAGCCCACAACCCTTTTTCAGCTTTCAAGTGCAAATCCAGGTTATTTTCCCCGATATAAAATGAGGTGGAGAGTCTCCTTTGCCCCCCAAAATCCAGGAGAAAAGGGGAAAACCAGTCCTGGGACAACTTGTGGGTGGCACTGTGGGATCAAATTAGTGTAGAGGGACACCACAGCCTTCCCCCTCCTCCCTGACCCAAATAATGTGGGATCTGTAAATAAAGAAGCTTTCAGAGTGGGTTCACACCTGCCCTCTCAACATGAACACTGAGCAAATAAACACAGTCCTCACCTCAGTCAATGCGGGCAAGAATAGAAATTATGAAAGACAGAGGCTATCATGGCTAGAAATCTTCCTCATTAGCCCTAATTCCCTAATTGCCATCTCCCCAAAGCCATCCTTGCATCGGGAGCAAACCACACAGCCCATGTTTGCATCAGAAAAGCTGAAAAACAGACAAATTCATGCATTTTTTATTATTTTGGCTGCAAAAACCTATGAGGCTGTCAAGGCCGCGGCAGTGAGAGAGTGGGGCTGGTGCTGTCTGCCTGTGAAGCTGCTATTTTAAGGTTGTATTTGCTTCACTCAAACTGCAGAAAATCTGGGAAGCTGCTGGGAAATGGCTTCCTGTTCCCTGCAACACCCCACTCTGGTTTTCTTCCCCAAATGGACTAAAAGTGGGGGGACGTGGTGTTATTTTATCCCTTTCTCCTCCCCACTTTGCAATCCCAAGGCAAACAGAGCATCCCCAAGCCTGGGGGTCTCTCTGCTTTATGTCCAGATGGTAAAAAGGAAAAAAAATAAAAAGTGGAAATCAGGGTTTGAGCCAAAGGTGCTGAATCCTGAGCAGCCTCAGACTCCACTGCAGGGCTGGAACCTCACAGTCCTCCCCAGAAATCCCCACCGAGCTGTGCCATGGGGAAATAACATTCCATTTCTCCTGCAGAGAAGCTGTCCTAGGGCTGTGGCCAGAGATAAAAGCAACAGGTTAAAAGCCAGCTCAGCCCAAAAGGAGAGGAGCAGCAAGGAGGTCTGACTGGCTTGGAAATAACAGGGGCAAACAGGGAGGTTTGGAGGAAAAAATGCCATCAAACCTGCAAGATCTGCAAATCTTGGCACACACCCTTGTGCAATGTACTGATTTGGAGGGGAGGGCGGGGGGGAACCCACCTTTTTGTCGTTCCAGTGTCAGAAACCATCACCAGACCCTCCCAAAATCCGGGTGGGAAATGAGGGAATTTCCCCTCGCGCCGGTGGGTTTCAGCGCTGGGGGTCGGGCTGCCGCATGGGGATGGGGGGCTCGATTTCCCCCCCGGTTTCCTCTCCCTGCCGGGGCACGGAGCGAGCGCGCACGGAGCTGGCGGGGGCCGTTCACCGGCGGCTCCCCGCGTGCTCGGGGAGGTGGAGCAGCCCACGGAGAGCCGCGTCCCCGCAGCCGCCGCCGCTCCCGCAGCATCAGGCGCAGGCGGCACCCGGAACGCGGCGGCTCCTCGGCTCTCCGCATCCTCTCCGTGGGCAGCCGGATCGGAGACGGCGGCCGCGTCCCGCTGCCGGGGTAGGGGCTTCACCCCCTGGACGGGGGTGGGGTGCGGGGACACCCCCCAAACCGCCTTCGGGGCTTGGGGAGGGGGGTGGTCCTGCTGCTTTGCGAGCGAGGCCGGGATTAACGGAGCGGAGGCGAGATGCTGCCCTGGCGCCGGAGCAAGTTCGTGCTGGTGGAAAATGAACGTAAGTGCAAAGGCAAGAGCCTGGGGCCGGGGCTGAGCTACGCGGCGCTGCTGGCCGGCTTCCTCCGCTCCTGCCCGGACCTGCTGCCCGAGTGCCCGCTGGAGCGCCTGGGCAGCGTCTTCCGCGGGAAGCGCCAGAAAGTGGAGCTGAACAAGGAGGACCCGACGTACACGGTGCGGTACCTGGGCAACGCCGTCACCCTGCACGCCAAGGGTGAGGGCTGCACCGAGGAGGCGGTGGGCAAGATCTGGGCCAAGAGCGAGGCGGGAGCCGGCGGGGCCAAGATGAAGCTGACGCTGGGCCCTCACGGCATCCGCATGACGCCCTGCGAGAAGGGGGCCCGCCGGCCGGGCCACGCGTACCTGCTGCACCGCATCACCTACTGCGCCGCCGACCGCCGGCACCCCAAGGTGTTCGCCTGGGTGTACCGGCACCAGGTGAAGAACAAGGCCGTGGTGCTGCGCTGCCACGCCGTGCTGGTCTCCAAGGCCGACAAGGCGCGCGCCATGGCGCTGCTCCTCTACCAGAACTCGGCCTCGGCCTTCAACGAGTTCAAGCGCCTCAAGAGACAGAGCGATTTCCGCCACGTGCAGCAGCAGCTCCTGGGCGACGCCATCGTGCCCTTGGTGCCCCTGCGCAGGCTGCTCAACGCCAAGTGTCCCTACCGCCCGCCGTCCGAGCGGGCCCGCTGCGCCCCTCGCCTCAGCTCCATCCTGGAGGAGGAGGAGGAGGAGGCCTTGGGCGCCGGGACGCCTTTGGGGGACGCCGAGCGAGCGGCCGTGCTGCGGCTGGCCAGCGACATGAGGGGCTGCAGCCTGCGCGGGCCGCGCCCCACCGTGTGCTGAGCGCCGGCTCTCACCGGGCACCAGGTGCCCTCTCCCCAAAACCCCAGAGCCGGTGCTGGACCCTCCTCGGGGGATCGGTCTGGACGAGACGGTGGCTCAGTTTGCCAGAAGACCCGTGGTGGGGGTTTGGGTTTGCACCCCCAGGGACCCCCCTTCCCCCGGCCCCGCACATGAACCTGCTCTCGTGCCTCCTCCTCCTCCTTTGCAGCGGCCATGGTAATAAAATTAATGTGTGTTTTCTGCGGTGTGACGGCGCCTGTGTGTCACCCAGAGCCCGGCGGACGACAGGGTGAGAGTGAAGCTCGGCACTGAGGCAGTTTTGGGGGGTTTGTGCTGTGTTTACCCCTCGAAAGACAAGCCAAGGAGGGCGGGCTGCGGGGTCCACAGTGCTTTCCTGCAGCACCAAGGGCTGGGTAGAGCTGCTCCGGGTAGTCATGGCAACTTGATATTTTAAATATAGAGCTGGGGGGGCGGCTGTGCCACCCACGCCAGGGGAACAGTGATGGGGATTTGGCCCCTTGGACCCCACTGGTGAGCAGAACTTGCCTGAACCCTCGTCCCCCACTCTAAATTAGCACCAAGGGCCTGAAGATCAATAATTTACGAAAAATTGCTATTTTTTTTTTCTTCCCCTTTTGCTGCTTTCTCAGAATAAGCGATGGTAAGGAGATGGGGGGTGGGGATGTCAGCAGGGACCTGCCACCCTGCCATGGCCCTTCTTGGGGCGGGGGAAAAGGACCCCACAATGCGGGGCTGGGGGCTGCTGTGAGGCTGAGCCCTCACAGTGCGGGGGGCATGTGGTGCTGCTGCCTCACAGTCCAGTGAGGGGTTGTAATCCCTTCTCCAAGGTGCTGTATGGCTGGGATATGGGGAGATATCCCCTCCCAGCCACGGGGGGACAGGCTTTGGTCTGACCACCGCCCCCCCAAACGTAGCAGGAGGGTGAGATTTGGGTTGCCCCCCATCTCCCAAGGCGGTACGGGGGATGCTCCCCCATCCCGCACCCAGGGGCAGCTGCCAGGATCCTAAGGGATGGCTGGGATTAGGGCTAATCCCCCCTCAGATGGAGGCTGGAGTTTGATGTCCTCCCCAAGACCCCAGGGTGGAGGTGGGGATAAAGGGGTGGGGAGGCTGCGACCTGTCCCGCCCCCCCAAACTCGCACGGATGGGGTTTATTCCCCTAAAGCTCCGTGGGGCCGGGATCTGACCCGCCTCCCCTGACCCGCAGCCTCTGTTGGGGGGTAGTCTGTGTTACCCCCGCACCCCAACCCGGCTTTACGGAATCCCCACAGCCCCCGCCCGGCCCTTGGCGGACCCCCCCCGTCTCTATGGCGGCGCTGCGGCTGCCAGAGCGCCGCTCGTGACGTCATCACCGCGCGCCGGCGCGGCGGGCGGTTGCTGTGGTAACGGCGGGCCCGGTGGCCATGGAGGGCGGCGGGCGGCCTTCGGCCACGCAGGCCGTGCTCTTGGCCGCCAGCAGCGCCATCACCGCCCTGCTCTACTCCGTCTACCGGCAGAAGGCCCGCGTGGCCCGCGGGCTCGAGGTGGGTGCGACGTGGGGGAATGCATGGGCCCGACCCCCCGAGCCCGCGGCCTGGTCGCGCCGGCTGAGCCGCGGCCTGTGTTTGTTTGCTCCCCGCAGGGCGCCAGGAAGGTCCGGCTGGACGGGGACCTGCGGGCCGTGCTGCTGGAGGCGCCCGGGCGCTGCGTGCCCTATGCGGTTATAGAAGGTAGGGTCGTGTCAGGAAGATTAACCCACAAACACGGGAGGTTTATGTCTGGAAAGGACACAAAGGAGTCCTGTAACTTTACTCGAATAAAGGCAGAGGGGTGGGCGTTTCCCATGGAATCTTTCAGATTGCTAGAGGACTCAGCCTCCTTTTTATCTTTAATTTCCGGCTGCATTTCCCTCTCTTTCCCCATTGGCTGAGGTACTTGACAGGTACAGAGTTCCCAAAACGCCTGATACCCCCTTTTAATGTATAACCCCACCCCCCTTTCCTTTTCCTTGTGTCAGCCGGTGGAATTGTTATAGAATTTATCGTTCTCCCCGTTGTGAAAAACGAGGTTTACTTTTTTGGTAGAATTTGAAAGGTTTAATAAAAAGACAGTAGGAGCCAGAGATAAAGCAAAGGGTTAAAAAGGACCGGGTGTTTGGCACTTAGCTAAGAATATATTGTTATTTTCGGAGATACCTTTTAAATATTTTTTCTATTACACCAACCTGTTGCATATTTGTAGTTACTATGCATATTCATATTTTTCTGTGAACTAATTTCCATATTCCAGGAACTGTTTTGCATGGCCACGCCCTGGGCCCGCCCTTTTAGAGCATGCGTGGTTTTGGGCTGTGGTTTTAATCTGTTCTTTTTATCACTTTCACTTTGAGTCTTGGTCTATATTCCTTCAGACAGCAGATGCTGATAATTGGCATATTAATAATAATAATATTAATTAATAATAGCAGGGTCTTCATCACATTTTACTGGATGTTATCCTGACTAAACACTTTACTTATAACTATATCAGTTATTAATACTTCAATACTTTTTGTTAATAGCAGAAATAAAAGCCAAGTTATTTTAACACTATACATGTAGCATTCACCTTAATATTTACAAAAAGCCAACAATATAATTTGTATTTACATATGTATTTATAACACCTTTGTTTCTTTTGTCTCTCAGTATCTTTATATACATATAGCATTCACCTTAATGTTTACAAAAGGCCAACAATATAATTTGTATTTATGTATGTTTTTATAACACCTTTGTTTCTTTTGTCTCTCAGTATCTGTTTTTGTCTAGCAGCAGACCTGTGGTTTATTTGTAAAGACAAATCCCTCATTCCTTTCAAACAGGACATGAAGTTTGGGGCCCCAAAGAGGAGTGGGGGGCACATCCTGCCCCACAGCTGCTCCTCACTGGGGGATTTCAGCTCCTTTTTTCAGCCCCTCCCTCTGTGCCCATCAGGTCATATCCCCCCTGCCAAGCAGCCACAGACTCCTGACAGCAGAAAACATGGGCTCTCAGCCCTTTTGCCCCACATCTTAGAATTCTGGAATGGTTTTAGTTGAAAGAGACCTTAAAGCTCACCCAGTTCCACCCCCTGCCATGGGCAGGGACAGCTTCCACCATCCCAGGCTGCTCCAAGCCCCATCCAGCCTGGCCTTTGGCACTTCCAGGGATCCAGGGGCAGCCACAGCTTCTCTGGGCACCCTGTGCCAGGGCCTCCCACCCTCCCAGGAAACAATTCCTTCCCAACAGCCCATCAAGACCTGTCAGTATGAAGCCATTCCCCCTTGTCCTGTCCCTCCTTGTCCAAGGTTTTTGTTTGAGGAGCCCCTCAGCTGCCCCTTAACTTCCCCTTTCCAGGTGTGGTGCAGTCGGTGAAGGAGACCCTGAGCAGTCAGTTTGTGGAGAGCTGCAAGGGGGTGGTCCAGAGGCTGACCCTGCAGGAGCACAAGATGGTGTGGAACAGGACCACCCACCTCTGGTATGTGCCTGGGACCCTCAAACCCCTGGAGTGCCTTCAGGGGAGGGGGTCTGACACCCTGAAATGGCCTCAGGTGTGCTCAGAGTGACCAAGTGCCTCAGAGCTGGGTCCCAGTTTAGCCCCCACAGGGACAGCTGCCATAAATGGGGGATGTTTGGCTATTTTAGGGCTTTCACAGAGAGGCTGGAGGAGAAAAGCACCCAACATGGGCTGAACATTGATCAGCCTCACCTTGTTACAGAGGTGGCCAGAGGATGGGGTTTCCAAAAAAACCCCTCTTGCAAAAGAGAAATTAATTGGATTTGGGTGATCCCCACACCCAGGGGACCCAAGGAGAGTCCCAGAACTGCTGGAACAGAGCCCAGTGATGCTGTTTGATAAGCATTTGGTAACACTTATCAAACTGGGAATGTTTGTGACAGCTGGGAATGCCACAGGCAGGTGAGGAGGAATTAGGAGAGGATAAGGGAAGCCCCCACTACTTGTGGAGCACTGAGGTGAGGGTGGAGTGGCCTCGTGCACACCTAGACAGTGCCATGAGGGGAAAGGTGTTCTCCAGAGACCCCCACCAAAGAAACTCCACTCAGGGCTTGTCCCCAAAACCAGCAGGTCATCCAGGCTGTGTTTCCCTGTCGCAAGAGGACACAAAAAGAACCACACTCACCCATCAGGATGTGAGATGAAAAGGAAAAGGGAAGTTTATTTGCGGATCTCCACTTATATAGTCTTTGGGATTTGGGCAAGGATTGGGGGACAAGAGTAACACCCCTCTGACCCCAGTGGTCAACTCAGAAGTCATCAATTTGTCCTTCCCCCTGGAAAGGAATGCATGTTTACAAAATATCACTTTGTTTTTGTCACAGGCGTGAGAACTCCAGTACAAAAGATGTAAAAACATCAGAAGGCTGAAAAATCAGGGTGACATTTCCCCTCAGGGGAATCAGTCACTTCAGTTCCCCCTTTTGTCACCCTGAATTTTCCTGCTTTCCAGTGTTTGCAGTTTGTAGTGGAGACTCTCGTGCAGCTTCATGTAAACTGTGTATCTATTTAGAACTTATCTATTTTGTTCCATATTTCTCCCCTCAGAGGAGGAATGTGATTGATGGTGATGTTCACCAACCAGGTCAGAAAGTGGCACCCTGTGTCCATTGCAGGACAACCTGAAGAACGAGACAGACACAGCAGGTCAAGGGAAAGTTTTTTTTCTTTTTTATTATCTGACTCCAATACTTGTATACATTTTGTATAAAGGTCAAGAGATTGGCTACACAGGTTGCCACCTCTTTGACCTGGATGGTGAACATCACCATCCATCACATTCCTCCTCCCAGAGGAGAAAAATGTAAACAATAGATAAATGTTAAAAATATACATTGTTTTCTTGAAGCTGCATGAGAACAGCACTGCAAGACCTCAAACACTTGCAAACAAGAAAACTGTGAGGGCAACAGCACCCTGTGCAGCCAATCTTTTCCCTTCTGATCAAGATGTATAAAAGATGGAGTCAGAAAATTAAGGAAGAAGCTTTTCCTGCCTGACCTTCTGTGTCTGCCTCATCCTTGGTGTGCCTGAAATTGCCACACCCTTTCTCCTTCCCCAGGAACGACTACGAGAAGATCATCCACCAGAGAACCAACACCACCCCCTTCGACCTGGTCCCTGCCGAGGGCGGTGCCGGCGTCACCGTGAGGGTGATGAAACCCCTGGAGGCCTCTGAGCTCAGCCTGGAGACGGTGTATGAGAAATTCCACCCCTCTGTGCAGTCCTTCACCGATGTCATCGGCCACTACATCAGCGGGGAGCGCCCCAAGGGGATCCAGGAGACGGAGCAGATGCTGCGGGTGGGCACAGCCCTGACCGGGGTGGGAGAGCTGGTCCTGGACAACGCCACCATCAAGCTGCAGCCCCCTAAGCAGGGCATGCCCTACTACCTGAGCTGCCTGGATTTCCAGTCCTTGCTGCAGAAACAAGAGTCCAGCGTCCGTTTTTGGAAGATCCTGACGGTGGTTTCTGGCTTGGCCACGTGTGCCGTGCTCTTCTTCCTCCTGCGGAGGCAGTACCGGCACCACCGCGAGAGGCAGCACCTCCGGCAGATGCAGGAGGAGTTCCGGCAGGCCCAGGAGCGCCTGGTGAACACGGAGGGAGGGGAGATGCCCAAAAACGCCTGCGTGGTTTGCTTGAGCAGCACCAAATCCTGTGTTTTCCTAGAGTGTGGCCACGTCTGCTCTTGCCACGAGTGTTACCAGGCTCTTCCCAAACCCAAAAAGTGCCCAATCTGCAGGCAGGGCATCACCAGGGTGGTTCCCTTGTACAACAGTTAATTTTTTTGTGATTTTGGTTTTTTTTCTGGGGGGAGATTTTTGGATTTAAAGCTGCTGCTGGCAAAGGGGTTTTGTCGCCTCGCTGCTCAGGTAGAGGATTTTGGGGAAGGGGAGGAAGCTTGTGCTTCAGCAGGAGGGCAGAGCTGAGTCTGGAAAGGTGACTGCAGCTGATCAGGACTCACTGTACTTGGAGGTGTTTTTGAGAGAGATGATGCCTTGCAAAGGTTGAGGTGCTTGAGGAAGAGATGAAGCTTGAAGCTTTTCTCCTACAGTTTGTGTCAGGGTTACAGAGCTTGCAGCCCCTTGCCCAGCTGACAAAAACATGGAGAAAACAAAATTAAAATGCATTATGGGTTCTGAGGGGCTGCAGAATTCCTGTGAGGCTGCCAGAGAGCTCCAGACCAGGAGGGGCTGTGGAGAGCTCATACCAGGGGATGTGAACACAGGTAATCTTTGTCACACCAGGATGTGAGGATGGGGGTGTGAGAATGCTGTGGCTGATGGCTGTGCTTGGCTTGGGATAGCAAACACGGTGTGAAGTAATAAAATAGGAAAAAAAGTGTGTCTGTGTCAGATTATTCCCTGGGAGGAATGAGGTTTGTCCTCCCTGGGGTGGACACGGTGAGCCTGGATCATCCCAAGCCATGATGGAGGTTGGCTGAGGGGAGAACCTGCCCCCCCTGCACTGGACACGACAGTCACTGCTGTCCCCTCATGACACAGGTGGTGCCAAACCCCTAAACTGACACAAAAAAGGAGAATTCCCTTCCCTAACACCCCCATTTTGCCATAAATCCCATATACACACCCAAGAGGGTTAATGGACCCCAAGTGCTGCTGCAATTAACATTTGCTGGGGAGGACAATTAGGGAAACATTCATGGGGAATGAGGGAGCTTCAAGTAGGAATAGTTGAAAACCCCAAGACTGAGGCAGCCCCTGTGGGCAGGCAGAGCCCTCCACATCCCCCAGGCACTTTTAAAAACAAACATTCCCATCGAGTGCCATTTAAACCCCTCTGAATTTAGCAGTGAAAATGATGGGTTGTTTCCCCATTAAACATTAACCAGGGCAGCCAGGCAGTGTCCAAAGGCCATCGTGGCTGTGAGGCACAAATCCACGGCTGGATTTTGAGGAGCAGGTCCCTGGTTGTCCCGGCGCCGGGAAAGGGCCGCATCCCACCGGCTGTAGGTGGCAGTGGCTGCCTGCAGGGCAAGGCAGCCTGCGAAACAGAATCCCCGAGGGAACAGCCAGAACGCGGCTCAAAAAGCCACACTGCAGCCCGAAAACCCAGAATACAGGTTGAAACGATAGAATCCCATCTGCTGGAAGAGATATCCCTCCCTTCGAGGGGATCAACCACCCCAAAAATCCCCATCCCCTCACTGGGGACAGCGGCAGGGTCAATCCCCCTCAGACCAGTGCAGGACACGGCCTCGAGCCTCGGTGTTTTGCCCAGGAATGGAGCATCAGGCAAAGCCTAAAAATACACCTCGGAGGGGCTGTGATTCCCCGTTACCCTTCGCCTGCTGTTTCCAAGCTTTCCCTGTGATATCTCGGGTGTAGCCGCAACCTTATGTAAGGAGCTGACAGCTCGGGGGTGGGCGGGGGTGCAGGGAGAGGGGCTTGTGCAGCTCCGGGGGCTGAGCATTTCAGCATTTCAGCAAACGAGGGCTGTGGAGTTGGGAGCAGCCCCGGGACAGCACAGCCCAACCCTGCCACAACCAGGCACCCTGTCCTTCCTGTGCCCCCGGTTCTGCTCAGCCCCAAAATGAGTCAGGCTCCCGATTCCAGAGAAATCCTGTAACTCAGCCTTGCACAAACAGGTTCTTTGCTGCTGTTGCTGCTGTCCTCCTGCTCCACTTCATGGGAGATGTACCACAGATGCTTGAACACCCCAACATAGCTGTGGTCTGTCCCAAAATGTTATCCCCAACCTTCCCATTCACTCACTTTGCCAGGCAATAACCCCAATGACCCACGTTGTTGTGGCAACTCTGCATAGAAAACCCCATGGAAAGCTCACAGTGACTCACAGGTCCTCCTGCAGTGCCCCAGGAAAGGCTTGTGGAGGGACAGGTCCTGGGGGCCCACAGCCAAGCACACCCTGTCCCCCCACACTGCAGCCCCCCCACAAAGTGCCAGAGGCCCCCGGATGGCTCTGGGCTCTGCAGGGCAGGTGTGAGGCTGTGCCCGGTGTTCCTGGGAACAAGCACTGGGCTCCCCAGGGATGTGGAGGGGTTCATTCCAGACCTTCCAGGAGTGGCTGAAGGGGGACCCACTCTGAACTCCCTAAATGTCTCTGTGGGGTACTCTAGGCTCCCCAGATGTGGCTCTGGGGTAGCACTGAGCTCCCCAAAATTGCTGTGGGGCTGCCTAAGTTCCCCGAGCATCCTTGTAGGGCAGCTCCAGACTCCCCAGGGATACTGAGGGGCAGGCTGGGGAATACTAAGGATGAAACGGGGCAACTCCGGGCTCCACACGGTGTCTGCTAGGCAGCCCTGGGATCTCCAGGGATGCTGCGGGACACCCCGACGATGCTCCGGGACAGTCCCGTGCTCCGCGGGGAGCCTGCGGGATGGCCCCGGGCTCCTTGAGGATGCTCCGCTCTCCCCGGGGAAGCTGCGGGGCAGGCGGCGGGGCAGTCCCGCGGATCCCCGGGGTGCGGGATCAACCCTCCGGGGCGGTGCCTCCTCCGGTACCGGGGGGCCGAGCCGGTCCCGCCCCGCCCC